>MU130154.1:488432-959274 GCA_015039465.1 Phlegmacium glaucopus | reverse complement strand
TGGCCATGTCTGTTGTTCATCATAAGCGTTGTTACATGTCATATGTCTATGTCCTTTCGATTTACTATACTTCTTAAGTTGTCTTCTATGATGTATGAAAAGTTCTGTAGGTGGTCGGTTGAGTAGGACTCGAGTAGCAGTTATTCCAGATGTATATAAAGGCGGCATTGTACCAGACGACGCTTCTCGAACTACCTGAAACTAGATCTGCGCATCTCGCATCGGAGTCACAGCCTTTCATTACCAACTGTTGACTATATAAATGGATCTGCGCATCTCGCATGATCCTATCCTAAAATCAATATGTAGTCATACTCATTTTTCCTTTTCTATTACATGCGGAGTCACAGCCTTCCATTACCAACTGTTGACTCCTCGCTTTTTCTTCATTACATCTATTATTTGATTGTTCCTATAGTGCACTACACTATCTGCTGGACTGCTGTGTGTAGTTGTGTGGGGGTAGTCCAGCCTATCTTTTACTTTGCATTCTTTTTATCTTTCTTTCTTATTTCTTTTAGTACCTTATCCTCACCTTTCTGGTTCTTGGAGAGCTACTGTAAACTTGTTTCCTTTTCCTTCTCCGAATCATTTTTATAGCCGTCACTACAATCAATTATCAGTCTGATTCTTCATCAAGGTCATCATCTTCACTGGCAATTGGCCCATCCATATCTATACCTCTTTCCTTGCATACATTCACATAGTCTTCCCACATAGCTTGTGCAATTTGATCACGTCGTGCATCAATTTCTTCATCCTCAGGTATGGCTGGTGCAGGTTGCAGGATTTCACCAAAACGGTCATGAACTGAGTGATCTTCATCTGCCTCCAAAGGCCCCTCCTCAGGATCATGTAGACGGATAAAATTATGGATTGCAGCTAATGGCTGATGGTATGCGGGCTTGAATCTCAAGGCTGTACTCTGGTGCCAAAAGCAGTATCCTGAAACGGCGCTTTAAGACACCAAATATTCGCTCAATGACATTTCGTGCTGAAGAATGACGAAGATTGAACAGCTCTTCTTTATTTATTGGTCTATAATTACCATACTATAAGTTGACTATGAAATAAAAAAAGATACTATGATGAAACATACCTTACACATGCACGGCCCCACTCTGCAAGATGATACCTTGGACCACGGTAGGGAATGAGGAGTTCCTTGCTTGATGGAAATCCAGCATCAGCAAGATAATATTTCCCTTCAGGGATGACCAAATCCCGCAAACGAGCATCTTCATATACTCGGGCATCTGAAGCAGATCCTTCCCATCCTGTCAAGGAATATACAAACAGAAGACTGAACGAGCATGCAAAAAGGCAATTCTGAGAAATGAAACCTTTGCGGTTTCGGTAGAATGCACGTTCAGATGCAGGAGGTGAGCAATGAATATGGCTGCCATCAATTGCTCCCAGTGCGTCCTTGAAGAAGGGCCAGAATTTGGGATTCTGGAGGATTTTAGGTGAGCTTGGGTCACTTGCGCAAGGTAGATGAACATAGTTGTTATAAAATGGTGGTGAGGAAAATATGAAAAGCATCTTGCGAAAATAACTAAAGACTAAAGTATATTAACTCATATTTTATTATTAATGTATTTCACCTACCGAGAAATAGTTTCATTGGATCTTTGAAATCGTTCACCTAGGTGTCTGACTGTTTGACCAGTCACACAAGCATGAAGGAATATTGCAAGTTGTTCTTCAAGGGACACATATTTGGAATTGCCATGTCCCATTCCACGCAGGACTGAAATGAGAGCTACAAATACTTCACGATGTACTCCAAGCTCACAGTGGATACATTTTTCATGACCAGCAAGGAGTTCCATCACCCATGCTTCACCTGTGAGGACAGACGTATGATATGGTTCCCTGGTAAACATTGACTGAAGTAAGGCAGCGGTGGCTGTTAGAATAATGCTGGTGAAAAGGGCTGCATACTGATGCAGCCGTCGTCGAATGAGTATCCTTGCCAATAGCTCATCCTCATCTGATAGTTGGTCCATTGATGAGATTGCTTATCGTCTAATTACAGTATTGGATATACTTTAAATTATCTCAGAGATTAGATGTCAGCCATTCCCATATATAGACCGTCAGCCATTCCCATATATGGACGGACATCTTATCTCAGAGATTAGATAGAGGGTACATAAGGAAAATTCAGCCTCCGCTGATGGCCGAATTGGAAACAAGGTCTGAAACCAGACCCACGCACGGTCACGCACATCATCCGAACAAGCTCTAACACATTCTCCAATTGTTCCACGAGCTTCCAATCCGTGCTTTTCGTTCACCTGTCCAGTGTCCTTCAGTTGCAAGTGTGCAAAATTACATCCTTCACCGCCGTCAACGGATACTTCGCAAGGAACTTAACTCTCCAGTATCCCCTTCCTTTGGCCGTCTCTTCAATTTTTGCCCAAGAAAGGCCTGTATCTTGTCGCTGAGCCTATCGACGCTGTTTATGATCTGAAACTTGGGAGAGATTGGTTTAATTACTGCACAACATGAATCCTGCTTTTTGTTTCAGATGATACATGCCTTATCCTCTCATCCTCTCCGCTGTGCGCTCTCGTCATACAAGCCCCCAACAAGTTGCTGTTATTATACCATTAGAGTACTTCACTTCTTGTCGACTACCTGTCTAACGTTTCCCATGTCGCTGGTGACAATAACACTAAGCCTCACATGTACTAGTATTACGCCTTTTGTATTTGTACATGTTCGCGTTCGAATGACTAGTGTATTTGTTGTTTGGTTCCGAAGCTGTCCGCCCTCCGACATATTGTGACATGGTTTGACGCTATTTTGGCACGGTTCGAATATCTTTTGTGCGGATTGGATAACTTGAACTTGAAGTTTTTGTTACACCTCCTTGCGATATCCCACCCAAGCTTTGTCTAGATCTTATTAAACCACCAATACCCCAGCTCTATTCTTTCTGCGTTCCCTTTTATACCTTATCGTCATAACACTCACCAATTTAAACCAACTATCCTTTGCGCTACCCATCAATATTAACCCATGTCAGTCGACCACCAGGAGGTATTTGCTAGCATTCAACTTCGATCATCTACGCCTGGTATGTATGCAGCATTATTTGGTATCAAGTTTAGCGCTCACTCCACCAACAGCAGCGAATGAGAAAGGTATTCTCAATGATTCCATCACATAATTTCCCCCCCAAACAACTCCTTCGTTAGTCTTTCAGTACTTGCAAGGAATGACCAAGGCAGGCGAGGAGCCTGACAACGCCCCTCCGGGCTCAGTGGTAGACGCGGACGAGTTCCGAAGCAGAGCCGCATCAACCCGCAGCGGTGCACGTTCACCCCAAATCTATTCTCCGGCACCGAAAAGCAAAGCAAGTGGCACGCTAATTGGTCCTAATGGCTTTGGTACAAGTTATCAGAGGGCTGGCTCAAAGGTCAACGCTGGTCATAATGACGACATACCAGGCGACGACGTGGATTCCAATGCACAGGAAGGCGTGAGGTCTGAAGTTGGGGAAATAGTTCCTTTCGTGCGTTTGCATTCTACCTCTCTTTATATCGTTCTTTTAACCCTACAACAGCCCGAACCTGGCCCCCACGATCTGCCTGGTCCAAAGTACGAATCCTATGATTCCGGGCCTTCATTCGGAAATTTCGGACCGCTACCTACAGATGATCATCATCATGCTTCGAATAATCCATATGCTCATTCTTCCTGGAACGTACGTTGCCCTTATTAAATATCTAGACCTGGTCTTTTTTGACATCCCTCAGCAGCCTGTTTGGACGGAAATCCTTATCAAACCAAATGGTGATACGCCGCGGAGTAATACTGTTCAAGGAAATGTTACAGGACTAACTGAAGGAGGATTAAATGACTATTCGGCTAGATTGGCATCTCCTCCTCCTGCTAATTCTGCGCATAGTACGCCGCGACAGAGTTCAGTGATCATTGATGTCGAAAGTCCATCTTCAAAATCGCGTCCCGGTTCCGAACGCAACATTACAACCGTGCGTGAGAAAATAGTGTCACCAAATCATCTCACCATTGACTCTCTTCTTTTTTTTTAGTCCCCTAAGCCTCCCTCTCGTGTTCAAAGTAGAGCAACAAACAAAGGTGAAGTGGATCAGCGCCCTTGGTCACCCCTCTCTGGAAGGTCAAAAGTGACGCGTGCAACAGAGATTGGCACTGTATATCCTCCATTGCCTGAAAGTAGAATGGGTGATGGGGATACCAGCCCCGAGGGTTATGCTTCCCCTGTTTTAAAATCACGTGCACGTTCAATGGCACCCTCAATATCACCACCTGACTCGCCCTCCCAAAGAATCCAACTTTTCGCTTCAAAGCCACACTATAGTAATGGTGGTAGTATGTAAAATTGAGAAGCTTCTAGATCAAACATAACAGCTGACTGCTTTTGTAAGGTCGTTCCCCTCCACCTGGATCGGTCATGTCTGGAGGCCATCAAAGCCGGCCGTTCTCGCCATATCGGCATGCCCCAACTCAAGAAGATCTTCTCAATGCTGCAGTTAGAGGACGTGCGCTTACGATTCCTGAAGAACCTGAGAAAGAACGCTCTGTGGCATCGACATCCCCCTCCAAGATGCCTTCTCGTCAAAGCAAAGTATTATCCCATATTGAAGGAGGCAAACCTCTTTCGCAGATATCTGCGGCGAAGCCACCGTCTGTCGTTCCCTCCCATACATATCGCTCTGGCAGGATCATTGAGAGGGATCAGGATGTGACGCCAACACCATCTAGACCTCATTCTCCAGAAGGACTGGATGCTGAAGAGGCGCGTATCGTTCATGATGCACTGGCAGCACAAACGCCTCGTACATCTATCTATGCTGCTCCACTGGAACCAGAGGTTGCTAGTCATTACCATGATATGGAGCTGTGCGTTCTGCTCCACCAAGAAAACGATCCGGCTCAGCACGAGATTGTAAAGAAGGCTTTAAGGAAAGCAGTCAGGCAGAGAGTGAAAAAACTTGGTATGAAGTATGACAATGAGGTATGTTCTTGGCCTAGAAATTGTACAGAACACATCTCATCCTCTTGGCAGTCGATACGACAATACCGAAAGTCATTTCACGATCACGATCCTAGTGTGCACCTTCGTGCAGATTATTTGCCTGAGGTATTTCACTTCCTATTCCTATCAATTCATCAAGCTGATATGTCCCAGGAACCACCAAAATGGGCGTCTGATCTTAAACGAGAGATCGTGCTCATGCAACAACGTATCGAGTCTCTGGGTCCTAAGATCGAGGGCTTAAGAGACAGATCTTTCAATGGCGGTTCGAGGTTTGCTAATGAAGCCGATGAATCTACGGAAACTCCTATGACACAGACAGTCAACATCCAAACTCAACCTACCGGGACCCTGGCAGATTCGATGTACCACACTCCAGCGACAGATGTCTTCATCGACGACGATGGCAATGTTGTTCGTGAATACGATGACTTCACCGAAAACCACAATCCCCATACGGATGCGGAAACCCGTTCCCTTCCCCAGAGCGTTTACCAGCAATCGGAGAATGAGAATGACAGGGATAATTCGCCTGGTAAACAGTACCTCGAAGAAGAATTGTATAAGCTCCGACAGAAACCTCAAGGGAGTCAATCTGGCCGCTCGCATAGGAGTTGGGAACTTGCCCGTGATGACGACCATAACGACTATGAAGACAACGGCCATGTTCAGCCTTCGGGTCTACCTACGATTCCGGATACCAATGGTGATGGATATGTAAACGGTGAAGGGGAGGGCGAGGGCGATCGATCACTGTCTCCACCACTTCCTGACCTACCTGAGGAAGCTACCCAAGCGATGGCAGTGCATCCACAAGGTCCATGGGGTGCCGTTGATTATAACACTGATGCCCAGCGTATGTCTCCTTGGCAGCGTATCCATGGCCGTTTACTCAATTGGGCAATGGTCTGGCCCATGAGCGAGCTCGAGAATGCACTCAACAGTAGTACTCGAGGGCAGCAAGTTGACGAGGTTGCATTGACTATCTGGTCGACTCAGACATACAAGCGATATGTTCGTGCCAGGTTGACGGATAGTCCACATGGCGTGGTTGATCGTCTGTTTGTGCCGCCCAACGTAGCTGACTCGATCAATAACGCTGTTTACAATGGTCGACATGGAGATGCTTGTGGAATGTTGAGAGACCTATGGGCACCATTTGGTTTGGAGGGGATGCCACGTCTCTTGGTGGTCCTTGCGAAACATCGATTGGATCCCAATCATTGGGTGGTGCACAGGTGCATAATCCTTGGTCTATTCTTTTTGATCAGTCTCCTGACTCTAAATCTAGATTCTCGTTGCCTGATGGAGGTCTAACAACATATGATTCCTATCCCGAGCGGACACTTCCTGACGGTCGAGTAAGTTATACACATTGTCTACTTGATATATCAATTGACCGTCTATGATTATTTTTCTCAGCCTCTGGGATGGTGGTTTGCTATTCGGGTAGCCTGGCCAAACGCAATGTATCCCAGCCCAGATCACCTTATGCAAAAAATGGTCCGTTTACATCGCCCGATGCAGCTGCCCATCGACAATTCAGTTGCTGCTGCTGGGATCTGGCGCAATATCCTTATGGGATCTCGGGCTGAACGGAGCCTAGACCTCGAACGTCTTCGTGATTTGATCAATACCGAGGTCAAGAATCTGAAGCAGAGGAAACATTTGGGCAAGTTATCTGTTGGTGTGTCTCGCCTGGCATGGGAAGACATGAGTTGAAAGGGAAAATGTATGTTCGTTCCATTCTGGTTAATTCGGAAAATGTTCTTTTTTGTCATTAGTTAGTTATAAGCTTTGTGATGCTGGAATCTTGTGAATTTTTTTATTTCTTTCATTCGTTTTGCTGTCATAAAGATATACCATCTTAACTTTGTTGTAGTAACTATTATGTATCCGTGCCTCAAACTGGAATACTTCATGTTCGTTTTGTACGTAGCTACCTCGATGAATGCCATGCTGCTCATGCCCCGATGAGGATATCTCTGCAAATCACATTTCGCAAAGACTGGTCCCCTCATGAAAAGATATAATTGGCTCTGCAGTTGGCTCAGTATGAGAGGCCGGAAATGCAGAATAAATAAAGTAGGACCTACACATTTTAGAGAGCAGTTCCACTGGCGCACTTTAGGCTACATGACCAATGGGTGGCTAGCTTGTAGATTGATGAGCCCTTCACAACTTTCCCAAATTTACCAAAACGTCGGCCAAGGTTTGTGATATATCATGCGCCGGCGCAACGCTGACTTGTGGAATTGACTCCGCGACACCATACATCTGCGTAATATATCAAACATCCCCGTTAAAATATATACATGAGCCTGGGACGCACGGGATAGAGAGACTGTGCTTGACGGTCTAAAACTTCGCGCAGATCATCGTTTTTAGATTTATATGAGAGTTGTTTTTTCTTCATGGCTTGTTTCGTAGCGCCTTTCTTCTTTCCTCCATTCCTTGTAGACTTGAGACGCTTGGGATCGGCCATCCAGAAAAAAAAAACAAAGTTTGGTTGCTTACGCAAGCAAACGCGGAATGAGTCGCATTCAAATTCAAACAGCGACGTCTTGCTCTCTGCTTGAGACCATCGTCGCGTTCAGTTCTTCGAGATGGCGGATACACCCACCCTGAGTGTGACTATGCTTGGTGCTGGTCAAGAAGTTGGACGGTCTTGTTGTGTGCTCCAGTACCGGGGAAGAACTATTGTATGTGATGCAGGGGTTCATCCTGCGCACAGTGGGATGGCTTCCCTTCCTTTCATCGATGAGTTAGATTGGAGTACAGTTGATGCGATTCTTATTACTCAGTGAGAAGAGCAACTATTGATTATAGTATCTTGAGTTAACCGCAACTAATGCAGCTTTCACCTGGACCATGCTGCAGCGCTGACATATATAACTGAAAAAGTTCTTTTGGCTGTTTCTGTCGAGGTCATTTATGTTCTGAATCTTTGTGTTAGACAAATTTTAGGGATGGTAAAGGGAAAGTTTATATGACCCACCCAACGAAAGCAGTTCACAAATTCATGATGCAGGACTATGTTCGAATGAGGTGCGAAAAAATCAAATGTTGTATAAATTGCATTCAACGTCATCCCTCAGCTCTTCCTCCTCGGATGCTCTGTTCTCACCTCTGGATATGTCAATGTCTCTGGCATCTATTATCCCTATATCTGCCCACCAGTTAATCACTGTGTGTCCTGGGGTCTCTTTCACGCCGTATCATGCAGGACACGTTCTTGGAGCTTGTATGTTCCTAATCGACATTGCTGGACTCAAAATTCTTTACACTGGAGACTATTCTCGGGAGGAAGATCGACACCTTGTAAAAGCGGAGCTGCCGCCCATTCGCCCAGATGTTCTGATTGTTGAAAGTACTTATGGCGTCCAAAGTTCGGAAAGCCGTGAGGAAAAAGAAGAGCGCTTCACAACGCTAGTACATTCCATTATTCGTCGAGAAGGGCATGTTCTTCTCCCAGCATTCGCCTTGGGTCGAGCTCAAGAGTTACTCCTTATTCTGGATGAGTACTGGAAGAAACATCCCGATTTGCATAATGTCCCAATTTATTATGCATCGAGTCTTGCCCGGAAATGCATGGCAGTGTATCAAACGTATATCCATACTATGAATTCCAACATCCGCTCACGGTTTGCCAAACGAGACAACCCGTTTGTTTTCAAGTGCGTGTCTTGACTGTCTCAATTCGTATGCTTTTCATTTCATCACCAGGCATATATCTAATGTACCACAAACCCGCGGTTGGGAGAAAAAGATTGCTGAAGGTCCTCCTTGTGTTGTACTTGCAAGTCCTGGATTCATGCATGTTGGTCCAAGCCGTGAACTTTTTGAACTGTGGGCACCCGATTCGCGGAATGGTCTCATTGTCACTGGGTATTCTGTTGAGGGAACGCCAGCCAGGGTGAGTCACATAATCAGTGGTCCGTATATAGGGAAATGTATTCCATCCACACTTTCTTGTATATACTTAGAACACAATGGATATTTAGCTGTTTCCACTTCTATCCTTACCAGACCATGGAACCTGAACTTAATCTGCCTTAAATTTAGGATATCCTGGACGAACCTGAAGACTTTGTTACCTTGAAAGGAACAACAATCCCAAGAAAAATATCAGTCGAATATATCTCATTCAGCGCTCATGTTGACTATTCACAAAACTCTGAATTCATCGAGCTCGTCAAAGCACAGCATGTCGTAGGTCCTTTACATGACCTAGTCTCATTTCTTGAGGGTTCAATGATTATTTTCTAGGTTCTCGTTCATGGCGAACAGACAGCCATGGGACGTTTGCGTGCCGCTATGACGTCTCGCTACAAAGAACGGGACGAGGACGTTAAAATACATACCCCCCGTAATCTTGAAACATTGAATCTTTCTTTCAGGGGTGAACGGGTTGCAAAGGCAGGTTAAAGGTCTAAAAATTGTACGGCTTATTCACAATTATCTTCAGGCAATTGGCACTCTTGCAGACAAACCGCCACAAACTAATGATATTCTGTCTGGGTTGCTCGTGTCAAAAGATTACTCATACACATTGCTCGACCCTCGTGATTTGCGTGACTTCGCAGGTCTTTCAACATGTACTCTTGTCCAACGCCAAAAGATTGTTCTAGGGGTTGGGTGGCATTTGGTCAGATGGCATCTCGAAGGGATGTATGGCAGCGTCCAAGAAGGGCTGGACAAGGATGGCATTCCAACAATGCGGGTGTGTGTCTAATGGTTCCTCCAATCTCCTGTACCTCTTACTGTTTACCATTTAGGTTATGGGCGTCGTTGATATCAAGCATACCCAAGAACATGAACTGACAATTGAATGGGAGTCCAGCTCTAGCAATGACATGATCGCGGATTCGACCTTGGCGCTTGTGACTGGAATAGACAAAAGCCCTGCTTCTGTAAAATGTATGTTTTATTTTTCATTTATTTTTATTATATGCATCCTGTCCTCATTCGTGTTGACTTGGTCGTGGAGTGACCACAAACGCCCATTCTCACGCCCACTCCCATCCGCATGCGGATACTGAAGGCGAATCGTCTTCGGTTATGAGGATCCAACGTTTGGCCATGTTCCTCGAGGCCCACTTCGGAGAAGTCGAATTGCATATGCCGGAAGTTAGTCCTGACGAACCGGCTGAAGATGGAAGTGAACCATCCTTTTTGGTTCGACTTGATGATGCCCTTGCTCAAATCAGTTTGATATCAATGGTAACTATTTCATTTTTTTGCAATATCAGGTAACTGATGGGCTCTTCATTAACAGACTGTCGCCAGTTCCGACGCGGCACTGAAAAAACGAGTGGAAGCTGTGCTCGATATGGCGGTGACAACGGTCGGCTCTTTAGCAGAGTCGTTTGCTGCTATGGTTCCCATTGAAGATGGTGATACAGGCCTAAGTAAAGACAAGTTTCAACGCTTATCTGATAGTGATATGGAAGGTACAGAAACTAAGTGAATTGATGATCATGAAGTGTATTCCAACACGTACCCTTGCTCCGAGCAGGTCGCCTGACTTTTTAAGCTGCTTTCATGTCAACGGAAGGCTCGAGGTATATAGCATAGGGTGACTACCTAAATAAGGGTATAGGAAGGTCGTTATAGTCGTAATTGTTGTTAATCTTTGTAACCAAGACATCGTATACATAAATATCATGATATATCAGTGGATTGAAACTCGGAAACCAGTAAAATGATATGTCGATTACCGTGACAATAAATAGTATTGAATCGAACATGATCAGGCTGATGACTGCACAAAGCCACTAGACCATTTGTCAGTTTTCAAGATGCCATGAGCATAAGTGGCAGCTGACCTCCACTTTGCCGTATTACCAACGGGCCCGCCATTCCTCCACTCCCACTTCTGTTTGTATCGGAGCTGCCTCAACTCTTTGTGAGATATTATGGCTATAAAGCCCATAACCATTATCTCGATTAGTGAGAGTACAGAAATAAGGATCATCCATATGTGCATCTTATTATTCGTGGTGGCCCATTTTTTGGTTAAGACAAGGGAAGTGAATGTCACCGACATCACAAAAATCGCCGTCCACAACGAGGTCAGTAGGTAGGCGCATGTAATGGAAGACGTTTGGTAGATGCGAGGAGTCGAGTAGGTCTCGGAGTGGGCGATAAGCAATACGAGTGTGTGATAGATGAAAGCTATGATGACGACTGCAGGAATGAGCCATAGTGCGGGAGACAATGTGATGGCCAAAGCAGCGAAAGAAGTGCTTGCCACTGAGATGCTTAAGGATGTGCAAATGAGCGAGAAGAGATACTGATGAAATGCGCCCATGAGAGTTGGTACCAGAGAAGTTTGGAAAGGAGCAACTGAAGGAGCAACAAATCCACATCACGTTTCTTCTTAATGCGAAATCAAGAAAACCGGTTTCTGAATCAAATCCGTGTTGGTTTCGAGCGCCGGTGCCATAGATATAGAATTTGGCACGAACATTGAGCGTGCATTCTATACTTAACCACTGTCCAACTGTCATCAATGATCATGTCGACATGCCAATGATCGAGGTTAGAGCGCACTCAGGCTGGAAACGAACGTGAATGGAAATATACATCACCATCAGTGCAGAAGGGCAATACTAGACTTGTTTTGAGCAGAACAATAAAGCTACGGTGGGAACTGAGATGGGTCATGTCTGTCATTGTCATGATCATCGATATTGAGGTGGTGTGGGAGAAAATCCAATGCTAGACGGACCAAAGATGCCACATTTATGTGTAGAACCATTAGACCTGTCTCTCATAGCCAAATAGAAGGGTCAGCTGGCTGTATACAATGATACATCTGTAGACGTCGAATGTCATACTTAGCTTGAGAGTCCGTCGTAGACAAAAAATAAAACATCCCATGAAGAGTGAGCACAACCGTATACTAGATGTATACAAAAAGGTTCAACGGTCAACGTTCGAAACTTCAGCTTCAGACCACGAATTACTTATGAGTGCCTGCAAGGCTCAGCGCTCAGTGTCGGAGTCAAGTCGGAGTAGCCGGGTCGTAACGAACGCGTGACTGGATATGTGACGGATCGCGTATTGACGCGTCTTTTGGCCTCCAAACCTCTACTCCGAGCCCCCAATTCAACTCCAGCTCAATATCTAGGCCAAAACTAGGGTGGACACCAACTGATATGTCAAAACTAATAACAAGCTCCTCACATGGCAGAGGGTACACATGTCTTGCGTTTGCCAAGGATGGATTGTATGTTGCTCATCCTTATAGACTTTTATGGCGTTGATTTTACGACAGACGGGCATTCACTGGCGGACAAGATTGTATTGTGAGGATATGGAATGTGAACGAAGGAGCAGGGCAAGAACCTGAGACTGCAGCTGAAGCAGAGGGTGCTGTAACTTGTGTCGCTGCCGCAGTATGTGTTGTAGCTCGATTGCGAGGTTCGAGCTAATGGTGATCATGGACGCTGTAGGATGACTGCTGGTTTTCCAGTAGCGAGGACACAGAAGTTCGAAGATATTCCAAAGATTCTTGCCAATTTGATGCGCCCTTGACATCCGCCGCAGGAGTTCCTGTCCGATATATTGCTATCGACCCAAAAGGTCGGAGAGTCGCGGTAGCCTCTGAGTGAGCCTCATACTATTGATTCTATCAAGTTATTTATGCCATTTAATTCAAAGCGAATTATTCGTCAAGGTTGTTGATATAGAAAATATGCTCAAGGTCAATCGATTGGAAGGGTATACGTCCAGCGTCCGTAGCGCAACGTGGCACCCATCAGGTACTCTCTTGGTGCGTTGAATGTAGTTGACGGTTGACAACGGTACTGAGGGTAGTTGTAGGCAACATGCACATGTGATGGGAAAATCGTCATGTGGAATATGGCAACAGATCCACCAGTCATTGAAAAGACTCTTGAAGGGATAATTCCAGCTGTGATTGATTCAGAGTACGTGAAGTGTTCTTGATATAAGAGGTAGACATTCACAACAGATAACCGTAGGTCACCTGAGTTCTCATATGATTGCTCTGTGGTGTGGCACACATCTGGGCAATATTTCTTCATTGCAACCCGAGGACATGGTTAGTTATGTCCTATTTGCGAGGGTGTCTTGAAATTATTATCTGTTTTCAGAAATTATAACCATATCGCGCACGGATTGGTCTAAAACGTCCACTTTTACCGACAAAAATGTGTCAGGCTCTATCACAGCGCTTGCTCTGTCCTCAAATGGCGTATACCTTGCTTCTGCCTCCCAGTCCCGAGTACACGTTTGGTCGACACAAACTCGACGTATAATTGCAAAGTAAGCATTTTTTAAGCGCAGTACTCCAGTCTATCGATTTTTTTTTTGGTTTAGTCAATCTGGGAACCCAGGCTCAACCATTACAAATGTCGCCTTCTCTCCACGAGAAAACCTCATTGCATGGACAGACACAGACGGAGTATTCACTCGATGGCCGAAGGCTATTTCGGACACTTTCCCAGACCCTGTAAAGAACTCAATTTCTACCAATGGGTCTGCTACAATTCCAACAAAGCTGAGCACTGGGCTCGATCTTTTTGGCGACGATTCTCAAGACTCCGTGAAGGGTGCAAATGACGATGCTGCAGATGTGGACTTGAACGATGATATGCTTGACGTAGACGACGGGTGGATCGTAGACGACATGGACGGCGCATTGCATGCCGAGCCCAACGTCGGACAACGTGATGGCTTTGTAAAGGAAATGGGTGAGTCTATGTATGTTTCGTTCACTTGCGGGGATGCTTTGATTAATGACTTATTATCAGTGAGCATTACGAAAGCTCAACCGCCTTTCCAGCCAGGCTCGACTCCTATGGATAATAAGAAAAGATATTTGGGTAATTCTAAGGTCTTGGTTAAATAATCGAAGTTATCTAATCCATTTTATATTCAGCTTATAATATGATTGGTGTTATTGAAGTCACGGACCAAGACACACACCATATCGTCAATGTTGACTTCTTTGACCGTTCACTACGAAAAGGTTATCACTTCACGGATTCATTTAAACACGACATCGGATATCTGGGTGTGTCAGATTTATTTCTTTAGTTTGGTGTATTAGGTTAAATTTGCCGGACATGGTTTTTAGGGGAGAGAGGAGCGGTTTTTGCTTGTCCGCCAGAGGGTGATCACTCTGCCGAGGTAGTTTTTAAACCCTACAGCACTTTCCAGACCAAGGAATGGAGCTATCCTTTGAAACGGAAAGGGTCTCGATGTTTGGGCGTAACTGCTGGCGCTTTGCCGCTTTCATCCAAGGATGGAACTGATAGTGAACTGGAAGGTTATGGCCATGTTGTGATAGCGACTACCGAAAACGATCTAACCTTTTTATCTGGAACTGGTCGGGAACGACGTATCATGGCCCTGGGTGGCGACTTTGTCACGATGGTAGCTGGACCTGAATGGGTCTTCGTTGTTCACCGAGCAGGCTCCACAACGATTGATGGTTGGTTCTCATGCTTCTTGTATACCTCGGGTTGCCCTAACTGGTGCTGTTTCTAGGATCTCAAAATCTTTCTTATACTGTCATCAACTTTGAAGACTTTAGTGTCCGACAGCGAGACGTCCTTCCTGTACCGAAAGGTCACACTCTGAAATGGGTTGGCCTTACAAACTTGGGCGTAAGTGTTCAACGTGATCTGAAATTTCGTTATTTACCATTACGTATCGCCAGGCTCCAGTCATGTATGACAGCACTGGTTGCGTACATGTGTTGACCAAGTATCGAATTCCCCATCATGCTTCGTGGGCTCGAGTTGTGGATACAAATTTATTGGAACGACGGCAAGGAAAGGATGAATCCTACTGGCCAGTTGGTGTCACGGAGAGTAATTTGATGTGTTTGATATTGAAGGTGTGCATCTGTTTTTTTTTTGTGCATAGTGCCTCTACATCGTTGACGTTCGCATTTTAGGGAAGGCAAGAGCATCCAGCTTTCCCTAGACCTCTAATACAAGAGTTACCGATGCGGATGCCTTTCCGGCACGAAGCACCTCAAGAAGAAAAGTATAGTTTGAAGGCTTTATTTTATGGCATCCACCTGGCTGATTTCTCGTTTGACAGGATTGAACGTGAATTCCTTCAAATTCAAATGTTGATGGATTGTCTCGACGATGAGCTTACCACTGATGATATCCTTACCCGAGAGAAGGCGATGGACAAGGAATTTATCTTACTCATTCAAGCAGCATGCAAATCAGACAACGTTCCAAGGGCGATCGAATTGACAAAGCTCTTACACCATACTGTCTCTTTTGATGCAGCGATGAAGATAGCAGACTTCTATCACCTAGTTGGTCTTAAAGAGAAGATCGCAATCATCAAGGCTGATCGAGAAGAAAATGAAGATAGGCTTATACTTGCCCGTAACAAGCGACGGCGTTGGCTTAAAGCTGAACCACCTCTTCGTCAGCTTGCTGCACCAACGATCGCGGCCTCTCGCTTCGATCCCCTCGCTGACAGTCGTCCCCCTCCAACAATAGAAAGGCCAGGAATGGCACGCGTCACTGTCCCAGTGATTGAAAAAAGTCGCTATAGCTCTGTAGTCCCATCAACACAGATACCAGAACGACTCTCATGGGATGATTCATTGATCCCAGACTCTCCTCCCTCGACTGACGGTAAACGGAAACGTGTAGACCCTGAGTCGTTCCCCAGCTCGGACGTGTTGATGATGCCGCCACCGAAAATAAGTCAGTAAAATCCAACTGTTTACTGGACGGGCGGTTCATTTGCTAATTGTGATTTCTATTTCAGAAAACAATCCTTTTGCGCGTAAAGCTGGGCTTGAAACTGCTAAGAACCCCTTTGCTAGAAAAGCTGAACCTAATAGAATGATTCAAAAGAGCGAAAGCTTCTTTGATAAAGTGGACGCCGCTGAGGCAGAAACTGGCCCCAGGAAAAGTCGGTTTCTACTTGATGTTTGGAAATTGCTCGTGAAATCTGACTCCTATTTTAGGACCTCCTGCTTCAACAAAGAACAAAGAGAGAAAAGAGGGTTCGAAACAGGCAACTCTATTCTCAATGCTTCCTAAGACTGACAAATCCTCGCGAACGACTAAGAAGTCCGATAGCGGGTCGCTAGAAGCGCAAAAGGACACCTACACAGAATCGCAGTCGACTGATGTGACTATGTCCGAGGTCGATGTATTTGATAGCGCAATGGAGACCTTGCACGACAGTCAAGACTCACTGATTTGGGAAGAGACGCAGCTTGTTGATGAATCACCCACAATATTATTAGATGTACCAAGTTCCGAAGTCTAGTGTATCAAGCATATCAATGAACATTTATGGACACATGTATCAACAACATACTGTAAAATCGACACGTACCTTCATGATAGAACAAGTAAGTACATTGGATTCAATTGGAGAACTTGATAATGGTTAAGCTCGAAATTTTACATATCACAAACCCAGGATAGAACGTTACCAGGCCAATCTCCCGCCTGTGTTGTTGTGCGAAGCTGTAGCATCTTCAAGCTTAGCATCGAAAATGAGGGATAATACGATATGCAATGCTCAGTGCGAGTGTAAGTGCAAGTTGTACTGGATGATAAGATAAGTCCAAGACAGTAGACCATCAGATGGTTTACGACAAATTTCATGGATGGTGATTATAGGACAGGATATTCTTGTGTTGAATATACTCAGCACTGGCACTGTGTGTGTGGAGAACTTGAAGAGAGCTTGAATAACTGATGGCCCAGAACTCAGATCAAGAAACTGGACAATTAGAATTTCCAGGAATCCCTGTTTCGGGCGAGCCAAGTCCTGAGCATTTGGATAAGTAGATGTGTACAGGCCGATCTAGCCAGTATTACCGAACAGGGTTAGACCAGGGTGCAAGAAAATCTTTCTAAACCTTAAATTTGAAATGTCCCCGGATAAGGCACTGATAAGGCAGATCATCTCCAGTGATGGCGTGATTATTGTCAGGACACCGAGCACGACTTTGTCCTCTTCTCTCCAACAAAGGGCATAGGTTTCCACGTCTACCTGGAGGGGACGAAGATGAATAGCCTCAATGGTCAACAGCCAGCAGATGACATGAATCGAAACGGAACAGGTTAGACGATGCCATGGATACCTCCGATCGGGTGGTACGCAAAGGAGACTGTCTTCGTGCGACGTGACATCTGAGTTCGGCTCCATCGACCAAGCGCAAAATTTACCGGGCCTCACTAATGCATATTCCATCTCCAAGGTAGTGCTCAAGATGTAACGATTTTTTTGCATCGTCATTTACAGCCAAATGCAAAACCCTAGACAGTTTTTGAATTTCCCGCCCGTGCGCCCGTGTTTGTGTAAACATCTGCTTTTGGTAGCAATGACGCAAGCTGTGGAGTAACCCTTCGACGGCACCAAGCTCCCTCCATCGCTTGTACACCGTGCATTGAGTTGAATCCACCGTTACTACTCTTGCATACCAACACTATGTCATAGTCTATGTTCTTGCCATCGACCCTGGCACCAATGAGTATAAAGAGATTCCAGAGATTCTCTGACAGGACTCCCAGTAGATTTCCAATTACATTTTATTCGATAAATAGCCCTTTCACCGATCCCTGTGGCTTGCTCAATCTGAGCTGGCTTCATCCCACGTAAGGACATGGTCAAGATAAGCTGCTTCTGCGCTTTTGGAATATAGTGATAGTTGCCCATAACAGAATAGACCGCCATTCTAACTACAATTACTGGTGGAGCAGCAGCCCCACCAATGCTCCACAGACACCTCGACTCATTGCCAAAAAGAGCAAATGACTTCCTGACTTACCAAAAGCAGTTGTTTATATAAACACGGGCGCACGGGCGGGAAATTCAAAAACTGTCTAGGGTTTTGCATTTGGCTGTAAAGAACTAAATATGGCGGTATTCGAAAATTGGAGGGAATCAACGTGATCTTGCCTCACCCCAGGTAAGCTTTCTCTCCCAATCAGCTTCGGGTTACTAAGACCCTTTTTGGTAACAAATGCTTGGCTGTTCAGGGCGGAAGATTGGGAGTGAGATAATTTCAGGAGGGTTTTCGTCGTTCATTTCGAAGTAGGCGAGCAGCGTTAGATTCCAGTGGCTAATCACGTATGTCTTCATCAACCAGATCGTTGCCGCACTCAGCAACTTGCATCGCAGCATGAGTATGGGAAAATGTCTTCCTAATTAGTTAGTCGGCCTTATATTTGCGTTAAATTCACACGAAACCCAAAATAAATCCTAAATATCATTTGTCTTGCAAAAACAATATTCACAAGTAGGAACATGATGGCTAGACAGAATTTAATAACTGAGTGAGATAAAGTTCTCGAGAATGATGAATTTGGCCACATAACCGATACCTTGTATCCATCGGTCCATACAGATCAATAACCCTGGCATTCAATCTCACAGTGAAATTTCGGCAAAGAAAATACACGTGTGGCCGCCAGCTGCGTCAATAACTTCTTGCACGAGAGACTTTTGGGCCAGGAAATCGCTTGACTGCGAGAATAAATTGATCCTAAGGTTAGGATTAGCCCTTGGTCACTAAGCGAACGGCTCCAGAGCTCTCCTGAGGCCTGGGCTTGAATCCTAAGTAGTGCCTTAATATTTGAAATTATTTCATTAGGAAAGTCATCCACTAACTTGGGCGATGTAACCCCCAAGCGACATTAGAATTTAGAAAACGCTGACCGTCATTCATTGAAATTGAATTTGAGCCAGTTGAAGGTCCTCAAACGTTTTTATAGAGCAAGTTCTGGAAGTGCATCATGTCATACCGCCAAGCCTCTGAGATCCGCGTGCTCTGCTTGACCTGGCGGAGTCTGAATGTTAATTTTAACCAACATGCCTGTAATACTTAGTATATTCGCACTAGAGTGGGCTGTGTTGTCCAAGTCTCAGTGCCGTGATGCTATCTTCCAGATAAGAGTGTGGTGAAAGAAATAAACCACCTGTTGTGAATGACATTTAATTTAATTGAATCGGTGAAGTGCGGCAACGAACAGTCTGCTTGGCAATTGTGACCGAACAGCCGCAGCAATACAACAGGTCACACAACTTTTGTTCATAGTTTATAAGCACGCCTACTCCTAACGACCACTTCCATGGCTCCTGCCTACCTTGCTTTCGCTCTTTTGTTTTTCCCCATTATCTCTCTTGCGCAGACTCTACATATCCCTATACTTCGTCGAACTCGAACGGTGAACGGTACATCAGATCGCCGCTGTGTAGAAGCAGACAGACTACGAACCAAATATCACTATATACAACCAGCGTTTGCTCCGCACTCAAACAGACGAGCTTCTGTTGCTGGAATACCCCTGATTGACCAGGTCTATCGGCATTGTTATTTCCCTCGTTTCATGTCAACTCATCACAAGTATAGGATGGAGATGCTAGCTACGTTACTACCATGACCATTGGTACACCGTAAGTTACACATTTTCTTTGCTTCAACCTATGCATGCTTTCGTTCCTTATCGAATTGCATGCCCCTGGAAGTCCATTGCTCCGATACATATTCTAATATTGCATCTCATCTTACAGGCCACAGACATTTAGCGTCGTTCTCG
This sequence comes from Phlegmacium glaucopus, assembly GCA_015039465.1. Classification (NCBI taxonomy): domain Eukaryota; kingdom Fungi; phylum Basidiomycota; class Agaricomycetes; order Agaricales; family Cortinariaceae; genus Phlegmacium; species Phlegmacium glaucopus. The sequence goes on along the minus strand of MU130154.1, from coordinate 939,675 downwards.
ACACAGGGTCTTCCGATTTATGGTTACCCGGCCAAAATTGTCGTACTTGCCCTAGTGGATCCCCCATCTTTGACACCTCTACATCATCCACATTCAAATCAGTATCAGTAACATCAACTGCAGCTGACCCAGAAATAAGCATCCTCTATGGATCTGGTGCAGTGCGCGGTGTTCTCGGTTCGGATACAGTTACTATGGGTGGTTTCACAGTTTCAGCTCAAACATTTTGTAATTATCCATTTCTTTTAATATTCGTTCTTTTTGCCTCATTGACCACTCTCCAGTGTCCGTTGACGCAATGACAACCGGTCTCGTGGATGCCCCGGTATCAGGTCTGATGGGCTTGGCCTTCCAGTCTCTTGCAAGCACAGGAGCACTACCGTTCTGGCAGGCCCTTATAAACAATAATTTACTTTCCGCTCCAGAAATGGCGTTCTGGCTAACACGCGATTCCACTGGGGCTCAAAATTTGGAGCCTGGAGGAGTTCTCACCCTCGGTGGCACAAACTCAACACTTTTCACTGGTGAAATTGAGTTCAACAATATGCCTGCGGGTGAACCTACTTTTTGGCTATTAACTCTCAACGGTGAGTATTCTGTGTGAACAACACGTAGTCTGTCGTGCTCAAATCTTTGTCAGGGCTCACCGCCAATGGCAAATCGGTGCCAGTCTCGGGTGGAGATAATGCTGTGTCCGCTATCGACACAGGGACCACTCTCATCGGAGGACCCACCGCTGATGTTGCCGCTCTTTACAGTGCTATTCCAGGTTCTGCTCCCTCGACCGCGAATCCCGGATTCTTTACATTCCGTACGTAGTTGGCCGTCGGGTTCCACCTTTTTCTATCGATGTTAATCTGTTGGCGTTGCTTAGCCTGTAGTACCCAAGTTTCCGTGTCTATGTCCTTTGGAGGAAAATTGTGGCCAATTAACCCCATAGACATGAATACTGGTCCGGACACTCGAGGAAGCACTCAATGCGCTGGCGCCATCTTTGACCTTAGCCAAGGCATCTCTATTCCACCGGGCTCCGGTAACCCCGGCTGGGTTGTTGGAGATACGTTCCTGGTTCGTGTCAGCCGTCTGTTACCTCATCATTCTCCAGACCGCACATCACTTGATTCACTTTCGCTCCATACACATCTCATTTTTTTTTTGGTTTTTAGAAAAATGTATACTCGGTGTACCGTGCCACACCTGGCTCTGTTGGATTCGCCCAATTGTCTGCCGTAGCCGGTGGATCAGGTGCGGGAGCCTCTGTGCCGGCGTCGAGTTCCTCTGTACTCACGCTTCCTACGGTCTTAGGCACTCCTGCTTCAGGTCCCGCTGCTTCTAGTACAGGGACCTCCAGTATGTCTCTTTTTCTGCGGGCCAGCTTTTGTTCTTATCTTTCCCTCAGGTTCAGGCGCTACTATGACAATGCCAGTCTCTGCATTCTTGATGCTTTCGACAGCATTTACCGCTGTCATCATGCTCTGCCTTTAAATAAGACTAGCTCTCGTCGACGGATTTCTAATCTATATGTCTGGACTGTCGGCATGGATCTACTTATATTTATCATAGGACAGTGCAACATTTTATCCTCCGTGGATTTTTCTGCTCCCATTTATCGAACGTAGAGATAGAAAATATAGCGCAGAACAGTAGTACATCATTGTCTGCAGTGATTTGTACCTGCTTTATTTTTACTCATCGTCGGATTGAATGTAACCGCTACCCATGCTTAGCCGTTACAACGATCATCAAACGGTACGAGTCATACACTGGTCAGTGGGACAGTTGGCTTTTTCTCTTGTGCCCTATATATACTACCAATGCATGTGTTCATTGAATATCTATTGATAAATACGTCCTTGTCCTGAAAATCATGCGTGTACACCCAGAACACTGGTCAAAAGCACACAAAATGAGGTATTCCAGAACCATAGTATCATTTTTGTCCGTAATTTGTTTAGACCCACGTTCTACTCCTCAAATTAGAAAGACCTTCAGTTCCTGATTAAGTGTGCCTAGTGACGTGAACGTGACTGGTTATTCACTGATAGACAAATTTCCTACCGGTTCTCAGATCCTAAGGTTAAACATCACATATAGTGCATGAATATTGCTCTGTTGATATATACATACAGGCTGTATCCTAATGCCTGCCAAGCCCGATTTGTCGATTCACTATATGTGCTCAGGCTGCATTCCGACGCCGATTTAATTTCGCTGTCCCACTGTCCGGTGTATGACTGCAGTCAACAGTCGAAGCGATAGGAGCATTACTTCCAAGAGGTGTCAGGAATTGAACTATTTTATCGAAAGAATCATGAACAGAGCGTAATTAGCGACACGAGATGAATACATCCAGATGACGCCCACCGTGGTCGATTAAGAGAATTTAAGCATTTCCAGAGCAGACAGATTCGATCCAATCAACATCACTCCTTACGGTAGTCAGATTTTGATAACCATCTCCAGTAACTAGAACGACATCCTCGATTCTAACACCACCGACTAGTTCGTATTTCTTGAGGATATCATGATTGATATGCTTCGAATCTCGTACAGCCGCCAAGAGATGGGGTGAGAAGTAGATGCCTGGTTCAACCGTCTACATCCCAAAAAAAAATGATCATGATGATGTTTAGAGTGGGTGAATAGCTTACAACAACCATCCCTGCTTCCAAGGGCAATCTCAATCTCAGGTAAGTATAGAAACTTTCATGCCCCAGGGTAACACCACCAATAGTGTTGTTGATCGGAGGTTTACTAGCACTGGGTACATCGTGTACATCCATACCAAGGGAATGGCCAACACCATGGGGAAAGAACGCAGAAGATACGCCGGAAGCGAGGATAGCCTCCTCTGAGTTCCAAGATCCTGAGCCTACTGCGTCAGGGGACTTAAAAATTCCAAGCTTCTGAAAGCCTTTCACGAGGGTGCGATGGCAGATAAGCTGTACAGCGTCCCAATGAAGACCGGGTTTGATTATGTTAAACGATTGCTGTAAAGGGTATAAAATCATGACCAACGTCTACTACAGAACAGGTAAGCCTTCTTTACCTTTTGCATTTCGAGAACAAGTTCATAAATAGCTCGTGCTTCAGGAGTAAATTTGCCTCCGTTACCGACAGGCATGGTACGAGTGATATCCGAAGCGTAGCAGTCCCATTCGCAGCCAGCATCAATCAGAAGGACCTGTGGGTTTAGCTCCTTCGAATGTCCGTGAGCAAAATCGTTCTTATTATGGTGATCATGTGGCTTGACAGGCCCCCAAGCAAATTCGCGATCGTTACAGCAATAATGAAGAGTCGATGCGCGAGTGGAAGCAGCTACAATTGGAAGGTATGCTTGATGCACGGATCTTGAGAGAAAATTTATGGCGGGTGAGAAGCACAAATTAATAAAAAAAGATACTGACCCTTCTCTTCTGCAAGATGCAACAAAGATAGCTTCTGCCTCAGCTTCTTTCTCAATTAGCCACTCTCCAGGAAGGAGAGGCCTGTCCACTCCACCTGCCTCACTTTCGATCTTGCCCTTGACCGCCTTGCCAAGTACTCGCATCACAACTTCATGAGCTCGAGAGCTAATTTCATTGGCATGTTTAATGGTTGCAATTTCATCAACATCTTTGGTTAATCGAGCACGATGAAGAGCCGAGAGGAGATATAGATCAGTAACAGCACCATCCGACGACAACACCTGCTGAGTATACTCTGCCGGAAGAACGGGGAAGAGTGGAGAGTTTCTCGGGAGGGTATGGAACAAAGCTCCTGGAAGGGTTTTTATGATGGTCTCGATGGCAGCAGGGAGCGTAGCAGGGTGATCGATCTTAGTGGCATCATATATTTGTCTTGCAGTCTCGAGGGATGGCGGAGGCACCGACCACATCAAGTCTGCAAGTTCAGCTTTTGGGATAAAGAGTTCGACAGAAGGCGTGCTAGACAGAGAAGTCCCAGACTTGTATGCTGCCAGGAGGAAAGATGAAGGAACTTTGCATCCAGACAAGTAATAGAAGTTGGATTCTTGACGGAATACAAGTTCGCGGTCAGTATCATTGCGAAAGCCTGTGACCTCTCCGGCTAGCAAGAGAACTTGAGGCTTTTGAACAAGTAAATTGGATGGTTCTTTATGAGAATTCTCCAAGAACCCACCTTGGTTTGTTCTGCGGTAGGTAGAGAAGCTACAAGAAGTTCAAGCGTCTTGATGACATGCTTGCTTGCTGTAATTTTTTGTAAGATGGCCGTCTTGTAAGGTACAGAAAGGTATCAACCTGGGTACACCATTCTTAGATTTAAATTTGAAGACAAAAGCAAGCCTTGGGATGATAGTTGGTGGTAAGAAGATAAGATTGCTATATCAAGGTTGTTCAGGGTTGTGCTCGTCCCATGACCTCGCGATATAAACGACCACAATGTCAAATTTGCAAAGAACAGACACCCAAGTACACCTGTGCTCAGTGTCTGATTGCTTAGTGTGTTCGTCGCAATGAACTTCTTAATTCAATGGGATGCTCAAGCGTCGATGTAGTTGTTCAGTGAGCTGTTATAAAAATCATAAAGGTGCCAGTGTGTTTCTTCACAAGTCCTCGATTCCAGATTCTCATAGTAATTCAAAGAGACAACATGTAATTCACAATGTACCACGTCGAAGCCTGTTGGAAAGTTGTGATACCTCATGCAAGTCTCGCTACTAACACCTTTCCAGATGACACCAGCGAGAATGCATCGGAAGAAGAGCCTCCTGTGACCAGCCCCACACCTCTACGCCCGCTGACGTCGCTCAAATGGCCTTATGTGGCTGATGAATCTGCGTTTCCAGATCCCTTGAAGAAGAATGGCCCCAAGGCTCTCCACCTTTCTCAGTATGAAGCTATCGGTCATTTGCCGTTCTTATGTGGTCGGGAATTCTGAACGCCTAATTTATAGCTACATCGCCTATTATTCGAAATTTTTTCTTTACACACAAGAGTTTTCCTGAACTATTGACCTCCATCGACAGATTACGGGGTTCTGAACGTGATGAAGCGCTTCAAAGAGCACTGGGTGTTACGGCTCCTGAAATTGACGACCAACTTCATCCGCCAAAATTCAGTGACGACGTTCTTGCATTGCGGGAATTAGCAGAAGCTATCGAGGCATGTAAGAGGCGGGGATGAATCCGCGTTGGTGTTGGAAATAATACAAACCGTACGCCGTTCCGATAATTTCAAATCTCTCCATTTCTTCCGCTTATATTCTTTGTCTTTCACCTATGATCGTAACTAACTACTTTGGTTATAGCCATGAAGCCGTCACTCTCGGATACTCACTCGTATCCTCGAGTATATATTCCTTTCTACTTTGTAGTTAGTACCTCAGTCCATTATTTCGAGACTGAGGTTAGTACTCTTTATACTCTACTATCGAATATCTCATTAACTATCCAATAGTTGTACTGTTTCAATAGGTACAACTTATATGAATATAGTCCACCTGAAGTTATGAGTCCCCTTTAGGGGCTCGTTCTTATAAGCGGATGCGGCTTTCAAAGGTAACGCATTTTGTCTGTCAATCCCTGGCGTCTTTAAGAAACTCAATGCTCACGAAGACGCTATAAAAATACCAGTAATTTCATTTGCAGGGACTCGTATATGCCACGCGGAGCGATGGCCCTCACCCACAAGTCATGTTTGCACAGAAACCACATCATTGAACATGTGGTTCAGATGTTTATCTCTGGTTTAAAGGCAGCTTTTGCATTAGGAGCCGAAGAAGTCGGCTTCACTTAATCTTGGAGTTGTTTCAGCTTCCTTTCCAACATTAATGGCCTTGGGTAACTTTGCCCAGGTCTTCTCGTGCAAAAATAAGTATATCATCAGGCTTCTGTCGACCTTACCTTCTCTAAGCTCTCCCCCACGAGCGAACAGTGCTTTAGTAACAGGCAAAGGTTCTTTCATAACTCCAGACCCGCTATAGCTCCCATTACAAGGATGTCAGAAAAAGAGAAGGAGGCAGGTGATGTTTTTGCGCAGAAGAGTACTATACCACCTCAGGACGAGGAAGGCCTGCCTGTCCCTGGATCGCAAGAGCGATTGTTGGCCGAACGCATGTTGGTGCGAAAGCTAGATATGCGGCTCATTCCTACTATTTTTATCATCTTCATCATGAATTATATCGACGTAAGTCACATTCATATTGTTTCTGAGTCAAACCATTTGTAACTCATATTTTGGTAGCGCACTGGAGTGACCACTGCACGACTAAAGGGCATGCAACAAGACTTGCATATTAACGGTAGATTCTATCTAAGTTCACTTGCTCATCTTAACTATGCTGATACTCAACTAATTAGATGTTCAATATGCAACAGTGATTGCGATCTTGTTCGTGTCCTACTGCCCAACTCAAATCCCGTCGAACATGGTAATTCATTTTAATACATAAGCCCTTTTTTCTGACGCGAACTTGTTCAATATCTAGATCCTGAACAAGGTTTCCAGGTACGTTGAATCACAAACCATAGGGAACAAACCCTGAGTTTTCGGCCGACCAGACCTTCCCTATACATCGGTATCTGCACGGTTCTATGGGGTGTGACGAGTGCTTTAACTGGAGTAAGACAATTTCAAAGTTTTCAAATATTAAATATTCAATGTGTCCTATCCTCAGATAACTAAAAACTACGCAGGTATACTCGCTTGCCGTGTTTTTATCGGTTTGCCAGAATCTGCCTTCTATCCCGGAGCGATTTATCTGCTTTCCCGATGGTATACAAAAAAGGTAACTCCTTCATACTCAGCCATGTGGAATACCTCGTTTATGTATCGCATAGGAGCTAGGCTTCAGATCTGCCATTCTATTCGCCGGCTTGCTTATTTCCAATGCATTTGGATCGGTGGGTCGATATTATCATCATCCAGGAGAATTTCAATGGTTTATCCCTATTTAAGCTCATGGCTGCTGGAATCCTCGCAAATATGGAAGGAAAGCGAGGTATACGAGCATGGCGATGGTGAGTAAAATTTTACAATTATACGTACCACTGAACGTATCTTGGGCAACAGGTTGTTTATTATTGAGGCAAGCCCTTGTTGTTTTTCCGTGTTTGCTTTGTGAAACAATAACTCAGCGCCATTTATAGGGTTCCATAACGGTTTTTATTGGATTAAATAGCATGTACGTTTCCTCCTTTCATGATATCATCCAACAACTCTTCCTCATGTATAACTTGCAGGTGGACGCTACCAGATTATGTCTGATCTTCTTTTAAATGATTTCTGCCCAATATCCAACCAGCCTCTTTTCAGCCCCACAATACCCGATGGATGGATGCAGCCGAGCGTCGACTTGCACAGGCCCGCCTTTCCGAAGATGCTGGCGAAGCAGATAAAGACAACGCCGAAGATTCGTGGGTCACTGTCTACTTTGATTGCTTCTTGAGTGTAACTTGACGAATATTTCCTGTCCAGTCCAGTTCAAGGACTCATAATGGCCATCAAAGACCCACTAGTATCTATATTCTCCATCATGGTCATATCACAGCTATTGGGTCTGAGTTTTGTCCAATATTTCCCAACGTAAGTTCTCTTCACCAGGTCATCCTTTTATTTTACACTGATCATAACTTGATTTAGGCTTACACAGACCCTTGGGTTCAACACTACCGTTACTTTGCTTCTCGCAGCGTAAGTCTTGACAACATCCTTCGCGCCGTAAGCTTTTCTTGATTCCACTAAATGTATAGACCTCCTTGGATCATAGCGTCGATTCTCTGTTGCCTGAATGCACTTCATGCAGGTAAAAAAAACTTATTTTTCAGAAAGATAGACGAACACTTATTCTTCTCCTTAAATTGTAGATAAAACAGGAGAGCGGTGTTTCCACATAGCAGGATGGTGGTGGGCGGCGATCCTAGGTTTCATCATTGCACTATCGACTTTCTCAATAGCTGGACGTTATGTCTCGCTATTCTTGATGGCGTGTGGGTATGTGGGTAAGTTGTGTTTACCAGTATCCTCGAGTACCTACTCAGTTGGTCTGACTTCTATTGGAAAAAAAGGGTCCGCAATGACGCTTGTATGGGTCTCAAATGCGATTCAACGACCTCCAGCGTAAGCCAGGCCATAAAATGGCGCGTATTTCAAATTGACCTTTGTTCTAGGAAACGTGCCGCAGCTATTGGGATCGTGAATGGTTTTGGTACTATCGGTAATGTGTAAGTCTCCATCTTTACAGACTCGTAAGGCCACTCTCATCCTCCTGGCTCTCAAGCATGGGTTCTTATGTCTGGAAATCAGCCTGGGGTCCCAAATACCACCAGTCAATGGCCATATGTCTGGCAGCACTCGTTTTTAGTACGCTGTTATCCCTTGGTGCGCATTGATTTCAATAGTTTTTTGTTTCATATTTAAAGCGTGCTCTAGTGATCCGTCAAATCCTCGTAAGAAGAAATAAGATAATGGACGAGGATGAGAAGCTAGCTATGGAAGGGGCGAATCAGACAAGAGTTGAAGAGGCAGCAAAGTTGGAAGGGCTCACCTTCGAGCAGGCTATGGAAAGGAGGAAAGGGTACCGGTATCTGTATTGATTTCTTTTTTTTTCCTTCTCGTCATGCATGTGTCAACAAGAAGCACTGAGGACGCAGTACATACTACCAGCGACGACAAAAAAAAGGATGATTGCGGGTGACATGTAGAATCCTTGAATGCTAAACTTGAATAAAACATCTTGATCACAAAATAGTACCAGACAAATCACAGCCGTTTCAGAAAGTCTTGTCCATTGTCATATGGTCACTTTGCGTTTAGTCTCATACCAGGATCGTCCACTTGTGGACGGTCTTGTAACAATAGGAAGGCATGCTGTTGACAGAATACAAGCCATGAACCCGTGCCTTCGGCACGGCGCCGCTCCGCTTTGCCGACCTCCAGCACAGATTCAGGGCTTGTTGACAGAATATTTTCGAGCATCAGAAAAGCTCTTCCGGATTAGGAATGATTAGTAAGCACAATAGGATCAAACAAACACGACAATTTTGATACGCTGCCACAAACATAATAGTCTAACATTAGACTCGCTACCAGTGGAGGTGAACAATCCCCGGTAACAGCCTGACCCAGTCACACTGTGTGACACAGCCATTGGTGTCACATTTACTGATACAGTTGCAGTTCCTTGAGTTATTGACTGTTTCCCTCCATTTTTTTTGCAAAGTATACATAGTATAGTGTATATAATACAATAATCCTGAATATTACCCCTAAATAAATGAAATATTCTGGGAAAATTGCAATATTATGACCAAGATCTTATACATTCTGATGTCAATCATCCACATCCTCCCAATCCTGCTCATCATCTCAGCAATATGTCTCCCCAGTCTTACTAACCTCATCAAGGATGAGCTTACAAGTGCCAAAGAGGCCTAAGTGAAGGATATGAGGAACAAGGTAAGGGTATGGATATTCAGATCCTTCTAGGAATTGTCACAAGGAATTTTGTGTATTTTCAACAATTTTCTGCTTTGAGCCATGTAGCTCTTTTTTTTCTGAATTTTTTGCAATTTGTTTTATCAAAATCTGTTGAGAAATGACCTGGCTACACCTCCTGCATGGTGGCCCTGCTTCGTCAAATATGTCCAAATTAGGCAACTCAACTTGCTCACATCAATTATTGATCTACCATGGTGGGCCCACAGATTACTCATTTCTTCACCATTCTGGACAAATAAAATTGCAAAATGTAGAGAATGTTTAGATGTACATGTCCATGGGTCCAAACCCGGAAAATTTTATAGTTTACCCATGACAATCACCAGTGCATCTCTTGCTTCCACCTGTGCCTTCTTGGGCTATTATCTTCACAACAGATGGGATTTAGGATTATATTTGCAGAGATAAAATAATCTACTTGTATATGGCTTCAATTCTACGAGTTTAAAATTTTAATTACTGGCCCCTAATCATGTTAAAGTGCACATTTTGAGGGTCTATCTTGACATAGGGGGGACTAATTAAAATTTTGGACTCGTAGATCGATTTGAATTTAAATTCTAAGCAAAATCCTTCTGCAAATCATGCTCATAGGTGCTGTGGTTGAAGGGATAATGTCCAATCTCTTTGGAGCCTCATATTTGGCAGGCAATTGACATTCATTTCGCATTTTTGGGTCAAATATAATGTTTTTCCTGTAAGGAATATCTTAGGCATGTATAATTACTTCTTATTCTTAAATACAGCACAAATTATTTTGTATCTCAGAGGTGTGGAGAGCACAAATGCGATGTCTCAAGAATTTGGCTGTGTCACACTGTGTCACCACATGTGACCGGGTGTCACACATACTGAGGATTGTGCAACCCCAACTACCAGTACGTTATGCGGTGTCAGCATCCAAATAGGTGCAACATCAACCACAACAAGGACAACATCACCTGTCGGACTTCGAAAATAAGGGACACCACATAACGACTGGGAGCAACGGACCACTTTTAAGGGAGTCTCGAAGTGTGACAGGGACTTAGCCAAATTTCGTGTTCGCGTTGCCACTTGTGTGTCTCGTTTGCTCGTTTCCCTTTATTTATCCCACAAAATTTTTGTATATTTTATGAAATACAATTCAATGGTTCAATGCTATACTACAAGTGCTGCTACTGAGGGGGTGAATGGGTCTGGTAGTGGTAAATTGGGGTTTTGTATGAGATGACAAAGGTTGGTTGGGTGGATTCATGTGAGGTTGCCACCAGAATTAAGGAATGTTTGGTGATTCAAAGGAAGGAAATGAGTAATGGAAAGGGTGAGTAGTAAGGGGAAGGGTAGTACATCAAGTTCGAGCATGGGTTTTGTGTGAAATTGGAATGGTGGGTGGTAAGAGTTGGTGTCATTAGCATGGGGTGTGTGTATAGCAAGAGAAGCAGGTGACAGCTGTACTCGAGATGATAGAGAAGCAATTCAATGAGACCAAACATCAAAGGAATGGGAAGAGGTAAAAAGACAAGAGAAGAGGCAAGGCAGTTGGTGGAAGAGACTAAGCATGTAACAATGTTGCATTGGAAGCTCAGAAATGTGAAGAGGAGGCCAAGGTTCATGAAAGAGAAACAAGACGACGAGAATAAGAAGCAGTGAAAACAGCAGTGAAGGTCCAAGAGCAAGAACAGCGGGCCAAGAGGGATACAAGTGCCAGATGAAGATTAGTGGCCTTGTAAAAGATGGTATTGTTATGGCAGATTGACAGCGAGACTTCAGAATCTCAGCAAGGGAAATGATATGTGAGCTTAGATGGGTTGGATGACGAGAACAATGATGATTCAGATGAAAGCGATGTTGGGATGCATTAGAATTACCCAAAATTTCACTAAGTCCTTTGTGACATGTGTGACTCCCTTAAAAGTGGTCCGTTGCTCCCAGCCGCTTCTGACGAAGCTTAGCGGAGTTGAAAGAAGCGGTTGGTCACGAGCCTAGTCTAACATGTATATTGCACCCTAATGAACATTCTATGTGCCCATTTCCTTAGATTGAAAATTTGGGGCTGACAAATCCCCAAAAATTGGCCACCCCCATGAAAAATTTGGGAAAAATGTGAGAAATGCTAAAATGAAAGCTCTCAATGTGACAAATATGTTTATGTTTATGTTTGTTGGTTTGAGTTTAGACTTATGGTTGTGACAGAAAAAATGGCTGTGACATCAGCTTTCATGTGACATCTTCCACTTTTGTTGTCATTCCCACTGGTCATTCTTAGTTGTCAACATGTCAACTTTCATTTCATGTCTTTCTGTGTCTCTCCTGGTCTTTGTCTTTCCATGCAGCTTCTTCTTTTTCTCACATTTTTTAAAGCCATGATGCCACTGTGGTGGTATACTACTCAAGTTCCTTGACATGGTAGATTTACAGTTGTTTTCATATTGATCAACAATAGGACAAAAAACACATAGCTATTAGTCTCCCATAGTCAGATTTTACATGTTTTTTTTATAGTCATGTGGACAGTGACTCCAAGGTTCTATTCTTCCAGAGAAAAACAGGTCAATCATTGTGAGATAGCCTAATATCACACCTATCAGTACATTGCCATACAGGAGTTTCCTGTTGGAATGTACATCTGAAGCCTTCAGAAATCATCTAATAATAATGTTTGCTTTCAACCCTATGGTGACACTGCAGTTAACTACCACTGTTCTTTAATTTACTTCAATTTCTCATCTTTTTTTAATGGTACAGTATTTCAATACAAAACACAGAAGCTTCATCTTACCACCTACCTCCATATCCATCCACCCATATTCCCATCTCCATCCACCTCTCTGTCTTAATTTATCTTCACACTCACATTTTTATTATTATCCCACTCATATATTTATTGTAACCATCCTCCCATTTAATCATTCTCTCAGGTGTGATAGCTGTTCATTAAAAAAAACTAAGTTACAGGTTGTATGCTTGTTCCCATCCACTCCTCTGTCCATCCACCCATCAGTCTCTTCATTTTTTTTTAGTAAAAAAAGCAAACTTAAAACACAGAAAAATACAACATGCATAAAGCCTGGAGGCTCTATTCATGTCCCATACACTCCTCTACATGTCCAAAAAGCAAAATTAAAACACAGAAAAATACAACATGAGTATCCTAAGTTATTGAACCCAAAAAAGCAAAATTTGAAGTGATGTCACAGTTATATCACAATTTATGACTATTGTGACAATGTGGTACATTTGTCACGTATATGAAGAGAGAGTGTGACTTAGTCAAATTTACGTAAGCCTTAGTCATCTGCTCCGTACTGTTGAATTCCATTTCTCAAAAAAAAATCTCTTCGGTTGTCCTACATCAATAAATAATAACGCACTAACGTGCAGAGCACTGAAAGCAACCATAAATTAAAGCAAAACATTATAGGGATCCTTAGGTAGGGATTAAACATTGCAAACCCTCCTTCATGCCCTGAATGGCAGTCTTGTGTTGACTAACAGCGAGGACGATGAAGCAATGCCAGATAGTGTGAGAACCTATTGGATTAAAGGTTGTAGTCAGATTAAAGTGAATGTTTTAAGAAAGTGCGAAGGCGAAAGGGAGAAAAAAAGGCTTTTACCACTTACCACCACCGATACTATCAAGTCTTCGGCGAACGTTTGCTGATAGAATGCATTCAGGGAATTGAGTAACATAAAATATGAGCCCAATGACGTAGGATAATAACGAAGGAATGACAGGTGCTGTTACGTGATGAGTAATTAACAAAAATATTCAATTGGGAATTGGTGCATACCGATAAAGCTGAACATCTCTTTGCTCGAATGCAGGATGGACAAAGCAATCATAGGTCCGATCGCGGAGAACGCGAGAGTAAGGAAAAAGTATATTCTATATAACTAAAAGGAGAGTGGTCAGTTAACCATGGCTAAGACATTTAAGTGTCCCTCCCTCATACGCACTCGATATTCAGGTAGATTGAACCATGACATGAATGGGAAAATATTGCCTGCCAATCCTGTTGCAAAGGAAAGCCCCAGGAAAACATTTCTGATGCTTGGGTGACAAGAAAATCCATAATAGACGATAGTACCAATACTAGCGCTTATTAGCCTAATACGATATACGTCAATTTTTAATATCGAAAGTAGTGAAAGGACAAATGCACTCGCCATCCAATGCCAACGTAGTCTACCCTGGCACAAAATTCCATGCTGTCCTTGTGAGCACAGCCGGCCATTGTATGCCAGAGTGTACTACTTAAGAGACAGAGCAAAGCAAATGCCATGAATAACAATTCGGGTATGTCAGAAATGGGTGTATTGTTGGATAGGGGAATAAGGTTTATTCCCCAAAGTAGGAATGGAAGTAGGTGTGTATGAATGTTTACTAGCCAAGTCAAGAAGACGTGAGAATAAGGAAGTCTTGGTGAAATGAGGAAACTGACGGGTTTCATTATGAAATGCGAATAAAGAGAGGACGATGAGAGGCCATCTTTCTACGGGTATAAATCTATGTGACGAGGTCAACAAACGAAGAAGGGATATTGAATTCAATGAAATATTTCACCTGTAACCGTCGGTAACAAAGGGATTACTTCTCCAGGGAGCAGGTAAATCTGAATAGTTTATAAGGCGGACGCCATTAAAGGATCGTTTGATTGCGTCTGTTACTTCGCAGGCTGTCCGTTCTAGCAAGGCATCAGCCTCGACGACAGCTGGCGTCGAGTTTAAGATATCGGTGACGATTTCGGAAGATAAAAGAGCATCGAGGAGGTCAGAAAGTACAGTACTTGAAGTCAGAGAAGATACGGGTAGTCCAGAGGGGAGCTCCATGCTGGAAAGATGGGTGTGGAGATTCTTTAAATGGTTTGACAGCGTAGGAATGTAGCCGAGTGGTTTCTGAAAATCAAATTCGTGAAATCGTGTGCGAACGTCGTCAAGCTTGAGGCGCATGTCGGAAAGGTGGGATCGTACGTTGTCCATATGAGGAAGTTGTGGCATTTCTGGCAAGTGTGAGCGCATTTCTGCCATATCTGGGAGGTGAGGCATATCCGGAAGATGGGACCGCATCTCTGTAAATTTTGGAACGTCTGGTAGGTCTGGAAGGTGTGCTTTTACGAAGGACTCGAGGGAAGAAAGATCGGCAAATTGAAGCTCTGGCAAATGAGAACAGACGTCTGCCCGAATGCCCTCCAGCATCTCGAGAGCGGTGCGTGCCCATTGCGCTGCTTCGTCTACGGTGAGTTTGTCGTGAATGTTCCATGCCTCAAAACTCGGCGATTTAAGATCCGATAAACGGCTTTCAAGATCTGCGAGGTAAGAAAGAACGAGAAAACGAAGAGAGGCAAGCGTCTGGATTGGTGAGGCCGAAGATAGGTCCAACGCTTCGAGGGAATAAGATAACGACTTGCATATCTTCAAAGGCTGGATACTGGCCGTGGATGATGGGCCAGAAAATCTACGTTTCTGTCTACGTATACGGACGTCAGACCCCAGGTTGGTCTTGACACCTCGGGACACAACGATAGGGGTCGAATCTGCCAATGCCAAAGGAGCTGGTGGCACTGCAGTTGTGGACATTGAGGGAAAGGGGCGAATAGGGTAAGGAGTGTGGTAGTTATGTTTAAGTAATAAGGAAGACAAAAATCAAATGTCACAGCTCCTGTTGATGAGGCTAGGCACTGTCACAGAGTACTGAGACTCTGCGCTCTTCGTTCTCTATATATATGTATCCTTGCACAACGCTCTTGGTTTCACATTACTTCTAACAGGGATCATGTCAGTAATGTCACAGCCTTTATGATCCGTTCTGACAACGCCAATTAGAAAAATGACCTTTTCCTCTATACCACATCTCTTCGTTGCAGGACTGGGCAACCTCCCATACCCTATCACCAGACACAGGTTTGTATTCCAAAAATTAAAATTATTCCTACCTAACATCATTCTGGAACAGTATTGGCCAATTTGTTATCGATGCACTAGCATCAAGGCTGGGCATACATATGTCGTCAGGTAAATCTGGATACTCCGGTCAGGGAAAGCTACTTGTTGGGGACACGACGATCGCTCTCACCCTCTTTAAATCCAGTACGCATGACATTCTCTCCTCTTTCTAAAAAAATTGGATGCGAAACGTTCAACAGAATCTCTTATGAACATATCTGGACCCTCAATCGTTGCCGCTTACCGTCAATCTGTCAATTCTCCAAGTTCTATGATCATTCTTACCGATTCTCTCTCTCACAGAGTCGAAACACTCTCTGTCAAACTAGGAGGGTCTGCAAATGGACACAACGGCGTCAAAAGTATCATTTCTGCTCTTGGTGGAGAAATGGGCTTCTACCGGTTTCGTCTTGGTATTGGACGCGACGAGTCTGACGCAGCAACTTATGTTATGCGCAAGCTCTCCTCCCACGAACGTAGCTACTGGACCGATGAAGGACTAGATCTCATCCTCAAAGAAATCGAAAAGGTAGCGACCAAAGCTGGTTAAAATGGTCCCAACATATCTCAATCCATCAGAGTGATGGCGTTTTGACATACATCAGACTGAACTGGGATTACTCGTGGCTACCCGTGGTTATCTGTAGATAACCCTCGCCTACCTGCGCCAGCGTCTGAGTTGCGTTGTCTGCTCTTGAATTTCAGCAGCATACTCGGGAGAAGCTTGCTTATTTCTCTTATTAGATAGTGCTGCTGAAACAAAATGGATGTTATCGCTCTCAAGTCTCAAAGCTAAAGTTGCTCGAAGTGATAAGTGCAAGATTTCAAATAGACGAACAACCATGTGGACTCTCAGGCCCGTGACTGTCCTAGCGGAGAATCGAGCATTTCCCATGAATGGAGTCAATGGCATATCAATCAATCTATCAAATTGACCAGCATGAGTCATAATCTTGATTTTATTCAAAAATCAGGTAATTAGTCGCCATCCTTCCTCAAGTAACTCTACGTACCCGAGTCCAACTTCAATCGACTTCAATGACATACAACGCTACCGTTTTTCCAATCCCAAAACCAGTTTCGGAAGACCACATTACTCAGTATATCGGTATCCGACTAGCAGCACTTAAAGCAAATCCAGAAGCTTTCGGATCGACACATGCAGGTGAATCTGCATTCTCTCCTGAGCACTGGCGTAAAAGGGTCAATCATCCATCACGAACGACTTTCTTCGCCATAACTGCACCGTCCACGATAGCCGACGCTTCAGATGGCTCTCATCATGACGAACACGAACCTAAATGGATAGGAACACTTTCGCTGTTAGGACCAGAAATGCTGCGTGGCGTACCTTTCCCACCGAAGATTGTGGAGGCTCAAGAGAAAGAAGATGCAGAAATATATATGTTGACTGGGATGTGGGTTTATCCTGACTTCAGAAAGAAAGGAGTGGCCAGGCAGTTGGTTGAGCACGCTTTGCAAGCTGTCATTGACAATGATCAGGACGATCAGAATAGAGAAGGGAGCGACAGAAAGCAAAAGATCCTGTTATTGGAGGTCAACGATGCCAACCTCCAGGCACAAAATTTTTATGGGGGTCAGGGTTTCGTGGAGGAGCCTGGAGGTACTGAAGAGGGCACGAAGTGGTTGGCTCGAAGGATCAGGTAGGATTATTGCTGCGCGTGCCGGATACACATGTACAGTTAGTCAGCGATAGGGACTATATAGAGGGAACTTCAGTGAAAGTATATCCGTTCTTTTTCCACTCCTCTTCCAATTCAAGCAGGTCATTTACATTATCTGAAATGGTCTGAAAGGTGAAAAAAAAGTTAGACTCTCAATAAAATGAATTATAAAACAGGCCTATACAACATACCTCTTCCAATGTATGAAAATCCTCCTTGCTTAACCCCGTAACTTCCTTGATTCTCTCAAAATCAAGATCATACCTATCGTGTTCAAACTTTGGTACTGGTCCCGTTATAAGCCTATGCTCAAGTTCTGGATGCCCTTTCTTAATTATATCCAAAACATGGTCGAGCGTAAGCCCATGAGGCGAAGAAAAGACAACGCGTTTCCTGTTCTTTTCGGGCTTGCTGTCCAGAGCTCCGACGTGGGCTCGAGCAACATCGCGGAAGTCGACATAACTGGGACGAGGCAGATAGATACCAGTAGGGAAGAGTAGATTGTATATCATGAGACTAGTGGAAAGGCTTTCAAAATCGGGCTTGGGAAGTGGAATAAATTGAGGTGGGCGTGGACCGTAGAGAAAAGGTGGGGCAACTGTCGATGAGAAATAGGGTTTTTTGGTAAGCTAAATTTAAAGAAAGACCAGTGTGATCGATTTACTTGTAGTGACATCGACGTCTGGATGAGCTTCCGCCCACTCCCACACGGCGCGCTCTGCAAATGTCTTCGCAGCTGCGTAAGTCGAAATGCTGCTACCGCCGTGTAAAGCAATTTCCTTGGTCACTGGATTCCAATCTGTAGAGGGAAATACATTATTGAGCCCAAATCAAATCATGGAAAATAACGTACGTTCAGCCCTGAAAGCCACGCCTTTCACGGTGGGATCTCCAACAACAGCAATTGTTGAGCTAGTAACAACAAACTTCTTGACACCTGCTTTCTCTGCTTGCCGTAAAACGTTCAATGTACCCTCGATGGCAGTCTACCAAAAAAAGAATAAGCTTGTAATTTGCAAAGGGATGTCCATTTTTAAAGTCTGAGCGTACATTCAACGTGTCTTGTGGGTCAGTCCTGCCAGGAAGAGGCGACGCAGTGTGGATAACCGCGTCAACGCCCACTAACGCATCCCGGAACTGATCATAGATTATATCTGCGATTTCGATGATTTCAATGGAAGAATTCTTTGCGTGTAACACTCGTAATGCTTCAGCCTTTCTTCCGCGTGCTGCACTATATGAAATGGTTTGGGGATGAAAGTTAAGCAAAATGGGAGAATAATTGTAGTTTTACAACAAGATTCACGCTTTTACATGGTAACCTTTCTCCAAAAGTTGAGAAACTATGTGTGACCCAAGGAAGCCGGATGCACCAGTGACCTTTGTGTTTCCATACAAGAAGTCAAGGACCAGGAGAAGGGATTAGATGAACAAGGGAACATACGAATATGACTTTGGACATCTTGTTTCAAAGTAAGTAGTGTTGTTCTGTCTAAGAGTTCGTCATTGGCGTCTTTTATATCCAGACTAAGATTTTTTCATACTGCACAAGCAATAAAGGATATCGCACAGCTTGAATTAATTACCTCTCGTCGAGGGGGAATATCCAAGCGGGTTCAGCAGGCATTTTGTCGACATCGGACAAATTCTCTGTGTTCATTATAACTTAATATAAGGTGAGACGTTGCATTCCGTCGAACGACCTTTTTCTCGATATGAAAAGGAGATCGACTCATGATTAATTGATTATCGGTTCAATACGACTTTTTCTCGTGCTATACCAAGGGGGTGGCGGAATCTGGAAATTGTACCAACAGTCCAACACCCACACCCGCAATCTTTTTTTCAACCTAGGGTGCTTTCCCTACGTATACGTATACCTATATGTTTTCTCATGCTTTTAAAAATTTCATTAGATTTGATAGTTTACAACATGGTACAGCCACAATGACAGTAGCGCCGTTGCATGGGGTTGGGTTGGATTTACAGTTGGAATGTCAACATTTATGTAACAAGATTCGCAACCACGTTCTTGGCACTGCATAACCGTGTAGCCTCAGACTGCTTCTCCTCAATCAATGTATCGCATTCACACCAACTGATCTGAGGAGCCTTCTCTTATAGGACTCGTTTGAACGGACAGGCTAGTAACTGGAGTAACTCGCTAGGTCAACCGGCAACGACCTTGACTCTGGTCTTGAGACACCTCAAATGGGGAAGTTCTTTGTCCTTCTTCCAATAGTACGCGTCTCTGTGTAAGCGGTCTGGTTTGGGGTTAGTTTGAATGGCAAGTAAACATTTAAACATGCACAGTAGTACATACAACCTCACTAATGACTTCTAATTAGGCTATCTTGACACTTATCTACGGTATCTGGTGCGATCTATCTCGCTAGTGCTTCCTAGCGTGTCATGAACAAAGGAATGATTTCCACTTTGACACAAGTTAGATCAAATTGAAGGACAATGCAAAGCAGTCTGTGACACCGCCACTTGCGGTACATAAAGAGAAAACAATGGGCACGGAATGCTTCACCGTTCTATAAAGTTTCCTGAAGTTCCAGTTTTCTAGCTGCATAATCTCCAGTTGAGATATGCTTTGTACCACCGCCAAGAGAATCCTAAACGTTTTCGTTCCCAATCAGATTGGAGATTTGGACCGAACTCGCGTGAATACCCGTGCATCAACCCCAGGTTTCGAGGACCTTCCTACTGACGAGCAACAAAAGGACAACCTTGGGGCCAATTTGCGTGAGTGAGTATCTTGTTGAGAAAGATTGTTGGTCAAGATTGATGTATTGCACCTATCCATAGAGTCCAGGCGCCTATAGCTGAAGCGCCGATCGTATCAGCTACGAAAATTGGAGAAGAACGCTATTCAAATTTGGAGTTGCATGTAAGCCGTGCCCCGTCAATCTCGGCTCTGGTTTTACTGACATGTATTGGCGGTAAGGACATGACAGACTCGAGTCTATCGATTTTGGGCCATACGACTAGTGACACGACCCCAGAATTGAACGGTAAGGATTTTTTTCTTCCTGCTTGTGTTGCTAGCTCTCACACATGAGTTGCAGATGACGAAAACGATTACTCGGAGGACGCAGAGGATGAGCCATCTTTTGTAGATCCGAACCCGATAGTATTCTCAGAAGATCCAATGGTTCGTTCAAACGAGATGCTAGACTTTGCAAACGATTTGGTCGATATAGCTCTGTCAGACATAGCTAGAAACGAAGAGATCTTGGATGAAGCCCAGTTTGAAGATTTATCACAGTGGAAGGACAGGTGAGAAAGGTTTAGATCACTTGCATTTCAAGATCATTCGTTGAGCCTAAACTTGAAAGATTGGATCAAACGGGCGAGGCGCAGGAGATACTGGAGACCGATACACCAACAGAACGGGTGCTGAAATCTAGCACATACTTAACGGCTGCTGGTGAATTCCTTAGACGGGTGATTATCGTGGTGGTGAGTGACATCTCCATCAGTAAACATGGTCTTTAGCTAAAAAAATAAATTATAGGAACGTGCCAAATCCCATAATGAGGTTGCTGTGGCCGCTAGGGACTTGGAGAATATTCAACTTGAAGATTCAGAGTCGACTGATTGGCAAACTGACTCGGATACTTGAAAATTAAAAGCTCAACTTTTCGCAGTCTGACAAGACCATAATACAGCCAGTCTCATATAATCATTAATTTCCAACTATTATAATGGTTAGCCTGTAGTGAAATATAAGTGGTTGATTATCATCTTATGTACGTTGTGGCTCGTCAAATAAAACACTCCTTTAGCCTGTTCTTCGCTTTGGAGCTTGCAAGAGATGACAAACGCCTTCTGTTCTACAGTAGCCCCTAGATTATATTCATGGTTTTATTATCTCAACTTTCTGGTCATATTCAACCACTCTGGCGTATCAATTATAGAAGTGCAACCTTAAATATCATCCTTTCCATTTGCTGATAGTTTTCTGAATTTTTTGCAAACTTTTTGAATTTTATGGTCACCATATGACAATGGATAAGGATTTCTGAAACGGCTATTATCTGCCTGGTACAATTTTATGGATTCTACATGTTACGCGCAAGTATCCTTTTTTTTCGTTAGTATGTACTGTGTCCTTAGTGCTTCTTGTTGACACCTGCATGAAGAAGAAAAACTATGAAATCAATACAGATACCGATATCCTTTCCTCCTTTCCATAGCCTGCTCGAAGGTGAGCCCTTCCAACTTTGCTGCCTCTTCAACTCTTGTCTGATTCGCCCCTTCCATAGCTAGTTTCTCATCCGCGTCCAATATCTTATTTCTTCTTACGAGGATTTGACGGATCACTAGAGCATGCTTTAAATAATGAAACAAAATTTATTGAAATTAGTGCGCACCAAGGGATAACAGAGTGCTGAAGACGAGTGCTGCCAGACATATGGCCATTGACTGGTGGTATTTGGGGGCCCAGGCTGATTTCCAGACATAAGAACCCATGCTTGAGAGCCATGAGGATGAGAGTGGCCTCCGAGTCTATAAAGATGGAGACTTACACGTTGCCGATATTACCACAACCATTCACGATCCCAATAGCTGCGGCACGTTTCCTAGAAATAAAGATCAATTTGCAATACGTGCGATGATTTGATGGCCTGACTTACGCTGGGGGTCGTGAAATTGTATTTGAGACCCATACAAGCGTCATTGCAAACCCTTTTTTCAGACCAACTGAGTAGGTACTGGAAGATACTGACTGGTAAACACAACTTACCCACAGAGCCGCACGCCATCAAAAATAGCGAGACATAACGTCCAGCTATCGAGAAAGTCGATAGTCCAATGATGAAACCTAGGATTGCCGCCCACCACCATCCTGCTAGGTGGAAAAACCGCTCTCCTGTTTTATCTACAATTTAAGAAGGAGAGTAAGTGTTCGTGTACATTTCTGAGGAATAGATTTTTTACCCGCATGAAGTGCATTCAAGCAACAGACAATTGACGATAAGATCCAAGGAGGTCTATACATTGAGCGAAATCAAAAAAAAACTTACGGTGCGAAGGTATTGTCAAGACTTACGCTGCGAGAAGCAAAGTAGAGGTAGTGTTGAACCCAAGGGTTTGTGTAAGCCTAAACCAAGTTTGGTCAATGCCAGTGTAAAATCAAAGGATGACTTGGTGAAGAAAACTTACGTTGGGAAATATTGGACAAAACTCAGACCCAATAACTGTGATATCGTCATGATGGAAAATAAAGATACTAGTGGGTCTTTGATGGCCATTATGAGTCCTTGAACTGGACTGGACAGGAAATATTCGTCAAGTTACGCTCGATAGGCAATCAAAGCAGACAGTGACTCACGAATCTTCGGCGTTGTCTTTATCTGCTTCTCCAGCATCTTCGGAAAGGCGGGCCTGTGCAAGTCGACGCTCGGCTGCGTCCATCCATCGGGTATTGTGGGGCTGAAAAGAGGCTGGTTGAATATTGGGCAGAGATCATCAAAAAAAGAATCAGACATAATCTGGTAGCGTCCACCTGTAAGTTGTACATGAGGAAGGGTTGTTGGATGATTATCATTGAGAGGAGAAACCATACATGCTATTTAATCCAATAAAAACCGTTATAGAACCCTATAAATGGCGCTGAGTTATTGTTTCACAAAGTAAATACGGAAAAACAAGGGCTCGCCTCAATAAAAAACAACCTGTTGCCCAAGATACGTTCAGTGGTACGTATCATTGTAAAATTTGACCCACCATCGCCATGCTCGTATGCCTCGTTTCCCTTCCATGTTTGCGAGGATTCCAGCAGCCATGAGCTAAAATAGGGATATACCATTGAAATTCCCCTAGATGATGATAATATCGACCTCACCGATCCAAATGCATTGGAAATAAGCAAGCCAGCGTATAGAATGGCAGATCTTAAAGCTAGCTCCTATGCGATACATCTGAAAGGTATTCGCATAGCTGAGTATGAACGAGTTACCTTTTTCGTATACCATCGGGAAAGCAGATAAATCGCTCCAGGATAGAAGGCAGATTCCGGCAAACCGATAAAAACACGGCAAGCGAGTATACCTGCGTAGTTTTTAGTTATCTGAGGATAGGACACATTGAATATTTAATGTTTGAAAACTTTGAAATTGTCTTACTCCAGTTAAAGCACTCGTCACGCCCCATAAAACCGTGCAGATACCGATGTATAGGGAAGGTCTGGTCGGCCGAAAACTCAGGGTTTGTTCCCTATGTTTGTGATTCAACGTACCTGGAAACCTTGTTCAGGATCTAGATATTGAACAAGTTCGCGTCAGAAAAAAGGGCTTATGTATTAAAATAAATTACCATGTTCGACGGAATTTGAGTTGGGCAGTAGGACACGAACAAGATCGCAATCACTGTTGCATATTGAACATCTAATTAGTTGAGTATCAGCATAGTTAAGATGAGCAAGTGAACTTAGATAGAATCTACCGTTAATATGCAAGTCTTGTTGCATGCCCTTTAGTCGTGCAGTGGTCACTCCAGTGCGCTACCAAAATATGAGTTACAAATGGTTTGACTCAGAAACAATATGAATGTGACTTACGTCGATATAATTCATGATGAAGATGATAAAAATAGTAGGAATGAGCCGCATATCTAGCTTTCGCACCAACATGCGTTCGGCCAACAATCGCTCTTGCGATCCAGGGACAGGCAGGCCTTCCTCATCCTGAGGTGGTATAGTACTCTTCTGCGCAAAGACATCACCTGCCTCCTTCTCTTTTTCTGACATCCTTGTAATGGGAGCTACAGTGGGTCTGGAGTTATGAAAGAGCCTTTGCCTTTGCTAAAGCACTGCTCGCTCGTGGGGGAGAGCTTATTAGAGAAGATAAGGTCGGCAGAAGCTTGATGATATACTCCATACTTATTTTTGCACGAGAAGATGTGGGCAAAGTTACCTAAGGCCATTAATGTTGGAAAGGACACTAGCTGAAATAACTCGAAGGTCAAGTGCCGCCGAGCTCTTCGCGCGAGTCTTCGGCTCGTTGGAAGCCTAGTACAAAAGCTGTCTTTAATTTGGAAAGGTAAATGTCTGAAGTTCTAATGCACACACTTTAAATTTTATGACCAATCCCATGTCCAATGATGTGGTTTCTGTGCAAATAGGACTTCGATGATTTCTCCCGTTCCCAACGTATCATCCCTAGGGGCAATGTCATAAAGTGACGAATCGCCCCAGTTATAGCTATTTGCGAAATGGTAGACGTTTTGGAAAATTTCTTATCTGCGGATATAGTGCAAACAAACCGTGCCTCAATCCTCATTGCTCCACTTTCCCCCACCTCGCGTGAAATTCACTACGTCATCGCAATATATTGATTGTTGACCCTGTTGGTAACAAGGAGCCTGTATTAGATGTAAATAAGGACCCTGGGCAATAGGCCAAGGGGCAGGGTCCCAGATTTCAACTTTTTGTCCGGACAGGGCGTCGCGATTCAGTGCGATTCTTGTCCGGATTGCACCTAGGATCCCAAGATTTTCCAAAAAAATGTCTGGATTGTTGACCTAGCTATTTTTTGGCCCAAATTTTGTCCGGACTGGTAGATCAAGCCTCCTAGGCTCAAAAAAGGTCTGTACTGCTCTTGCCCGCCTCAAAAAGTACAATTCTGGCTTGGAATAAGCATATCCTATCATATTTACGAGTAAACATAACTATTTTCATATTCAAGATTTCCACCCTGCTTTCAAAACAATTTAATAGCAGCATGAAAAGTACAGGCGCTTCGTCCATAATAAGAGAGCAGTTGACTGAAAGGAGCTAAAGGAGTTTCTGGTCAGGAATGCCTAACTGAGAGATGCGAATCTTTGTTTTACAAAAATTATCATGATTATTTTACTAAGTCCAGAATAACATACAGCAAAGAAAAAGTACTCAGAGAGGGAGTTGAACCGGCAGATATTGAGTCATTCGTACGCTCAACAGACTACACCATACTATAGCATATTAGTACCCTAAAATTTGTCCGGATGGGCAACTAGCCTATCACAATTTCCCCAAACTTGTCTGGATTCTGGCACTGGCTGCCCAAAAAATTTCGGCAAATCTTGTCCGGATTGACTCTAGCCGTCCGTCAAAAAAGCTCGAATCCTGTCCGGATTCGGACCCTGCCTCGAGGCCTATTGCCCAGGGTCCTTGTAAATAGCGCAGCCGCTCCACTGCTTTAACATCATGCGCATCAATTCTGCCTAAATATGGGTATTTATACAAACATAAGAAATTTTTCGGAACGTCTAAATAGCTGTAAGACCCAGCGCGGATTACCCCGCCTATTACAGCTGCCTCGATAGCTTCTGCTAATTCTCGCAATGCAAGAACGTTGTCAATTGAGTTTTGGCAGATGAAGTTGGTCGTCAATTTCAGGAGCAGTAACACCCGGTGCTCTTTGAAGCGCTCTTGTGTGTAAAGAGGATTTTTCGAATAGTAGGCGATGTCGCTATAAATTAGAGGTTCGGAATTACTGACTCACATAAGAAAGGCAATAATGTACCGATAGCTTCATACTGAGAAAGCTGGAGAGCCTTGGGATCATTCTTTTTCAAGGGATCTGGAAACGCGGATTCATCAGGGACATAAGGTCATTTAAGCGACGTCAGTGGGCGCTGAGGTGAGGGGCTGGTCACAGGAGGCTCTTCTTCCGATGCATTCTCGCTGGTGTCATCTAGAAAAACGTTAGTAGTGAGACGTGCATGAGATACCACAACCTTCCAACAGGTTTCGACGTGGTACATTGTGAATTACATGTCGTCTCTTTGAATTATCATGAGAATGTAGAATGGAGGATTTGTGAAGAAACACACCTTTATGGTTTTTATAGCAGTTCACCGAACAACTATATCGACACTTGAGCATTTCGTTGAAATAAGTTCATTACGACAAACACACTAAGCAATCAGACACTGAGCACAGGTGTACTTGGGCGTCTGCTCTTTGCAAACTTGACATTGTAAGCGGTCGTTTATGGGACGAGAACAACCCTGGATTCGAAATAGCAATCATATCTTCTTACCACCATCATCTCAGGGTTTTCTTTTGTCTTCAAAGAATGATGGTGTATCCAGGTTGATACCCGTTGGTATACTTAAAAGACGGCCATCTTACAGATGTACCTCCCAACTGTTCATACCCATTTTGAGGTTTTTTTCTGTGCACTCGTTTCGGCACAAGGTCTGATAATCTATCACTCCCTTTGGTTTTCACGGAGGGGCGGGCGGGCGGTCGGGGTAGCCCCTGATGAGAACTTTTGTGGGCTCGAAACCGTTACCTAAAACCGTTCCCTTCCACCTTAGCTGACAAGGGTCTGATCTTCGGAGAAGACCTATTGCGGCGACCGCCCAGCGGTGCTCTGGTGGACGCTGGTGACCTCGCGGTACTCGATACTCCGTGACATCGTGTTGAGTGCAGCAGCATTACGCGTATTACTCTCCAGGAGTCGTCCGACAACACGGTACTGAAGGGAGTTTTTTCTGAAGGAGTCGATATTTTGCAGTGAACCGCACCATAGAATGGCTGCTTTGGTATCTCATAATGCATAGTTGACTCATATGGCCTATACATTATGCGTCATGCGTTGTCAAGTCATTCTTCTGTGCCCTCGGGCAATTATGAAACTTTTATGAGATAAAAGTAACTAGTCAACGATGGACGGAAAAAGTAGCATCATGTGATCAAGCGTCAACAACGCGTCAACATTGCACAGTTGCTGAAGTTGACAAAAGCTCAGCAGAAACAGATCTTTGCCCATTGCCCATTGCATACCAGAACACTGTTGCTGTCGTTCATATCGATCCCCTCCTTACAGCTGTCTGCAAAATGCTAGGCCGTTTTTAAATCTTCTGTGTGCGCCTTTGTTTGGTGCAAATACACTTTTTGGGTAGATCCGTAGTAGATATGACGAATTGGAGCCAATGTGGAGCAATCCATCGGGATCTGAAAAGTGTTGCAAGCATGGTTGCTGAGGTTACAGACATTGACCACTGTATATATTACTATGACATAGTTATTGTATTCGATGAGGGAGGCCGCGAGCGAGAAGAGGGGAGCGTGGAGCTGAAATGGCAATCACATCATCACTCCCGCACTGTACCAAAAACAGGTGTTTATACCAAACACGGGCGGACACAGAAGATTTAAAAACGGCCTAGCATTTTGCAGACAGCTGTAAGAATGGGAAAAACTTCCGAGTCCTATGAAGCGAATTGCAACGTGTCAAAAAAAAAACTTATGTATCCCGGACGGCTTGATGGAACCTGAAAAGAATCCCTCCGGCTCGCCGCTGAGTAAAGCACTACTAAAACCCACACTCGTTATTTAAATCAAGGTTGCATGCGATACAGCATAAGTCCTTCCCTCCTTCCCTTCCTTCATTTACCCTTCCACTCTTTTGGCCCTTTTAAAAGAAGCCTGTCCTGAAGACAGCGTAAGAGCTACGATTTGGCTCCTTGTATTCAACTTTCTGCCTATCGTGAAAACAACAATGCAGAACAACCGAGGCTTTGTCCTGGGCCTTCTTCTTGCATCTCAGTCGCGTTTTACTATCTACAAGGTTCAAGCGCCTTCTGTTCTACAATAACCCCTAGGTTATGGTTTTATTATCTCAACTTTCTGGTCATATTCAACCACTCTGGCGTATCAAATATAAAAGTGCATGCTTCCTTTTGCTAACTTAAATATCATCCTTTCCATTTGCTGATAGTTTTCTGAATTTTTTGCAAACTTTTTTGAATTTTATGATCACCATATGACAATGGATAAGGATTTCTGAAACGGCTATTATCTGCCTGGTACAATTTTATGGATTCTACATGTTACGCGCAAGTATCCTTTTTTTCGTTAGTATGTACTGTGTCCTTAGTGCTTCTTGTTGACACCTGCATGAAGAAAAACTATAGAATCAATACAGATACCGATATCCTTTCCTTCTTTCCATAGCCTGCTCAAAGGTGAGCCCTTCCAACTTTGCTGCCTCTTCAACTCTTGTCTGATTCGCCCCTTCTATAGCTAGTTTCTCATCCGCGTCCAATATCTTATTTCTTCTCACGAGGATTTGACGGATCACTAGAGCATGCTTTAAATATGAAACAAAATTATTGAAATCAATGCGCACCAAGGGATAACAGAGTGCTAAAGACGAGTGCTGCCAGACATATGGCCATTGACTGGTGGTATTTGGGGCCCCAGGCTGATTTCCAGACATAAGAACCCATGCTTGAGAGCCATGAGGATGAGAGTGGCCTCTGAGTCTATAAAGATGGAGACTTACACGTTGCCGATATTACCACAACCATTCACGATCCCAATAGCTGCGGCACGTTTCCTAGAAATAAAGATCAATTTGCAATACGTGCGATGATTTGATGGCCTGACTTACGCTGGGGGTCGTGAAATTGTATTTGAGACCCATACAAGCGTCATTGCAAACCCTTTTTTCAGACCAATTGAGTAGGTACTGGAGGATACTTGTAAATACAGCTTACCCACATAGCCACACGCCATCAAGAATAGCGAGACATAACGTCCAGCTATCGAGAAAGTCGATAGTCCAATGATGAAACCTAAAATCACCCCCCACCACCATCCTGCTATGTGGAAAAACCGCTCTCCTGCCTTATCTACAATTTAAGGAGGATAAGTATTTGTCTATCTTTCTGAGTTTTTTTTTAACCTGCATGAAGTGCATTCAGGCAACAGATAATCGATGCTACGATCCAAGGAGGTCTATACATCGAACGGAATCAAGAAAAGCTTACGGTGCGAAGTTATTGTCAAGACTTACGCTACGAGAAGCAAAGTAACAGTAGTGTTGAACCCAAGAGTTTGTGTAAGCCTAAACCAAGTTTGATCAATGTTAAATCAAAAGATGACAGGGTAAAGAGAACCCACGTTGGGAAATATTGGACAAAACTCAGACCCAATAATTGTGATATCGTCATGATGGAAAATATAGACACTAGCGGGTCTTTGATGGCCATTATGAGTCCTTGAACTGGACTGGGCAGGAAATGTTCATCAAGTTACGCTCGAGAGGCAATCAAAGTAGACAGTGACTCACGAATCTTCGGCGTTGTCTTTATCTGCTTCTCCAGCATCTTGGGCAAGGCGGACCTGTGCAAGTCGACGCTCGGCTGCGTTCATCCATCGGGTATTGTGGGGCTGAAAAGAGGCTGGTTGGATATTGGGCAGAAATCATCAAAAAAAGAATCAGACATAATCTGGTAGCGTCCACCTGTAAGTTGTACATGAGGAAGGGTTGTTGGATGATTATCATGAAAGGAGGAACCATACATGCTATTTAATCCAATAAAAACCGTCATGGCACCCTATAAATGGCGCTGAGTTATTGTTTCACAAAGTAAATATGGAAAAATAAGGGCTCGCCTCAATAAAAAACAACCTGTTGCCCAAGATACATTCAGTGGTACGTAAAATTGTAAAATTTGACCCACCATCGCCATGCTCGTATGCCTCGATTTCCTTCCATATTTGCGAGGATTCCAGCAGCCATGAGCTAAAATAGGGATATACCATTGAAATTCTCCTGGATGATGATAATATCGACTCACCGATCCAAATGCATTGGAAATAAGCAAGCCAGCAAATAGAATGGCAGATCTAAAAGCTAGCTCCTATGCGATACATTTGAACGAGGTATTCGCATAGTATGAAAGAGTTACCTTTTTCGTATACCATCGGGAAAGCAGATAAATCGCTCCGGGATAGAAGGCAGATTCCGGCAAACCGATAAAAACACGGCAAGCGAGTATACCTGCGTAGTTTTTAGTTATCTAGGGGATGGGACAGGTTGAATGTTTGATGTTTTGAAAGCTTTAAGTTGTCTTACTCCAGTCAAGCCGCTCGTCACACCCCATAGAACCGTGCAGATACCGATGTATAGGGAAGGTCTGGTTGGCCGAAAACTCAGGGTTTGTTCCCTATGGTTTGTGATTCGACGTACCTGGAAATCTTGTTTAGGATCTAGGTATTCAACAAGTTCACGTCAGAAAAAAGGGCTTAGGTATTGTGGGTTAAAAAGGAATAAATTACCATGTTCGATGGAATTTGAGTTGGGCAGTAGGACACGAACAAGATCGCTATCACCGTTGCATATTGAACGTCTAAGCAACTTCAGTATCAACATAGCTGAGTTGA
This sequence comes from Phlegmacium glaucopus, assembly GCA_015039465.1. NCBI lineage: Eukaryota > Fungi > Basidiomycota > Agaricomycetes > Agaricales > Cortinariaceae > Phlegmacium > Phlegmacium glaucopus. The sequence continues at coordinate 909,433 of MU130154.1, read as the reverse complement.
GAAAGTGAATTTAGATAGAATCTACCGTTGATATGCAAGTCTTGTTGCATGCCCTTTAGTCGTGCAGTCGTAATTCCGTTGCGCTACCAAAATATAAGTTACAAATAGTTTGACTCAGAAACAATATGAATGTGACTTACGTCGGTATGGTTCATGATGAAGATGATAAAAATGGTAGGAATGAGCCGCATATCGAGCTTTCGCACCAACATGCGTTCGGCCAGCAATCGCTCTTGCGATCCAGGGACAGGCAGGCCTTCCTCGTTCTGAGGTGGTATAGTACTCTTCTGCGTAAAGACATCGCCTGCCTCCTCTTTATCGGACATCCTTGTAATGGGAGCTACAGTGGATCTGGAGTTATGAAAGAGCCTTTGGCTTTGCTAAAGCACTGCTCGCTCGTGGGGGAGAGCTTATTAGAGGAGATAAGGTCGGCAGAAGCTTGATGATATACTCTTCTCCATACTTATTTTTGCACGAGAAGATGTGAGCAAAGTTACCTGAGGCCATTAATGTTGGAAAGGACACTAGCTGAAATAACTCGAAGGTCAAGTGGCGCCGAGCTCTTCGCGCGAGTCTTCGGCTCGTTGGAAGCCTAGTACAAAAGCTGTCTTTAATTTAGAAAGGTAAATATCTGAAGTTCTAGTGCACACATTTTCCAATCCCATGTCCAATGATGTGGTTTCTGTGCAAATATGACTTCAATGATTTCTACCGTCCCCAACGTATTATCCCTAGGGGAAATGGCATAAAGTGACAAATCCCTTTCACTCGCCCCAGTTAAGACCGAACGCGGATTCATCGCCGCCTCTTACAGCCGCCTCGATAGCTTCTGCTAACTCTCGCAATGCAGGGACGTCGTCAATTGAGTTTTGGCGGATGGAGTTGGTCGTCAATTTCAGGAGCAGTAATGCCCAGTGCTCTTTGAAGCGCTTCATCACGTTCAGAACCCCGTAACTTGTCGATATAGTTCAGGAAGACTCTTGTGTGTAAAGAGAATTGTTCGAATAGTAGGCGATGCAAAGGCGATGTCGCTATAAATTAGACGTTCAGAATTACTGACCCACATAAGAAAGGCAATGACGTACCGATAGCTTCATACTGAGAAAGCTGGAGAGCCTTGGCCCTTGGGGTCATTCTTTTTCAAGGGATCTGGAAACGCAGATTCATCAGTCACATAAGGCCATTTGAGCGACGTCAGTGGGCGTAGAGGTGTGGGGCTGGTCACAGGAGGCTCTTCTTCCGGTGCATTCTCGCTGGTGTCAACTAGAAAAACGTTAGTAGCGAGACTTGCATGAGGTACATATCACAACTTTCCAACAGGCTTCGACGTGGTACATTGTGAATTACATGTTGTCCCTTTGAATTACTATGAGAATCTAGAATCGAGGACTTGTGAAGAAACACACCTATATAGTTTTTATAGCAGCTCACTGAACAACTATATCGACGCTTGAGACTGAGTACAGGTGTACTTGGGTGTCTGCTCTTTGCAAACTTGACATTGTGGTGGACGTTTATGGGACGAGAACAATCCTGGATTCGAAATAGCAATCATATCTTACCACCATCATCTCAGGGCTTTCTTTTGTCTTCAAAGAATGGTGTATCCAGGTTGATACCTGTCGGTATACCTTACAAGACTCCTAAGCAGTAATCTGGAGGGGCGGTCGGGGTAGCCCCTGATGGGAGCTTTCATGGGCTCGAAACCGTTGCCTAAAACCGTTCCCTTCCGACAAGGTTCTGATCTTCGGAGAAGACCTATTGCGGCGAGTGACCGCCCAGCGGTGCTCTGGTGGACGCTGGTGACCTCGCGGTACTCGATACTCCGTGACATCGTGTTGAGTGCAGCAGCATTACGCGTATTACTCTCCGGGAGTTGTCCGACAATACGGTACTGAAGGGAGGTTTTTTCTGAAGGAGTCGATATTTCGCACCATAGAATGGCTGCTTTGGTATCTCATAATGCATAGTTGACTCATATGGCCTATGCATTATGCGTCATGCATTGTCAAGTCATTCTTCTGCGCCCTCGGGCAATTATGAAACTTTTACGAGATAAAAGTAACTATAGTCGACGATGGACGGAAAAAGTAGCGTCATGTGATCAAGCGTCAACAACGCGTCAACATTGCACAGTGCTGAAGTTGACAAAAGCTTAGCAGAAACAGATCTTTGCCCATTGCCCATTGCATACCAGAACACTGTTGCCGTCGTTCATATCGATCCCCTCCTTAAGAATGGGAAAAACTTCCGAGTCCTATGAAGCGAATTGCAACGTGTCAAAAAAAAAACTTATGTATCCTGGGCGGCTTGAATAGAATCCCTCCGGCTCGCCGCTGAGTAAAGCACTACTAAAACCCGCATTCGTTATTTAAATCAAGGTTGCATGCGATACAGCATAAGTCCTTCCCTCCTTCCCTTCCTTCATTTACCCTTCCACTCTTTTGGCCCTTTCAAAAGAAGCCTGTCCTGAAGACAGAGTAAGAGCTACGATTTGGCTCCTTGTATTCAACTTCCTGCCTATCGTGAAAACAAAAATGCAGAACAACCGAGGCTTTGTCCTGGGCCTTCTTCTTGCATCTCAGTCGCTCTTTACTATTTACAAGGTTCATGCTCAGCCATCTCCAAACGTGCAGAACCGTATTTCAGCGGCGATTGCTTCTGCTGTGAACCAGTCTCATCCCGATTATACTGCTTTCGTCAATCCCTTTATTGGCACAGGTATGTCATATACACTATGTATCTATTATACCAGCAGCTTACTTTATTCTCGGAAGACAATTTTGGTGATGTATGGTAGGTCGCTGCTCATGGTTTTTCAAGTTTTATGCGCTAAATATATACCTCAGCCCGGGAGCCTCAATTCCATTTGGAATGGTACGCACTCAAAATTTCACCATCACACATTTATGTACTGTCTTGCAGGCGAAGTTCACCACCGACATGACCGGATATGCACCAGCTGGTAATTGCCTTTCCTGATCGTATTCACTAATACTCTAAAATCGGTACTTAGGTTATGTCACTGATCCAACTCAGTTCATTCGAGGCCTTAGTCCCTTGCATGACAGTGGAACTGGGTCGTCTCTTGGTTAGCAAGAGAATCATTTACCCTTCGATTTTTGTGCCAAGTCCAAACTAACGTTTAGGTACTTATGGCAACTTCGAGATCATGCCGCTGCTCTGCCCAGGGGGTTTCGATACCTGCACTACGACGCTTGCGGCACGTCAGCGCCTTCGGAAGCCCAATAGTGATGGTATGTCATCTATACTACACAAGTATATTGTCTTGCTGATATCGTAAGTGCTACAGATGCCTCTCCAGGTTACTTCTCCCTGACCCTTGACAATAACATCAAGATGGAAGCAACTGCAACACGTCGCGCGGGTTTGGAACGATTCACTTTCCCATCAGGCTCCAAGCCATATTTTGTCCTGGATCTAGCAAATGACTTGCCAGCATCCTTCGCCGGTGGAGAACTTAACATCGATCCTGCGAAAGGTAGAATTACCATCGGTGGACGATGGGGATCCAGGTTTAATACTACATATCATTTCCACAACTGAACCATTTGCTTACTCACACCCTACTTGGATCTAGCTTTGGACCCGGAATTTATACCTATCAAGCTTTTGCATGTTATGATCTTCTCGATGGCGGTAAACAGAAGCTGAGCGAATATGGAGTGTGGACTGGTGATACGTAAGTCCAATCCAGACCCTTTCAACACTCTTTGACGTTTAGGACATTTTTACAGCCATGGGCTTGATGCAAAAGGATTAGGGCAAACCCACCTCAGCTTCCCTAGGAATTTGATCGGGGATGAATACCAATCCGGCGCTCTGTTCTCCTATGACAACAATCCCAAAACTGTCAACATTCGCGTCGGCGTGTCTTTTCGTTCACAAGACCAGGCTTGCGCCAATGCGGAATCCGAAATTGGCAGTTCTTCCTTTGAAGAGATTGAAGGTCAAGCGAAGACTCTTTGGCAAGAAAAACTGTCCAAGATCGAGATTGATGTGCGAGGTACTCCACCCAACATTACTGAGATGCTGTATTCTTCTTTATATCGCGCCTCCTTGACGCCGGTATGTCCTTCTTGGCCTTAAACCACTTTTTTTTGATTTTTGATTTCTTACGTGGATGACTCAGAATAATGCGACTGGTGAGACTCAAGGAGTGTTCGAAAATACGACATCTTTCTATTTTGATTCCTTATACTGCAGGTCAAGTTTACTCCTACTAGCCTTTTCTTTTTATGGCTGATAGATTACCTTATAGTTGGGATACGGTTAGCAGTCAAATTGGACTCCTACACAAGTAGATTCTCAACCTGACTATTCCATATAGTTCCGAACCTTCTATCCACTGATGGCATTGCATTCTCCTGTGGAATTTGCCCAGATTGTTGATAACTATATCGATGGCTGGCGAAAGAATGGTTGGATGCCAGAATGTCGCGCTAACAACCTACCTGGTTGGACGCAAGGAGGTTCGCGAGAGTGCTTTGGATTTATTCTATTTTTTTTTTTACTCATGACCCTAACAGGTTCGAGTGGCGATAGCATCGTATCCCACTTTGCTGTAAATTATCACAACGAAGCGCAACAGTTGGGAATCAACTTGAACGAGCTCTACTCTGCTTTGGTCACGGATGCTGAAGTCAATCCACCTGAATGGAATACTGAGGGGCGTCAGGTCAATGTATACAAGTAAGTGGTAGAATACCTATATATTCTTTCCAGCTGGTCTGACCAGCCTGGTCGCTGCAGACAGTATGGTTATGTACCATTTGCTGTTTTGGATGTTTCAAGTACGGGAAGACAGACCAGAGAAGGCAGTCGTACCCTCGAAGTAGGTGCTTCGATAATATCCTATATTTCCTGATTAACCCCCACGACAGTATGCTTTCGAGGACTTTGGTATTCGCCAGGTTGCTCAGTTGTTGGGCAACAAAGCTGACGAGGCCAAGTATACCAATCGTTCTTTGGTGAGACCGATTATCTTACGTGGGTTATCATTCCAACTAACATGCGCCTAGTTCTACCGTAACGTCTGGGATCCTACAGTCGTCAGTGATGGATTTAAAGGTGCGAGTGATGTATTGACAAACAAAAAATATCAGTGACTGATACATGAGTTCCATCCAGGCTTCGCACAGAAACGTTATTCTAATGGCTCTTTCGCCTTCACAAACCCTGTCGATTGTTCCCCCCAAGACAACGTTAGCAGGTCCTGTTCACTTCAATCAGACAACACCATTGGGTTTTATGAATCTTCGTCCTGGGAGTACAGTTGGTACGTCATTGTATCAAAGAATTCAGAAGGCTAGAAATGATGATTATATGTCTAAGGTTTGCCCCTCACGATACTGCGTACTTGATTCAACTTATGGGCGGAAATGTGAGAGTATTTTCTTAATAGTAAATCAAGTATCACCCCGACTCATCTTTGTTGGATTTAGGACACTTTTGTCGAGCGATTGGACCACTTCTTCGATGTATGCCATCACCTCGCATTATTGATATTACACTTGCTGAGGATATCTCCCAGACTGGTTATTATTATGCCGGGAATGAACCGTCTTTCCAGGTAAAGAAAGGGGTTTCTATAATCTCTATGTTCATATGAGCCTGATACAATCCTAAGACGCCAATAGCATACCACTATGCTAACCATCCGGCAAAGTCTGTAGATCGTATACGGGAGATTGTGTTCGACAACTTTAACATCAGTAACGTGGAGATCATGATAGTTTTTAGCTTGGTCAACTTACATTGCTAACTAGTGCCTGCTGGATTGCCTGGGAACGATGATCAAGCTGCTATGGCTTCTCTGCTTTCGTTCCATCTCTTAGGACTTTATCCAGGTTAGAAAAAAACTACCTAAATGAAAAGAGTTATATACTAACATCCATACTCATATGCTTCATTAGTCCCGTCCACGACTCAACTACTTATCCTCTCACCATTCACTCCTAAATACACCATACACAACTCGTTTATGAACAGCAGCACCACGGTCACTACTATCAACTACGACTCTAAATCAATTCAGAGAATTATCCCACCTGGTACACCTGCTTATGTTCAAAATGTCACCATCAATGGCGTGCCTTCGTCTTCTCGCTGCCATGTCGATTTCTATGACGCCTTTAGATTGGGAGGAGACGTTGTCATTACTTTGACCGCAAATAAGACGGAAGCAGACAGCTGCTTAGGTTTCTTACCTGAGAGTCTCTCTACTGGAGGATTTGCCCAGCCACGGTAAACATCCAAATTTCTCTGATAGACTACTTACTACACTACTGCATACCCTCGTCACTCTTTTAATCTTCTGAACACTGATTTCAGCAAACTATGCTTTTTACACTCATTTGTAAAGAAATTATTGTCGAAATACTACAATGCCAATACCAGTACGTACATATATAAAGCAGGATAACGGAAAGTACAAGTTCGTATTATATGCACCAAAAGACAAAAAAAACCCCGGAAGGTTGTATGGGACGTGCTAAACGGTTTACCAAATACCGCCATCATCTTCCCCGGAGTCCCGCTTAGTTATTTTTGCACGATAGCCAGTAAGCCACTCAGCAAAGTTTTCTTCAGATATCTCAATTGAACGAATTTTGCTGTTATTTTCGTTCTCGGTGGTATACTTAATAAGATTATACCTACAAGATCGAAAAGATCGAAAATGAGTGATTTGAGTATGAAACGTAAAAAAATGAGATACAGACGTCTCCAAAAATGTCGCAACGATGGGTTTCTGCTTCTTAGCATCTTCCTTCGATTTACCAATCGTCAACACGAATTCTATCGAGCGTGAAGTTGGATTGAGAAGTTGCTCGAGTTTTTCTTCCAGTACCATCTCCGCCAACTTGGGATGTAGGCGGTCCAAGACAATGTTACTGTCCTCTTCATGACGATGTTCGACTGCTCAGAACCTCTTAACCATGATACGTATGAAAAACTTGAAGAATAAACATACCAGCAGCATATCGTCTCCCAGCCTGCCTCCGGTACTTCCTCAACGTTCTCTCTACCGCCTTTACCTCCACACTCTGCTCATCGAGACCTTCTTTCTTGTACTGATCAAGCCGCTTTTCGGGTTCGACCATTTGAGCTCTGAGTATCATCATACGTTCCAACCGTTCTGCCACATCTTCAGGTGGAACCGTGGTTTCGCTCTGCGTTGATTCTTCCTCCACAGAGTCTCCAGGAGGTAGGGTAGTCTTTAATTTCTCCTGCACTTCTGCTTCTCCTGGAGACGGAACCCTTTCCTTCGTGTCTTCCCCCTGCTTGGCTTCCTCCTCCCTTCTCTTCTTCTCAGCTTCATCATTCATTTTCTTTCGTTCAGCGTCGTCATCCTTTCTCTTCTGCTCAGCTTCATCCTTCCTCTTCTGCTCAGCTTCAGCCTTCCTCTTCTGCTCAGCTTCATCCTTTCCCTTCTGCTCAGCTTCATCCTTCCTCTTCTGCTCAACTTCAACTTCATCCTTCCTCTTCTGTTCAGCTTCAGCCTTTCTCTTCTGCTCAGCTTCATCTTCATCCTTTCTCTTCTGCTCAGCTTCATCTTCATCCTTCCTCTTCTGCTCAGCTTCAGCCTTTCTCTTCTGCTCAGCTTCAGCTTCATCCTTCCTCTTCTGCTCAACTTCCGCCTCCTCCTTTTTCTTCTTTTCCTCCGCTGCAGCAGTCTCTTCTTGCTTTTTCTTTCTAAGGGCAGCATCTTCATCTTCCTTTTTCTGCCTCTCTTCCTTTTCTTTCCTTTTCTTATCTGCCTCCTTTCGTACTTTTTCCTCCTCCTCTTTTCGTACTCTTTCCTCTTCCATTCGTACTCTTTCCTCTTCCATTCGCACTATTTCCTCTTCCATTCGCACTCTTTCCGCCTCCTTCTCCTTCTGTACTCTTTCCTCCTCGTTTCGTAATCTTTCCATCTCCTTCTCGTTTCGTATTTTTTCCTCCTTTTGCAATTTCTCATCCTCCTCGGTCTTACGCTTCGCCTCCTCTTCCACCTGCCTCATGGTCCCCTCTTTCAAGGCATCCGCCTGTGCCTGCGTGGATATATCAAATGATGCGGACAATCCAGACGCCCAATGATTAGTACTATCGCCTAAATCAAGGTTGCCAGTTTGTCCGGAAGATACATTGGCAAAGTCATTATAGTCGTTATCATGATCGTTGTTGTTGGTGTTCTGAACATGTTCGTTAACATTGAGATCATTATCGGCGGCGGTCTTATTGTCGCTTGAGGGTGGCGGATTGTAATACATCTCGTCATAGTCATCAACGTAGGGAGGTGGCCTGGATTCCCGTCGTTGTGCCGTTGTAGCACTTGGGTCAGAGGATGTGTCAAGATGCGAGTAATCGATATCAAATGGATTGGCACTGGTTGAACCCGTGTTCATCATTGCCGCAGGAAGGACAGACGAAGGGATCATAACCGGGATTGGAATCGGGACGTTGGAACCACCAACAGGTCTGTCTTTAGCTGGCGGCGTTGGCGGTTTATCTTCATCCAACTCTCCTCGTTGGATTTTTTCCCAACCATCTGAAGTCGCCGCATCCTCCACCGAATCAGGTATATCAGGAAGGACTGGTGGTCTTCCATGTAAAACATCTTCCACTACATCACGATGTAAGTCCCAACGAGCAGCCGAATCCGAAGGAGTAGGTGGCATTGGTATATACATGGGTTTTTGTTGGGGAGTAGTAGGGTCTGCTTCTTTGATATCAACGAGCGCTTGTTCTTCTTCTCCTTCCATATCTGGAATACCGTCATGGTTAAACGATGGTGGATCTCCCATTTCTGTGGAATCGGAAGATGAGACTGCGGAAGACTGATCAGCCTCGTCCAAATCGGACGCTGAATAGGCGGTGGGCATGGTGGAAAGTCTGTAATGGTTGGTGCCAAGTGCATCGTTTACTTCAGTTCGCGGAGAAGGCCTATTCCTGATGATAGAACCACGATCAGTGTCAGTGTCAGAGTAATCTCCTGGGTAATAACCCGGAACACGACGTCTGAGTGGTTCTGAAGGGGCAGAGGACGATGGTGGGACGACTGCGATAGGTGTGTCTTGAGAAGCGGTAATGGATGGACTGATGATACTGGGTTCTCGAGAGGGTAAAAATCGAACGGTGCGCGGCGGTGGGAAGAAAGCAACTTTGGGTATCTTATCATAAATGGTATATAGATCACGTCGAAAATGTCGCCAAACTCGTTTGAATCCAACCTCGTCCCAGATGCCTGGGGCCACGTCTGCGAGGACCATCCCAAAGGCGGTCCAGATCAAGACGAGCACCAATCTTTCAATGCTCTCGGTAACAAGGAAATCAATAAAGAGACGAACTCCAAAGGCTATGTAAGGATCAGAGGACTTTGGCATTTTCTTCAAGAAATGAAGCGTAATGACGCCCTCCCATAGACCAATCAAGGAGCCCGTCAACCTGAAATCCTGACTGACTGCATCAACTAGAGTACGAAGACCGAGACCAAAAGCAATTGCGTATATACTGTCCATGATGTTGAGGACACGAGAATTAAGTTTCCAGGGAGCTGATGAACGGAAAGAGAGCTGAGAAGAGACGGCGCTCATTGTGATTGTGCTAAAGAAAAGTTGTTGCATATAGTCACACGTTGTCAACAAACAATGCAAATAAACCAGTACAAAAGGGTATCTATCGAGGAGGAGCAAGGAGTCCCGCTTTCCGGATCCTTAAGGTTCTCCTTCAACTATCATATCTGTGCGGCTCAACCTCCTCCTCCCATCATCCCATTTACGCAGGTACTCCTTCGCCCTTTCTTGAAACATATCACAACCATCGAATAGGTCATTCGGTAGCTTATCCTTCCGTTGCTCCCAGGGCTTTACATCCACAGATTCACAGCGATCCAAACATACCATGATCATCCCAAAGCTATACGCATCCGCGAGCAGTGGGTCTTGGCATTCTCCTCTCAAGATCTCAGGGGCTGAGAAGGGTCGTGTACCAGGATGAATTTGCTCGATTTTGACCGTCGGAACCTTCAAGTTGGGTAGCGCAGAATAATGTCTTCGAGTCATATATGAGAATGGATCAACAGGTTCGTCGTCCGGCGACTTGAAGATCGAGTCCGCAGACACAGACCGTCCAAAATCAAGAAGCTTGATTGTATTGGTTCTTTTCGTCACTTGAATGTTGAGCAACGATAGGTCACCATGGCTCAGCCGGTATGAGTGCAAATGACTCAGTCCGTCCAGGAGTTGGTTGTGATAGTCAATCTTCTGTTTCTCGGTCAATGCTGGTCTTTCGATAATCACATCGTAAAGAGTCCGACCATCAATAAAAGCAAGGACCATCCCCACGTTTTCCAATGAGCCTAAAAAGCCACATATGTTTCTATGGCGTGCAACAGTAGTGTATACACGCAGCTCGGCAAGAAATTGGACTGTGACATCAGATGCATTGGATTGCATCTCACCATTGATCTCGAGCTGAATAACATCAGGTTTCTTCACAACGCATTTGAATAGTTCAGAGGCCGAACCATGTGCGAAGGGGTTGAGACTCGCTGTTGGATTAGGAGGAGCACAGTACGCCGTAGGAGTTGGGAAAGAGAAGATAGAAGTTGGATGGCGTGGAGGATTATAGATGGGTGAAGGGGGAGGGGTATGGGTCTGTTGCAGATCCATTGTATGATGTTGCTCATCCAGTCCATGATTGTATTGTACCACAGGCTCAACTGCAGTCTCTTCAGAGGAGGGAAATGAGTTGACAGAATGTCCAGGTTGCGACTCTTCGTCTTCATTCATTTCCACTGTGCACAGGAATTAAGATTCGTCTTGTCCTTTTGAAGGATATTATGAAACTCACCCATCCACCAGTTTTTCTTTGAAGTCAATGTAACACGCTTAACATGCAAGGCTTTCGGCATCTGAGTGGTTTGCGCTGTTGGAGTTCGAGGTTCGGGTGGCAGAGGGGGTGTTATCGTACGGGTAAAACCCCTCGTGAAAGCTGGACGTTGCATTTATGGAATCAGTAGATAGATCCGACTATGTGGCCAAAGGATAAACTTTCTCCTGTGACTAGAGGATAAGCTGACCAAAGCGTACGTTTTAGAGTTGGCTTTTTCGGTGTCGTTGCCGTGTAAGGATTTGATCGTGAGGTGAGTGATATCAGTTGACCCGACTGCTTGTGGTATAACCACCTTAGAACCTCCCATCTATCATATACTCACCCTACTAATCCCCTTCTCGCTTCTTCCAATATAGTTCCATTTTTACAGTGGAAGGGGTCGTCTGATATTCCATGGATTCTTGCGTTTCGAAATTTCCCGCGTAGTTCGTACCCAAAATGCCAAGATAAATAGTTCCAAGGTATTCGCCGTACTCGAAAGAAACGATTCTTTCTCATCATCAGGTGCCCGAACCTACGTGACAACTTTGTTTCTTGAATTGAAATAAATAATGGACCCGGTGCCGACCTTTCTCCTTTTTTAACCCCTACATTATTGATGGATTAGAGACCTTTTTCATCCATGGACAGACAAGGGCAGGATCTTCTGCAGTAAATACCTTAGTATTACCAAGAGTTTGTTTTACATACAGATATACTAGTCACCAACGACTGATAATTGATCCTTACTACACTCAAAGCCGATATAACCGCAAACCAAATGTCTTATGAAAAAAAGAAGAAAAAAGAAAAGTCCTGGTAGATATAGCAAGTATTGCAATCCATCTACAATGTAGGTACAACAAGTCCCATGAGTTGAAAAGAAATGACGATGGATACCGAAATAACAATTAAATATACAATTAGGTCTAAATTAAGTCCATGAGTAATGTTAAAAAGAAGAATAAATGTCCTGAGTTGCGTTCCTATGAATTGAAGAGAAAAGAAGCAAAGAGAAAACTAAAAAAGATGGTCCAACTGAGAGAGCTTTGCGATACTCGGCTGGCAGAGCTATGTTGACTCGCCTGTGAAGACTGTGAAGACTGTGTGGTGGTTATATTTACAATGTCCTCTGCGGGAAGATCACCAGGGGGAAGGAGTGTTTGTTGACCGAGTTGACCAGATCCAAGCATGACTTGAAGCCCAATGGAGGGAATGCCGTTCACTACGACGAAAATGAAAGCGGGCCCTGGTACAATGATAGCAGGATTAGGAGGAAGTTGGTTGACATGAAGAATGGCGCTGTTGTTTGCTTGATAAGCTGTGAATGTCGAGTTCAGTTGAACATATCGCTGGCCCATGTTCTTAAAAAAAAAGGTTATGCGCAAGTAAGTAAGAATGGACCTCTTTCAAGAGATTTGGTATAGGAGTACAAACCATGGCGTGAGTGGCGAATCCAGTCCGGATGATTACCACTTTTACGGTTTTCACATTCTCGACATCGCCAAAGAGATCGTCAGAGGTTAGGGAGACATCAAAACTTGGGCCGCCGTATGAATACTGGGCAAGAAGGCCTCGGGGTTGCGGGCGCCGCTCGTTGAAGTACGAAGGGTAAAACAGTTCTGTTCGATACTCTGTTGGGTACTTGACTTGTGGACCAACAGTGTGATCGGGGTTTGGGTTAGATCCTGAAACCAAAACAGATCCTACAAACATTCCAAGTCAGAGATTGGCTACAAACAGACCAAAGTACTGAAATTACCATCGGGCAGTAGCGTGGCACTAGAGTGGTACAGGCGTGGCACAATACTGGGTGATAGGCCATCACTTGACCATCGTTGACCTGCCGCAGCAGCTGGGTCATAGATAGCAGGCAACAAGACTGGGGCGTCTGCATATGAATGACCGATCGCCCAAGAGTTGTTCCCGTAACCAGCGGTGCCTATTGAAGAGAAAATGACGCGTCAAAACAAACCGTTGCAGTTGACACTGTATATAAAACTTACCCAATGCAGCGCCATTGAGATTGAGAAGTCTGCCATCCGGAAGAGCAATGAAATTGGACATGGAGTGGGGCTGGAGCATTGGATCATCTTGAACATATGAACTCGAGATGTCCGGAGTGATCTTGACACAGGAGCTTGAGGCCGGATATGTAGGGACAATAAAATCAGGGGAAGTCCACCTGTAGGTTTCACCGATCAATTACTGACAAGTAACCAAAAGTGAAAAGATTAGTACTGGTTTTTTTGAACATTGGAACCACCACAGAAAAGAATGGTAGCGGTCCAGTTATTTGCGGGGGTCAGAGGCAGCATCATTGTTGCTGCACTCGCGGGATAGGTTCTTACAGCATCTGGGATGTTATCTAGTGGAGTCTCAGTATTGGTCTTGTAGTCGAGCAACACTGTTTCCCAATTCGACTGGATCAAAAGGTTTCCTGAAGGCACAAGCCAAGTTAGAGGGAAGAGATTGGCGGGGAGAGTTCTTTGAAGGATCGGAGATGTGATGAGGTCGCCCTTTGGAGGGAAAAATTCGTAGGTAGGATTATCTTGAGAAGCATCATTGACGTAACCACCAGTTCTGCAGCCACCAAGCTATATAAAAAACGTGGAATGTTTCGTGGCAGCTTGAGAAAATATGAATGAATGTTACGTACAATGATCATGGAACCATCTTCAAGGGCTTCACTGTTGCAGGACACGATGAGAGGCGTAAAAAGGTATGAAAGTAATTTATACCCACAGCGTTGGATACCACCTTTGATCAATTTCGTCTGGGGACAAGATCCAGTCACAAGTTCCATCGTCACAGGGTGTGAGCATCCTAGAAATAACGTTGACATCCAGTGTTCGGTTAAAAGATATTCTTGCACACGAACCGTATACTATGCCGAGTAGTTAGCACGTGTAGAAAATAGGATAATAATCACGAACGATTGTCTGCCATCGGGGTCATCGTAAAGACCCCCACCAGACTGACTATCAGCGGGCCCTCCACCAAGAGTAACACCTTGGTTTCCGCCAACATTGAGCCATGTTCCGTTCCCGAGAACATTCCCCCCCTTCGCAAATAAATATGTTTAGCGAACAGGAACAGAGAAATCGATGAACCACCTACTGCACAGAAAGTATTCGTAACTGGGTCCATGGGGCGTTGTGAACTACTTGCCAAACCCCATTCTAAATTCTAATGGTTAACTTTGGAAAATTCTTGTTTAAAGATAGGAAGTGTACCTGAAGCCCAAGCTGGATGACCATTGATTTGTGTAGGGTTGTTTTCTACCTTGTCCACGAAATAAACCTTGTCAGGCGTACCAACGAATATCTACGAGGCATGAGTTTTGACAAACGTCGATTCGTGCATGACAGAAAGTATCCGTACCTGTTGTGCGCTAACAAGGCTTGATCCAATTATATTGAAAGTCCCTGGTGTTCCCTGGTGGGTAGGTTGCCCTGGTGCGGGCAGCGTGGTAGACTGGCAATATGCCAATCCTAAAAGGAAGGACGAAATGTACAGCGAGAAGGTCCTCATTGACGAAGGAAAAGAGAGAATGAAAAAGGGAGGAGAGAGAGGGGTATAAGAGAGAGCAGCAGCGTGAAGGCTGAAATCGCCCCAAATTGTTGGAAACGGAGTGTTCGTATCACTTGATAATATGACTAGTGATATATATATATCCACGTATAAGAACAGCGTGTTTTAAAAAAACCAGACGTTTCCAAGAGAACTATAAGGGCATGATCAGGTTGGATCCTAATGTTGTGGTCCCTGGGCCTTCAAGCTTTCGAGCCTAGCTTCCATTGCCAAGATGCTGGCCATGAGAGAAACATTAGCTACTTGTTTATGTAATTTGTCAGCTTCCGCGAATCGGTCTATTTATACCTTCGGCCGGCCAGGGCTGGCCTACGCCACTGGGTCAGTGGGCGACTATCTCTTAAATGAATATTTCCTCGATGTATAACCTCTGTTTTATCGTATTGAGTATGCTAGCACGACAAAAAACATTCGTAGTCGCTAACTCGACGCTGAGTGTACGGGGTCCCACCATTCCCGATGCTCGGAGTATTAAATTTAACAAAACCTCGGTCCATTCATGATCAAGCCCGTTGTCTAAAATATCGTTCCTTCAGTTTCTTGTACGTCCATTTATATTATTGGCTGCCATGAAATACGACAACATAGAAAATGGCTATACCTTGTTCGAATCCGGTATTCAAGTTCTGAGTCTGGCATCTCAGTATGAGACATGACGGCCGCAACTCACCTCTTGGGTTTCCGCTGGGTAACCAAGGGTGTCTATAGAGGCGCACCTCACTGACCGCCACACTAGACCACACCTTTGGTTCGAAGGACTTAGGGCGGCAACGGACCCGCATATACCCCTATCGAAGTAAGGTCAAATGGTCGATATAGTGACGAATTATCTAATACCAAATATACGCCAGATACAGTCGCACACAAATTTCTTTGCCACAATCCCCTTGTTTCGACGAAATATCTTATGGGCATTTCTAGACAATTTAGTTCTAACCGCCGTACACCAAAAATTATTTCCAATCCAAGCTCATGATCCGGTTCTCATATGCATGTGAATAATTTCAAGAAGGCATACTACTTTATGTGGTGAATACCCTTTGGCTTTCGGTTCGAATAACCCTCAGTACGTATTATTTCGTCTCTGAACCGAACACTGTGTTCCAGAATGGAAGGGCAAACGTTAACGTTGTACGTCAAGTTTTGAGCTTCCTTCCTACTATGTATCCGACACCAATCTGCGGCGCCGGTAATTCCCATGTAACGCTTCCATATTTCATTATATTGAACCCAGTATCCGTTAGTACAGTGGCTACCCTGTCTCCTGAGTGTGGGGTGTTGGATGCTTTATTCAGCGAGAAGGATATTGAAACCATTCTACGGTCACCTTTTATTTCAATGAGGCATTATTCTGTAACGCTTCAGACCACATAACGTGACCCTAGTAATTTGCTGATTGCAAGTTTTAAGCCGACCAAGTTGACTGAGCTGGGGTCGCGTGCCCTTGCCCACAACTGTTGGTGCCATGACAGTGTTCATCTGCCAGAATATTTCTTTCTTTGACGGAGTAACTTCGAATGACTCGATCGGCAATGACAGGACCACCTCTGCAGCGAAGAAAACAATTTGAAGGCATGATAACAAAATCGTCAACAAATATGGAATTGCTTACTTATTTCAAGTTGAGAAAACTTAAACCCGCTGATATATATTTTCATAGTCAATGCTTGGAAAATGCATGCAAAAAAATATACTGACATGCAACCCTACGCCACCAAGGAAATAAGTCCTAAGAGTATAGTTTAATGAGCCAATCACGCCAGGTTCTTTCGATGGCATGAGTTGAACTCACAGATTGGAATAAGAACCAACAATCTTTCAGGCTTCCTTTCATAAGAATCTGGTCCCAGATTTCGATTGGCAGCAAGAATCCCCATTATGACGTTGGTATCATTTGGAATAGGCACTTTAGTGATGTCCCGTCCGTCCAATTCTTGTATCGGGGTTGAAAGAGGAAGAACATCTTGCTTGGTACTATTCCAAACCACACCTAATCAATTACCAAGATAATACAGAAATGAACCGGGAAAGTATAGTAACGTACGTTTTCAGCACATACGAAACAGGCGGATTATCGCGTCCAGGTACCGCAAAGCAACTAGCTTGTGTCACACTCAAGGTTTCCATGATGATTCCTTGCGTCCACAATTTCTTGGCGGAGTTTGCTTTGGACATCCTGATGGGTCAACAAGATTACGTTGAGGAAATAATATGACATACACAAATAACTTGGTTGTAGTAGTACTGTATGGATCGGGGACACCACCGTCGGTTAGCGGGTCGGACGAATTCCCAGCCCACCTTGACCAATCAATTCCAGTGCTGTGCGAGTCATCAAGGAAGGCACTTCAATCTAAAGGCAAGGAAATGAGAAATTAGATAGCAGATTAAACAACTACAAACTTCTTGTGGCCCGTCTTTGATTCTACGGGCAAAGGAATCTCGAAGCTTTGAACAAAATAATATTAGAGTAGGCAACAAAAATAAAGTTGTGAGCGAAGAGGGTACCTTATAGGAGATGCCATAGAATGCCGGTACTAGGGTATCAATAAGTAGATTGTCTGCAGTTAAAGAGCTTTACATGCTCATTCCGCGCAGATGCGCCGTGGAAAACACAGGGTTCAACATCTTTCTCTGCCTTCGGTGATGGTTCCCTTTGGATCGAAGTTAGGACCGTATTCATGCGCAAATGATGGAAAAACAATACCTAAAGTTCCCAGAAGTCCAGGACCGAAAACCAAGCGATTTTCCCTTGAAGTGAGATGTTAGTTATGATGCATGAATTGATTATTTATGGAATGGACAATTTACTGAATAAATGTGGATGTTTCTTCATATATATATTGATCCTGAAGGGATAAGAAAATGGAATCCTGATGAATGTAAGAAAATCTACTTCGACAGTTAGATGATACAGTCGGGTCAAATACTTACAGTTGATTTTCCTAAGGTTGCGATCAGCATCATTTTGAAGCTCGAAAAAAGGTAAGCACAAACGCCAAGGAAGGCCTTAATCTTGATAACAGTACCACCTGCGAGGCGTCAACATCCTGTTCATGGAAAATTGAAAGATGGTCATACATTTCTGTATAATTTTTTTGTGAAACTCCCATCCTTTGGAGTTGAAAGATTGTGGAAAAGCACTTGGAGATCAATAGATCAAGGATGAAGGATTCAAGAATAATCACCAAGGAACAAGGATTGGGAAAGTAGGTCCGGTAAGTTGTCCAGAGCTGATTTGACAAAGAATCGTCGTAGCGTTCTCTACAAGGCATAGGCAATTGCACAGACAATGACAGCTTGAAGGAGAATAGGAAACATAGGAGAACTATGGAAAAGAAGGATGGTCTACATAGGTCAAGTCCCGACGCATGTCAAGATATATATCCCACTGGCAGCCCGAGGTTTTCGGCGGAAGTAGATTCATGATGAGAAATCGATGCTTTTGTCTATACCTTTGTGACAGAAGGGCCGACAGGAAAAGAAGTCCAAATTTAAATCAGCTTGAGCGAAGTCTCCAGCGCCTAAGGGACGTAGCTGACAAGCCAACAGTGACATATCGGGAAACAACTCGTCAGAGCTTGCCAAATTGCAGAGCAGTTTTGACAGAAAGGTCTAGATATATATACAGATCCTAGGACGTTTGATGACCAAGGAATTCGAGGACCTTGGGCTACTTTCGTGTAACACTTTGCTGTATTCGATTCTTCCTTCATTGTCCATGATAGACAGGTTGTACCTGTAGAATTTTACCATGATTCCCACTTCTGAAATTGCTAACTTGGCATTAAGTATATCTCTAACAATGTTGTGGGCCAGGCTTCTTACTGAGCCCCAATAGTTCAACCAGCATAATAACGACCAACGTTGACAGCTGTTTATCTTGTTATTGATAGACAATGATAGTATACCAACGATAGTTTTAGAATATGGAGAGGATGATGACAAACAAAAGCAAATACTTGCTCATCATTGTCCGCTCTTTGGTCGTCGGCGCTTCGAGCTCGGGGACAAAATCACATCAGCGCCGTCCTTCATTTCAGCAATTCCTCGGGACAGTTCAACCTGCCTTGAAGAGCGTCGCTGCCGAACGACTGCACGCCGGGAGATTTGTTATTGGTGTCATTAGCCCCTTTCAATATCATCATTCCCAGCCCTTCTTCCGAGCTCGCAGATAGCGTTCTGCGGACGACTGCATCAAAGAGCGTTTTAAACGCGAAGAATCGCGCGACCCATAATGACCGTCACGCAAAGAAAACCTCAACATTTACCCGATGAAATTCAGAGTTTGTACATCCATACATCGACGCCATATATCCCCTCACCATTTATTTCCCATATTTTCCAGCTTTAAACGAACCTGGAGTCCAATATCAATGCGACTCGTGCGTGTGCGATTTGACGCATACCGTTCGCATCAAATGTGCGAATCCCATTTGCATGCAGGGCGAAGGCATCGACCTTTGCCCAGCTTGTTTCTGTGCTGGAAAGGAGTTTGGAAAACACAAGCGAGGTCATGCATACCGTGTAATTGTACGTGGCCACCTGAGTAACGCGTTTACCTTGACCGACTTGAATACCCCAGGAAATGAACTCTTACCCCATCTTTACTGAAGACTGGGGAGCAGATGAGTGAGGCCGTCTTGTCATCTCTAATTATACCCCCACATGCTTAATCGCTATCCAGGGAACTGCTATTGCTAACGGGAATATCCAGCCACGGGATCGGTAACTGGAAAAAAATTGCAGAGCATGTTGGTACCAGGACGAAAGAGGAGGTCGAAGAACACTACAAATGTGTTTACATTGAATCCAAGAACTGGCCCTTGCCTGTAAGTGCATCTTATTACATTTAGCTCTACAAATTTTCAATGTGCTATGTATAGCGCATGGATTTGGAATTTGATATCGATCCCGAAGTATTTCACGAAAGAAAACGTCGCCGAATTACCGAAATGAACAATCGCGAACCACCTCCGCTCAAAACGGCTCCGACGTCAACACCTGGAGTGCACGAAATAGCGACCTTTTTACCTGGTCGTCTTGAATTTGAGCATGAAATTGATAACGAAGCGGAGGACTTAGTGAAAGACCTGGAATTTGGTGTAGTTTCAGACTTCGGCGGCGATCAAATGGTTGAGGATGAGAATGATTTGGATGTCAAAGCAAGAGCGAAGTGGTTGGAGGATCGCCGGCAAGGGTTAATCATTGGCCATCGAGATCCGCCAGTTCCTGCGGGCAAGGGTTACATGGTCAATGGCGCTGTTAACGGATACCACGTCAATGGAGATGTCAAGAAATTAAGATCTGAGGACCCTGCAACAAACGGAACTGGTTCAGCAGACGATGAAGCTGCAGATGAAGCGATTCATCCTCAACCTTACGAAACCAAGGATTCATTGGACTTCAAATTAACCCTTCTGGAGATGTATTTCCAACGAATTGAGAAACGTTTGGAAAGCAAGGCCCTCATATTTGATCGAGGTTTGCTGGAATATAAAAAGGTTTGTCGATCAATTCGCGTCACATTTTCCTTATTTTCTCATTTTCGCCGTTGTCTAGATCCAGGGAACAGAGAAGAAACGACAAAAAGAGGACAAAGAATTTTTGCATCGTTTTCGCCCTTTTGCTCGATTACAAACTGCGGAAGATTACGAGACTTTCACCACAGATATGCTTTGTAAGTGGACTTCAAAGTAATCTGTCTGGCTTATAATCTCATTTGTTCTCCTTAGATGAGGCTTTACTCCGCAAGCGAATACAAGAACTCCAGCAATATCGTCGCCTTGGTCTGTCAACTGCAGCAGATATTGAAAAGTATGACCTTGATTTTGCAAAGCGGGTATGCAGTCCAGTTTTCTTAGTAATACCCACATTTTTTTCATTTTTTTTTCTATCCAGACACAGAAGGTCGCACCAGTACGGGATTTTACATCCGACCGATTGCAATACCGGGCTGGTGGTCGTCAATCCTCCGGACCCGATCCTCGACGTGCAAGTCTTACATCTTTCGCGGGAGAGTCAGAAGATAAAAAGTCTCGTGAATCAACACCAAGACTTGGCCCAGCTCCGGGGCCAAGTAGCGGTCCGCCTGTACGCCGCCGCCGTAAGTACTACTTGGCTCAGTTGATCATTGGTTCTTACCTACCTCATCTTTTCCAGCTGCTCCACTGAATCTCGCTAACAGCCCATCCTTACACCTCCTCACTGATGGCGAGAAAACGCTATGTTCATCATTGCGACTCCTACCTAAACCATATCTTGTCGTTAAAGAGACTCTTGTTCGCGAGTATGCTCGGAGGGGAGGCAAACTACGGCGGCGTGAAGCTCGAGACTTGGTTAAAATCGATGTTAATAAGCTCAGTCGGGTTTGGGATTTCCTTGTCCAATCTGGATACCTCAAGATAACCAACGAGCAATCTGCTTCGATTGCACCTTCGATAGCTCCTCCCTCTGTATCTCAATCACAAGGCAGTGGGTATGTGACTTACTCAATTTTTATATATTGGCTTGGTCGCTGATCCGTCATTGAATAGCGGAGTTGCTGCTATCTCTGTCAATGGTTCGCCACAGAAAGAGGCTCCCGCCCAAATATCCCCTCGCCCACCAATGCCGCCAGCTATGTCATCTGCATCCAGCAGCCAAAATGGGTCGCTTTATAGCGCGTCTTTGCAATCGGTTCCTCAACTATGGAGTATGAACAATTAATCAACTGCCTTTTTTATACTACACTTACTTTATCGTTGATATCCTGTACTTACATTGCTGCATTTGTATACTAACGCACATCATTTATATCATCACTGGATTGCTTTGAAGCCTTTTTTGGCAATCACTCAGTGGAAAGAGATGGCTGCTATATCAAATCTAGGGTTGTTCTCGTCCCATGACCTCGCGACATAAACGACCGCCGCAATGTCAAATTTGCAAAGAGCAGACACCCAAGTACACCTGTGCTCAGTGTCTGATTGCTTAGTGTGTTCGTCGTAATGAACTTATTTCAATGGGATGCTCAAGCGTCAATATAGTTGTTCAGTGAACTGCTATAAAAACCATAAAGGTGTGTTTCTTCACACAAGTCCCCCATTATAGATTCTCATGATAATTCAAAGAGACGACATGTAATTCACAATGTACCACGTCGAAGCCTGTTGGAAAGTTGTGATACCTTATGCAAGTCTCGCTACTAACGTTTTTCCAGATGACACCAGCAAGAATGTATCGGAAGAAGAGCCTCTTGCCACCAGCCTCATACCTCTGCGCCCACTGACGTCGCTCAAATGGCCTTATGTTCCTGATGAATCTGCGTTTCCAGATCCCTTGAAAAAGAATGACCCCAAGGCTCTCCGGCTTTCTCAGTACGAAGCTATCGGTACGTCATTGCCTTTCTTATGTGGGTCAGTAATTCTGAACGCCTAATTTACAGCTACATCGCCTACTATTCGAGAAATTCTCTTTACACACAAGAGTCTTCCTGAACTATTGACCTCCATCGACAAATTACGGGGTTCTGAACGTGATGAAGCGCTTCAAAGAGCGCTTGGTGTTACGGCTCCTGAAATTGACGACCAACTTCATCCGCCAAAACTCAGTGACGACGTTCTTGCATTGCGAGAATTAGCAGAAGCCATCGAGGCAGCTGTAAGAGGCGGGGATGAATCCGCGTTGGGTCTTAACTGGGGCGAGTGAAAGGGATTCGTCACTTCATGACATTGCCATTTACCCCCAGGGATGATATGTTGACATTCGTATATCTGCTACCTGTATTTGAGCTTTAGATCACCACAGAAATCATTGAAGTCATGTCCAACAAACTTCAAATTAAAATTACAGTATTGTTATTTTTGGAGGTAATCTTCTAGTAAGATTGTTTTCGACGATCGTCATCATTATCCAAGTATTGGCAAATGCCACGTCGAGCAAGAAAGACGACTGCGCAACTTGGAGAATGGTGTACAGAGTAGTGATATACAAAAATGATCAGTCAATGACTCCCAGATGGTCCTCTTTGATGGTTCCAATGGCAAACTTTGGTCCAACTCAGTATGTGGTAATGAAGGATCTGAAAGAGGTTCTCACAATTTCTGTCGCGTCAACGCGCGTTCCAACAATTTTTAGTCGTACGCGGGTGTTCCTCTCGATGATCTAGTCCAAAGGAATAGGTGTCAGATATAAAAGGGTAAGGTCAAGTCAGTACCTGCTCGTCTGACGCAAATGAAGGCGGATTGGAATTTGGATCAAATCGCATGCCAGGGTGGATGAGCTAGATGTGACCAATTAAGACGATGAACTTGTCTGTCGGTCCGCCGAACATACTTGGTGGGATACAAAGACCGATAGTGGTCCAACATCCGCGAAGAAGCCCATCTATACAAGGAAGTTTTATCAAGGATTCGATGCCGAATTGTAATCCAAGCACAAAACGCACCTTGTTGACATTGTTTACCACACCATCTACCACCTCTCCTTTAAACGGTTTGAAGACTATGGCACGATATCTTGTGATGAACTCGGCCTGGCCACTTCCACTGAGTACCATTCCCTTCCCAATGTCCAGTATTGATACGACAGCGATGATATATCCAAATTGACCAGAGCATGTTCCCTCGACGTCTGAGTACAATTTAGATTCCAAAAAATTGAGCATCCGGGGTCCAAAATAAGATGGATGGAGAAGTATTGTATGCGTCAACTCTTTCTTGAAGTTAAGAATCAGGTATCAGCCAAGGTAAACCTGGAGAGGCGATTTGCGGCGGAAAACTTACGATGAAGAACATGGTGGTGTGAAGCAAGAGGTGAAGTGGGCGTTTGTTTGGTACAAGAGTAGTCAAACTGATGCATGAAATACGTATATTATGATAGAACTACATCGTAAAATACATGATGGATATCAAAACAGAGCAGTATATAGGCATAAGTATTAGGGAAATCATGTCATGACATCTCTTCATCAGTATCTGAGAGCATCTCTTTACTTTTGCTAGAGGAAATCATGAGTGAAGGTAGTTTGAAGTCACAGTTGAAACATACAATTGCTTTTTACGTGGACCCGCAGTTTCCTCCTCGTCGTCGTCACGAACAACTCGTTTTTTGGCTATTCGCTGAGGTAGAGTCAGAATAGCCAGTCAAGCAAGAAGACAATGAGATAAATACCTTCTTGGCGGGCTTTTCAGCCTCCTCTTCCTCACTATGTTCTTCGTCCCCTTGCTCGCTTGCAGCCTTCTTTAGCTTGCCCCGTCGCTTCTTCTTCGGTTCTGCTTCATCCCCACTCACAACCTCTCCCTTTGGTTTCTTCGTCTTCTTCGATTTTCGTTCGCGTTCTTCATCACTTTCCAATCGCACTTCACGTGTCCACTCCATTGCCTGTTCTCTTGCAATACGACGCTCTTCAGCAAGCTCTTCAGCTTGAACTCGTAACTCTTCCATTCGTTGACGCTACAACGTGCTGAGGACACAAACAACTTGAAAAAGATTAGACTTACCTCTAAAGCCTCATGACGTTCCCTCTCTTCCTGTCGCTTCCGCCTTGCGGTCTCAAGTCTAGCCTGGTTTTCAGCCTCGAACTGTCGCTGGTTTGTAAGATGTTCCTCTGCTTTTCGCAACATGGTGTCTCCATATTTTCGTCTGTTGTCAGCGATATCACGGTCATAAGGGACTACTGCCGATTTGTCACCAGCCAAAGATGCAAATAACCTAAAAGATGTCGAATTAGACACTGGACTAGTCAGAGGATGGAAAGTGTTACTTCTGAGCGTGAGTGGCTTGACCAATGACCTTCTCCAGGTCTTTGAGAGTCCGTTTTGTTACGTTGATAGAGAAGAGCAATTCCGCTGATTTTTGCTGAATCATGGCAATGTTATAGATGATGGCCTTGTCATTCGGGTGTATGTGGAGAGCCTGAAAAAACGTGAGATTTATTAGCGGCGGGATCAAGAAACCATAATACTCACAGCCTGTGCATATTTCAATGCAGTTTTCATTGCTGGGAAAGACTGATCCTTGATAGATTTGGCATACCATGACCGGCAGAGACAGAGAAGTACGGCAACATTGTGTCCTCCGTAAAACCTCGTTGAGGCCGTTTCGTACTGGGTCCTCATCATGAGAAACGGACGAGTTAAATCACGGAAAAACTCACGCTCTCAATAGCACGATCGAATTCGTCACGAGCATAGTAACAATGACCAATATTGAAGTAAACGCTTCCATCATTTATGGACTCCCGAACTTTGGCAAAGATGTCCAAAGCCTCTCGTGCATTCTGTAATCGTTTCTGACCCTCATCGACGCCGGGAGTACGAGCCAAAGCACCGCCTAAAGTCCCAAGAGCATCTTCAGCGGTAACAATGGCTAGCCCTTGAGCCGCGAAAGCACACATGGGGTCCAATTGAAGTGCTTTTTCATAAAATTCTGCACATCGCTGGAAGCCTCTCTTACGGTCATCTATGCCTTTCGAGCTGACCTCACGACTCTCCCGGGATTGATGGTACATGATCCATCCAGAGGCACAGAGGGAGTAGATATCATATTTATCATGATCTTTGAGCGTGGCAAAAACAAAATCCTTGGCAATTTTGGGCGAATTCGTCTGGATGAGGAAGTGCGTATAGAAAGCGCGAAGATTTAGATTATTGTTTTGTGAAGCCAAACTTTGCTTCAGGAGGTCATGTGCATCGTTGATGAGGTTAACATTGGTGAGCATCTGAGCTTGTCGGATTTTTGCTAGAACGGATTTATTGAGTTCTCAGAACAGGATGTAAAGAAAAGTTTGATGCATACCATCGACATATTCAGGATGGCGGGATAGCAGTTTTTCGTATGCATCTTTGGCCAGATCATCCTCCCCTTCATCTTCATATATACGTGCAAGGTTGTAGAGCACGGTCGTTGACAACCCCTCAGCAACGTCAGAGCTAAGAGCTGTGGCACCTGTAAGCGCACTTTCGTACATCGTCCGTGCTTCGCTGAGGTTTCCTTCAAGGTGTTGAAGAACACCGATGTTATTAATGAGACGAGGGTCTGTTTGCCCTGAGGCTTGGCTGATTCTCAAAGCTTCCTGCAGCGCCTTGGCCGTTCGGTCTAAATTCTCGCCCTGCCACAAACGCGCAATCTCGACGTGCATTTCAATGTCGTCAGTGATACGACGAGAAATCTTGCTGCGTCCGTTTCCGTTTGTACGAGCATCTTCCAATTCCAAGCCTTTAACGACACGATCGAACAGGTCTCTTGCACGAGATTTTTCCTGTGCAACGTCAGAGCTGGATACCCCCGGACGTGGGTAAGCCCTCAAGGATGCCAGCATGACAGTTGCTTCAACTGAACGTTGAGCATTAGGTGCTTGAATTAAAGTATCTAGAGTGTGGATAGCAGCGGCCAAATCATCTACAGGATATGTATGAGACGTTGAGGAAGAGGCTATGAAGTGAATACAAACCATTCAACATCTGACTCTGTGCCATTCCAATTGCGCCCACAACATGCTTGGGTTGTCCTTTCACGGCGTCAAAGTAGAATTTCGTTGCCTGGACTAGGGATCCCCTTGCATGAGAAACACGGCCAGCTCGAAGATAGCCTTCCGTGAGGATGGTTTTTGTATCTGCAAATTGGATGGTTCGTTCTGCGAGTTTCAGAGCCTGATATAGAAACAGAATAAGTGAAAGTCCGAGAAAGAGCAAAATAAGATTTGAACCCGAGAGTGATCTCCTTTCCGTAGGAATAGTTCACACAACGCGTTCGCGGCGGCAGCACTTCGATTGTTGGCTTTGAAGGCTGTTTCGATTAACTTGGTACCCGTCAAGAAGGACTGTGCCTTCTCGGCTTCGGTCAAAGCTTCATTTTTACTGGAATTGATAGATTCCAAACCAAGTAGCAGCTGGGAAGCCCATTCCGATGGATTCTAAACGCATAGTCAGTTGTGTCAACATTACCATCCATAGAGTTGAACAACTTACGACTTCCAAGCTTCGTTGCCAGGCTGCCCTTGCTTTGGCCTTATAGTCCATAGCCCAAAGACAGAGACCTATGCCGATTCTAGGATCGGGGATACATTGGGGGTTGTATCTAAGCACGACTTGGAATAATCGCAAAGCTTCCTTGTAATTCCGAAGTGCATACATGATTCTGGCCTAATCAGATGTCAGCTAATATCACACTGGAGTGTAGGGATACAAGTACCTTGCCAAGGATTGCTACCAGATTGGTAGGGTTTTGTGCCAGCACACCGTCAAAAGAACGCATGGCGTCGTCCATGGACCCCGTCGCGAGCTGATGAATACCTTGAGAACCATCAGAGGAGATGAGACTGAGAAAACATATGATTCCTACCTCGTGTCAGGAAGGCCAAAGTTCCACTTACTCCATCTCCAGAATCGGATACTACGCGCTCGCCAGTGTTGAGGTATTGAGCTGCATCACGATAGTATTCCTCTTTAGATTTTTCGGAAGTCATTATATCTTGTTCT
The DNA here is from genome assembly GCA_015039465.1 of Phlegmacium glaucopus. NCBI lineage: Eukaryota > Fungi > Basidiomycota > Agaricomycetes > Agaricales > Cortinariaceae > Phlegmacium > Phlegmacium glaucopus. The sequence continues at coordinate 882,503 of MU130154.1, read as the reverse complement.
GTGTAACGGTATTATTATAGTTACATCAACCTCTTCACATAAATTTCAAGAAACTCACGAGCATCTGATAATCTAAGCTTGGGGGCTTTCCGAGCATTGGCGATCTGGATGTTGGCTAAAAGCGAGTATACTGGGGGTAAAGACGAAGAAGAATCGTTACTCTGGAAGGCTGAAAGTTCAAAGCGTACTTATATTAGTATGTTGATGTGAAGATACAATCTTCACTTACATTCAACTGCACTCCGCGCAATTTTCTCAGCTGCCTCTAAGTAGCCTCGCCTCCAATATTCGCCAGCGAGCTTTGTCCATACCCAAACCTTACATTGACCGTCTTTCAAAAGGTCAAGAACATCGTCTGGGTTGGGGTCAAGATTGTCAAGGTCAATAGTAATGACTTCTTGTCCCCCTAGTTCGATATCAACTGAGCGTCCAGACGGAGGGATTTCATCCATGTTGACTGTTAACTGCGAAATGACAGTCGTCCTTTGAAGACCACTTCCTTGGCCGTTGGTTGGTCGTGATATTTGGCTGTCTAACTATAGGCTAGGAAAAGATTTATTTACTTACTTAATTTCATTTGCACGTGCTCCGATTTTGACCATGGAAAAGATAAGCTACTAGTACTCTCACTGAACGTCTGCAGTGTTTTTCCCACTCCAGCCAACAGGTTTTGACAGGTCTTTACCCTGCCACTCGTATAGTGCTGAGTGCAAGGAAATGTTGCTTGGGCCAAGACGCTCGACCTTCGTTCGCGTGAACATTGCGTGTTAATTGACTACGAATTAATAGTGGACGAACCTTTGGATGATGCCTCGATGGCTCTGACCAAATGTAGAATTTTTTGTGCTTATCTCCTTGAAGATATCCTATTCAGATCGTCGACCCCTTATTCCAAGTTCACAGGCCCACTACAGGCCAGGGTCCAGGCTTTATGTCTGGTCTCGACTCTGAGAGAAATAGATACTCGCTCTTTCTGCCAAGGGAAACCTACTCTCTAACAGATTGCAACAATCGCATCTGCTTATTCAATATCTCTACCTGCGAGGGTGTGCGTTGTGCGTCTCGAACGTTAGACTCACCCGTCCGGATGCTCAGACCCACCTTGCTGGTCATATCAAGGGCGCGGGGTATGTTATGTATTGAAACTTTTAATTTATAAAGTCTTCACGCTTGTATCCAGTTGCATCTCTGAATTTCTTGATCCATGACATCTGTATCACCTTTGATGATGAGGTCAATTCCATCTGGTCGTAAGTTCAGGCGCCTCTGTTATTAATCCACATACTTATGGCACACAACTTTAGAAAACCTAACGATTCCTGGATTAAGTGGCACTTCTTGTTTACACGCTACTTCGCCCTAGCTGCTCAAATGTATGTCCCAGAGCGCCCAACTATCTTCGACATTCAGAACCTGTTGACGAGATCCACAAATCAGAACGAATGGCACAATTGATCATGATATAATACCCCATATAGGTATCGCGAAAACTGCTCTGAGGTATTGGTATCTGTGCCAAGCTCTTGTGGGAACCATTCTCATGCTAGCGGTGGAGCTTGTGCTCATGGCTCGAGGTTTGTGTCACTCTCACGAAGGTAAACACATTCAACTGATGAAAAGCAGTCTATGCCTTGTATAAAAAAAATGTGTGGGTGGGGTGTAGTTTTGCGGTCTTGATTCTTGGGAAGGTCACAGCCGTAGTGGTTGGCTTTGTCATGGATATACCTGAAGACCATGTTGACATAGCATTCGTAAGTTCGAGTTCATATATACTCTTTGGGTGCGTTCCGGGATTTTCAATGAAATTTTCAATCTTCTATATATATATTATTTCTCCGGCAGGATTTGTGCCATCATCTCTCAAATTACAATCCTGAGCCTAACCTTGGTCAAATATTGGACCGCCATACGTGAGGGGTGGAGTGCAATTCCTATTATGGCACTAGTAGTTCGGGACGGAATTGTCATTTTTATTATTTTTATTAGTAAGTCATGGACTTTGAAGGTTATACTTAAAATACTAACTAACCGTTCAAATTATACTCTAGTTGTGACGATTTTGACTGTTGTAGCTAATAGCACACATAGTGAATATGGTTCAATCGGCAACTCGTACGCCTTGTCTCCTCCTTATCGCCCGGTTACTAATTACCCAAACTGCCTGCAGATGGCTTTTATCTATTGCTCCCTGCGCAGTGAGTTTAATATAGTCTGTATAAATAACTCTAATATCATTCTTATGGATTCCAAATGTACAGGGCTGTAGACTGGTGATTAACATGCAACATTTTTCAAGGCAGCCAGAAAGGTCGACAGCAGTAGAACTAACGACTGTATGGAACGAGTGATGTATGCTTGGCTAGCGAGGGGAGACGTCTCGTAGATTTAATACACGATATTTATTCCGTCTTGTAGTGACTTAAAGGGTATGTAAACCGGTCTTGTCAAACTATTTCATTCTGGTGCACTGAGGTAAAATGAGTGTGGGAAATTTGACCAATCAATTTCGGCAAACCTTGGTGGACGACCGCCGCAACCATCAGACCGTTAAACTGACTCTGAACGTCGTTCAAGCCAATCTCAAGCCAACAAAAGCATTGAGGTACGTCTCTTTAAGGGATTGTTTACCCATGCAAGCAAGAACGAATGAATTTGAGCTTGTGTGGGGTTGGATGCAGTCCCCCCATCCAGGATGATGACAAACTCACTTTTTCTTCATCCAGATTCTAACCATAATATGGCGTCTAAACTACCGTCCGTCTTGAGTGCAACTGAAGAGGAGATCCAACTTCTTCTAGCTGCGCAATGCCACATTGGCACAAAAAACTGCGATAAGCAAATGCAACCTTACGTCTGGAAACGACGTGCTGATGGTGTGTTTGATACTTTCGTGATTTTTGACGGCTTCTAAGCCTTCATAATCCAGGTATTCACATTCTCAACATTGGAAAGACCTGGGAAAAGCTCGTTCTCGCTGCTCGTATCATCGCTGCCGTCGAAAACCCGAATGATGTCTGTGTCATCTCCGCCCGTCCATACGGCCACCGTGCCGTGCTCAAGTATGCAGCCAACACTGGTGCTCAGGCCATTGCTGGACGATTCACCCCCGGTTCTTTCACCAACTACATTACCCGATCATTCAAAGAACCCCGTCTCATCGTCGTTACTGACCCTCGTGTTGACCACCAAGCCATTCGTGAGGCGTCGTACGTCAACATTCCCGTCATCGCTCTCTGTGATACCGACGCTCCCCTGAAATTTGTCGACGTCGCTATCCCAACAAACAACAAGACAAGACACTCGATCGGTCTCATCTGGTGGTTGCTTGCACGTGAAGTTCTAAGGCTTCGCGGCACTATCCCCAGGACAAAGGATGGATGGAATGTCATGGTTGATATGTTCTTCTACAGAGACCCTGAAGAGGTGGAGAAACAGCAACAGGAGGAAGCTCAGGCCAAGCTTGCTGCACAACAGGGTGTCGAGGTTGATGCCCCCGCAGAATCAGCCGAATGGGATGTACCCAGTGGACCGCAAGGCGGGAACATCAACCCCGCGTTAGCTGCTGAGGGTGGTACGTTGTCACATCCCTCAGAGTAAATTTCAATAATTTAACACTACCTCACAGGTGCTCTTGACTGGTCTGCCGATGCCCAACTAGGAAACACTGACTGGTCTGCGGATGTCGCCCCTGCTGCGACCGGTGGCAGTGGCTGGGATTAATTCAAAACATCACGGTATTTCTCTGCCAGATCAACAGACTTGGATTGCATGTTTCGATCGATAGATCAAAAAAAAGAATTCATTGATTTCAAACTCAGATATTACAGACTACAAGTTGAGAAACGACCCCTAATATCGACAGTAAGTTATGCTGATCACGATCCCGGTCAGAGGAAAGACATACCATTCATGAAAAGTCTCTTTCGTTGAGAATCGTACGCAGCCGAAGTAGCTCCAGACATAATTTTGCCGTCATCTTCGAAAACCTTGAGTAAGGAAGTGAGTAACGTAGGGAGAGAAGAATCCTCAATGAAACTTTACCTTTTCTAGCTTATACTTCTCTCCATAGAATGCGTTTGGGCCGGTATTGATAGAGATTCTTGCAGCAATAGAAGGTGACAAGCGCGACGGGTTAAATATCTGGGCGACAGCAGCCAACGCATGGGGGATCCCTGTTATATGTCGTAAATGAAGTGATAGGTAGACCCATGTCTCCCTTCTGCATACCTGCTGCCCAAAGTTGCCCATCCGCATCAATTGCTAGATTATCGAGTATATAATCTGGACGAAAGCCGAAACTGAGAATCGATATGTGCATTGATTGAGTGATGTAACTCGTACCGCTTTTCACAGATTCGCTTATAACCAGGGTGTTATCAGCTTGGCGTTCTAAAAATAAAACACCTCCGTAGATAGAATTTGAGACATAGACAGTGCCATTGGGAGCCGATGTTATTCCATTGCTGCCATGGGTCCCAGTAATTGCGTACTTGCAACCGTGGTCGATGTGACAATAGCCCACAGAGGAGGTTTTTACACCGAGAAGATTAGAATATCTCATCTTAAGACAGTAAGGCCTCCTAGTATCTCGGATGCAAGGGATAAGAACTTACAAGTCCAACCTTAGCACCATTATCGTTGGTGAAATGAAAACTTTTGCCATCTGCCGATCCAAGTACGTCGTTTGGGGAAATGATAATTGGGTCCTCCACCGTCTTAATATGCGTCAAGGCTTTCCCTCCAACAGTTGTCTTGAAAATCTCAATGACGGAATCCGCGCCTACTTGTGTAGCGCTACGATCTCCAAGAGGGATGCGGAGATTGACCAAATAAATAAACAATTCCTGGGGATCAGAGGACGAAGGTACAACATCCATGCCAAGAAGAGAGAGTCCTCGTCCATTGTTGAAATTTGGCGTGCTCAGGCGGGTGACCCGTGAGGTGGCGGGATCATACGTTGCGACGTAATCATCATTAGACGCGCCCGTTACATTCAACAAGCCTGCAGCAGGAAGCCAGTGGGACCGACTGTGAGGGTGGGAACAAGCGAGGTAGAGTACACCTGTAGATTGGTGGAGGACAATTTCTGCAAACAAGTCAACTTTGCTCAAGCGGGACAGAATGTGTTACAAACTTTCACAAGCTTTTAATTCTGGTATGTTCTTACAGTCTTCATTTCCACGTTGCTCAATTATACGGGTTGGACTGTAGCCAAATGTAAAAAGTAGAGGCTGCAGGTAGATTTTATAGAATCCCCCTGCAATAGCGATTGAAACGACAAGAATATTGAGCGCTAATGTCTTCATTTTTTGCCTAGGACGCTGAGAGGTATCCTCTGTCGGCTGTTTTTCTCGGAGACCACAACAAGTCGTTGAGGTATACGTACAGATTCTAACTGGTTATATATGAACTAGTTTCCGGGTTTTTGCGGTTTTCCAAATAATCTATCCTAGTCTATCCTAGCCAAACGTTTACGTAGGAAGACTGACATAAATTTCCAGGTTCCCACATTTCGGAGGTTTTTAGGTTTTTCAGGTGGAGAAGCCTTCTGGAAACTAAAACAACTTCCTGATGGATAAAACTAACATTGTCAGCGAAAATGTAATTTCATTCCATTCCATTCGGAACTCCGATCTAGTAGAAGAACGATATTAGGATCTATGCAAATACAAGCGCTTAGCCAACGCTTAGCTCGGCCTTACCATATTCAGATCTTAGGCTAGATGATCCTTTCCGAGGCTGCATCTACAATATGAAATCAATTTCGGATAATAATGACTCAGGAATTCATGGGCTCATGGAAGACAGACGTAGTATTAGAATGGGTTAGCTTGATAAGGTATTATGTAATAAATCACTATTCTTGCTATCATTCACCCTCTCAGCACAGAGTATATAACCATCCTCACGGCCACTCTTCCCTTCACCTATACCATGGGCAACACACCGTCGTCCAGAATACCCACACCAACGCGAACGGAATTTGAGGAGAAGGATGATCTCACTGACATGTCGGAATCACTCTCTACAATTCATATGGTAACCCCGTTGTCAAGTGACGGATCCCTCACTCTGAAGAATGTGTCATCCTGGGAATCATCTGCGAGTAATAACTCCAAAATACAGCTAGCTCGCACCATTCTTTCGCAGTCAAACATCACGTCCGTGCTTACCTCGCGCTCAGCACGGATTGCAGACCAACACATCTTTAACCATGTTTTGGACTTCAAGACGGGACCTGTCACCGATCAGAAGAGCAGTGGTCGATGTTGGCTTTTTGCTACCACTAATGTCCTTAGGTATAGCATTATGCGTAGATTGAAGTTGAAGGATTTCCAACTCTCCCAAGTCTGTCATCGTTATGATTTACCGCTTCGACCACTATCTGACTTGACAAACTCTGGGTTTACAGTCCTACCTGTTCTTCTGGGATAAACTCAACAAATCCAACTACTATCTTGAGCTCATGATTGAACACGCAGACCTACCCGTTGACGACCGACTCATCAACCACCTCTCTGCCGACCTCATTAGCGACGGCGGTCAATGGGATATGGTTGTCAACTTGATCGAAACATATGGTCTTGTTCCCCAATCTATCTATCCCGAGTCTACTCATTCCTCATTGTCGGGACCGCTCAATAATCTTCTGAAGACCAAGCTCCGTGAACATGCCCTTATCCTCCGTACTTTGGCAGATACCCTTCGTTCTTCTCATTTAAAGGAAGAGGTTGTCATTGCCAATCTTCGTGCTAAGAAAGAGGAATTAATGAAGGAGATTTACCATATCATGACTGCTACTCTTGGTGTCCCCCCGCACCCCAAAGGGAGATTTGTCTGGGAGTATATTGACGCTGACGAGAAGACTGGGCGATGGGAAGGATCACCTAGAGACTATTTAGAACAGTTTGCCAGCAAACCTTTCTCCGTGCGTTCCTTTCGTCCTGATCACAATCTTTTTGGTTATAAATATAATTTAATAGCCTGCGGACTCATTCTCGCTTATCAACGATCCTCGTAATGAGTATTCCACGCTTTACACTGTTGATAAACTCGGCAACGTATGGGGTGGAAGACCAGTCCTCTGTAAGTCTCCTCTGAAATTTATGCCTCCCCGACTCATTCTTTTCCCTTATTTTCTAGATGTGAACACGGACATCGAGAATTTGAAAGCTGCAGTCGTCAAGGTAATCACCAAACCCCCAAACCCCAACGCACTTTCCTAAGACTCATTTTCAATGTAGGCGATTAAGGCCGGACAACCCGTCTTTTTCGGTTGTGATGTCGGCAAGTTCTCTGACAAGGATGCTGGAATAATGGATACTGCACTTTTTGAATATGAGGTGAGTTCCAAGTTAGCTTCAATTCACAGCTTTCTCAAAGTATGTCCAGAACGCGTTCGATATCACCCTTGGTCTCACCAAAGCTGAACGTCTCCAAATTAATGATTCAGCCATGACTCATGCCATGGTTATTTCCGGGGTTCACCTTGATCCTGCAGGCAAACCAGTCCGTTACAAGGTTGAAAACTCTTGGGGAGAGAAAGCCGGAAATGAGGGTTATTTCATCATGACTGATGCTTGGTTTGAGCAGTAAGTTTACCCGTCAAAAAAAGTTGTCCTGTTCCGATTTTTGCTCATCACAAAATATGGCAGATATGTATACCAAGTCGTTGTTCACAAGGCACTTGCATCCAGGGAATTACTTCAAGTATACGAGGCAGGCGAGAAGGTTGTCTTGCCTCCTTGGGATCCCATGGTACTTCATGTCCCAACCTTGTTGTCATTTCACCTCTAACCCTAAAATTCAAGGGTGCATTGGCATGATTTTCTTCAATCACACTGCAACCAGGGAACGATAACTTGTGAGAAACTGGATTGGATAGGCCTAATCTATGTTTATGATTTATGGTATATGGACTTATGAGGTTACATGATTGTTATGTTGGTCTATTTCGATATTGGATTTTGTGTATCTTTCAGTAATAATAATTACTACATGTTGTCATGCGAACGATGCAATCCAAACTGAGGCCTGAGGGCTGATTCTTACAGATTCTTACTTCTTTTAACTCCTTCAGGTTGACGGCGGGCGGTGTAGTCGTCAAGGACCGGACGCATTAACTCAGCCCACACAGCATTTAAAATTACTCGGCCCTTGGCACCTCACAATACTCAAACGCACTCCTTTTACCCTTTCCAATCTTTTGCTCTATGCCCTCACAATCCAATGCCCGCTCAGGGGTTTCCTTCTTTCAAATGGTTGCAGGAGCGATGGCACTTCTCAAGTTGAAGGAGAAGTATGACCAATGTACGTTCTCAAAGGCTTGGTTTTGAGGAAGTCGGAAAGCAAAACTAAATATTGTTGGGTGCTCTAGACAGACGAGTCTCTGGGGATGATGAGGAAGGCAGAGTCGCGTTGAACAGCACTTATGTGGATAACTCAAACGACGAAGGCGGCATCGCGCTCCTGGATACCGAACTTCCAACGAAGAAGGCGCGGAAGACAAGGGGTTGCTGCATGTGTTGTGGTCTCGAGTAAGTTGATTATTGCGTATTGCGAGAATAGCCCTCGTCTCCTAACGCTGTTTGGCCTCAAAACAGCTGTAGTTTGTTCTGGAAAGCGATTGCAATTGTTTTGGGATTGTATACTATTTATTATGGTATCAAAGCTGTTCGATGGTCCTTGACAGTATGTCTTTCAACTTGATGTATTTTCAGCTCTTAAAAAACCAATTGACTTTTTGTTAGCCCAAGCCAACTGGACTCGAGAATATGCCTGTTTTTAGCACCTCTCTAGGATGCATGGATGCTCCTCATCTTTACAATGGTTCCAAAGTTACCTTCACGGCTCCTATGGGCACTCATCATCAGGATCACGGTTTTGATGCTCGTGGTGGCGCCGTCGGAACATTCACCTTGGCAGATGGCGAAGCAGACGCCCAAGAAATCAAGTATGAAATGGTTTTACGGGCTAGCGACGAAGCACTTCTTAAAGACGTCTATTTCGATTACCCAGAGTATAATGACGACAAAATCGTCACCAAGAGCCGTGTCCTTATGACCACTCCTCATGGTCCCGTTGGATCTTGTGTCCGCTTTGACATCACAATGTTTGTACCGCCCAGCCTGAAGAAGCTGCATGTCGCATTGCATACCACGACCCACGTCCAATTCGCTCCTGGTGCTCATATTAACACTCAAGATCTTTTCGTAACACTCTATTCTCTGGATTCCAGAAACATAATTGCTCCTGGCGAACACGTCACCTCTCAAATTCAGGCACTAGAGGCCTATCGCGGCTGGATCGTCGGGGATGCCTCTATCGTGAAGGAGACATCTATTACAACTCAACGCGGCGACGGTGTTGCCAATGTCAAATTGCATCCTAGTCCCCCATCGGACTCTACCACCCCAGAACCAGCTACCCTTAGGACAATAACGGGTGCAGGCCGCTCTGATTTCTTCTATATTGGCCAGAAGGCGTTCAAACGACCTATTGACAGCACACACACCTCCTCGAGAAATGGGGACATGTATCTCACTTACACTGGAGCAGAATTTTCTGGTAAAATTGAAATGGCCGCAAAATCATATTCAATGACTGGTGCGCAGAAGATTGCTGTTAGCTCTTCTCCCATTGGCAACAGTGATGAAAAAATTCCGACGTGGACCCATTTTGTGGGAGATGTCAACGGAGGTGACAAGATCTCCGTCAGTTCCAGAGGGTGGACCGGGCTTTATTTCTGACCTAGCGTTGTATTGTGTGCATCTTAGTTTGCGGACTACTAGTGTATCGTATACTACTTACCAGTGGTATCGTACACCTCAATAACTTATATAATTACCTTCGTACAAATTACGGTCCTTTGTCCTTTTTTCCCATTGGTATTATATATAGGGTGTTTTAGGTGTTGCTTATTTTTCATCACTTGGCTGGCAAAATAAAAGCGCAGACCGTCACTCAATCCAACACATGCATCCAAAAGGGATCAACTTTCGTTCAAGTTGTTGGAATATTACATCGCAATGTCGGCAAGTAGCTAGAAGAAGAGGGATGACCAGCGCGTCGTCGTCTTCATCGTCAATTCAACCGAATCCTTTCCCTTACCCCCTTCATCGAAACCCAACACCTTATCAAATATTTCACCTTCCTTCTACTGCAACAGAGAGCGATATCAAAGCCCGGTGTAAGCAGTCTTTCTTGACTCTTTCATATATGAATCAGTCATAAAATATCCCTAAAAAGATTTCGAACTTGTCCGGCTGTACCACCCCGATAAAGTAGTAGGTACATCTGCCTCCTCCGACATTGCCCATACTCGTTTTCAAGCAATCACTGCTGCGTATGATGTCTTGAGGGGAAAGGCGCCAGGCAACCTTTCTGTGGCTTCTGGGTCAGCCAATGTTCCATATCAAACAACGGCTTCATGGAGAGCAATGCGCAAGCGTCGACAGGAACTTTACGACAGTGGTCCAATAGACGATGGGATGAATGACAGGCTGATCATCATAGGAGTTGTCGCGGTAAAATTTGTCTTCGTCCCTGTCCAACTCAAAAGCTTAATACGCCCTTAGACGATAGTGATTGCCCTATTCCAAATTGTCACTCTCCGGCGGGAGGCACTTGTAGACATTGTTTCAAGGACTCGACGACTTTCTACACGCGATGAACAACACCAGCAACAGGCAACAATGGATGAGCGATTATCTCTCAACAAGCAGGATCCAGACGAAACACGACCCACTTGAACAGCATGTTTCTCATCCCATTGCAAGAATGTCTTTTATCAGAATGTAAATAATGCACCCTGCTTAGAGCCTAAGATGAGTCCCAAGCTGATCACTCCTACGATCCTTTTGCTGTGTCCATCGTTCGTGAGCATTGCGTGCCAATTACGTCCCAGAAATTTCGCTGCAGGACATTCATGATTGAATCCGAAGCTGAAGGAAGCCGCCTGAACCTTGGATTTGTTTAACCATGCGTCGTATGACTATGACATAGACGAGCGAGGGCCCACCCGCGGAATATCATGTGACGATGGTTTTTGTGAACGGCGTAAAATAAACCTTGCGTAGAATGAACATTTCTTGTCTATCTTTGGGAATATAAGTACAGCAGTCGTTCCGTTTCCATGAAAAACAGTGCTACTAGTCCAACCTGTAAAAAAGAATGCAACCTCTTCCCATACATAAGTAATATCACATGAATATATACTCATAAAAACTCCTTCCAGTTTGAAGCCCTAGAACAATTCTTTTCTTTCCGTTTAAACGCCGGCGGGGAGGACGCGTTCGGGCAGGCGACCGAGAAGGGGAAGAGGGTGAGCGAGTGGACGTCCACTCACGACGACGTGCGGACGGGCTATCTCGCAAGGGATGCGGCCGAATTTGGGTCAAGGTGCCGTCAGGATCTTCGGGCTGCGTCGAAGGACTAGAAAGTGGGGGGGCAAGCGAGAGCGCCTCGATTCCGGAGTGAAGGATGTCCACGCTCTCGAATTCAGAACCTGATTCAAGGTCGTCAAGCTGTGAATCGTCCTCCATTTCTTCAACTAGTGACCACACATCGTCGCCAGCGGGGGAAAGGACGGGAGACACTGCAAGGGAAGCCTCCTTGATGGCAGGAAGAGCAAAGTTGACGTCACCGTCTAAGTCTATATCTGATTCTAGTTCGCGTTCGGAAACGAAATCCGAGTCAAAATTGTCGTCGGTGTCAGGGTTGGAAGAATAATCAAGGTCACTTATTGGAGGCGTATCAAGTGCGGCTGGGGCTCTTCGATCCGGACGAGTAACGTTAGGACGAAGAAGGTAGGTCAAACGGTTGTCCGAAGTGCCTTTGCCTTTATGGCACATCATCAATATCATCAATATTGCAATCTTCTGATGCACCTACTAAAGCTGATGATTTCATGGTAACGAGCACAGCAATGGACGATATATCGAGCAAATGCGTCGTCAGAAATCTTCCAAATCAATTGCAATGGGGTTCTGGAAACTTCGAATACGGTTCCCGTACTTCCTACGGGTACTCCCTCTGGTTGAATTTCACCAGTATGAGTTCTGCTTTCGGGAGCGAGAACCGTCCCACCAAGTGTTAGCCATTGGATCATTTCGGACTCTACATCCCTTATAAGCGCTTCCGCTCGTCCGCCGGCTTTACGGAGATCGCGACGCATGCCTTTCAGGCTCAGAGAAAACCGACCAGCATTAGCAGATGCTGGGTCCGTTACAGGGAGTGCAGGAGTAACGGATAACTTCACCGTGCGCGGAAGGTATGGCGGTAAAGGCTCAGGAAAAGTAGAGCTGATATGAGGAGGAGGTACGATATAATCTGGCTTAGTCGCTACTACAACGTGCGAATTGCCAACGAAATGAGCTGCAAAGAGATAATTGGAATGTGTTTAGATAGTACTTAAAAGTTAACGCAATGAACTAACCGTTATCTTTGCGCCGGACCCAGCGCCTGCCTTCGTTCTGATCTCTACGGTTCTTCTTAATAGACGTAGTGTGTGAGGGGTGTGATTTATAGGTGTCGCCTTGGGCCTTACGGTCATGAAGGTGTGCGTATCGGTTAGTTAGCCCTGGGTTACGCAAAATTGCGGGGAAAGAAAGCGAAGGGAGACCGTTATCGGTGGCCATTGAGTACGGATTCTTGTATAGCTGCTTGGAAATATTGTGGGTTGGAAGCAAAACCAAGAGAGTCAAAGCCAGGACGAGAACCGGACCCGGAAGTGAGCGTGACTCTATCTTACTATCTCTCCTCCAGTACTTACGCCTTGTGACATGTGACCTGCGTGACCTGTGACATTTTTTGAGTCTTCACACCGACTTCCTGCTGCTGGAATCCTGCATTCGAGCGATCTCTATGTTAACCACCAGAAATTATCTTGATCACATGGAAGGAGTAACAGCTAATTTAGCAGTATTTTACCATCTCCCGGTGGCTCTGCATGAGATGTAACACCCGCCAAAATGTCCGGGGACGCGTGACATTTTCAAAATCTCGTCCAGATAAAAAATCCTTGCCAAGACCTAAGATCCACGACAGATTCCGCTGACAATTGGAAAGACCTCCACAGTTGTGCGCGGATTGCAAAAATTGCACGGGATTGGTAAGGTGTCGCCGGCATAAAAAGGTATTTCTCCGTGATGAAAGGTCTGCGAGCAATGTTTTCGGAGATTTCTGATGTTGGACTGACTTTGGAAAATAAACATTTTTATTATCACCAAAAGCTGGTCAGGATGGCTTCAAGAGTTTAAAATGTTGTTTTGTTCCTTACAAGGCTGGAGAATGGCGCAGACCCCACATACATGCTCATACATGGTTGCAAAAACATTAAGCTGACCTCGGATCAGGGAACAACATCCCGGATCCCCCTTGATGAGATCAATTTTAGCATTCAATTAGGTAGTCCTTTATATAAACATTCACACGACTTTCGCGCTTTCTACTTGCCAGTTGCTAAGTAGCAGGTTTGGTTAAGGTCACGGTATTAGTAGTCAAGTTGTCAGATAGTGTTGCCACCGCAGTACAGTCTGTACAGGCAAGCACGCGCTCACGGCTTACATTACATAGGCTTACATACGACTTTCAATGGTGGCGCTAAGTTACTAGTGGAGCTGTTTCTCAAGTTCCCGCATATTCCATGCAACTTAGCATGCTTTGAACCTCGTGTGCAACAGAAAATTCACATAATTGACCTCACAGGTCATCTTCCAAAGTATCTCGATAACGGAGCAAACTAAGGAAGTTAATTATGGTGTTATTCACTTAGCCACCAGTCGTTTTTGTGCAAAATTTTCCTACCTGCCAAAAAAATCCGTTATTTTATTCCTCTTGGGAAAGTGTTCCTTTTACGTAAAGTTGGATGAAAATTCGCTGAGGGGTGAGATTTTCGAAGGGAAATTTGGTGCAGATGTACAGTATACTCAATCGAAAGCACACCCATGATGCAACCGTCTGGCTTGTACCCTTGAATTTGAGCATCAGTAGTGCTATGTAAGTACAGACTTCCATTGGAACATCATGTTCGGATAGTATATAACAAAAGGACTTAGCGGGTTGTGGTCGTCATTTTAACACCCACACGGCATCTGGATGTCACAGGAAAGTAGCATAACATCAGAAAGTGTCCGACATTCGCTTTTTACTGAGGGTGATCTCCAGTATATGGCGCGGTCACGACGAATCTCATATACAAAGCCTGGGCCCATCAGCAATCTAGCAGCTCACAAAAGCACAAAAAAGTGAAAAAGTTGTAACTTTTCCGGCGGCAAGTTTGGCTATTCGTTTTCATTGAGAAACCCAAAAAAAAACACCTCACTTTTTTTGGAATAGCAACCGCCGGGCTTTTTTTGACTTCCACTTTGTTTCCACTTTTTTCACTTGTACAACCACAAAAAGGCTATTTGTGAAACTACGGAACCTGGTGGTTGCCTAGTTGCTAGCCATGGAGCTCTGGAGCTTAGCGCCAAGATCAAAAAATCAATATTGTCGGCTTATCATCGGATCCCTTTATGTAAATAATCAACTTACCTCCTCTCTCTGAATTATTTCCTCGACTACGATGTACTAGGGCATGGGAAGGAGCCGGGAATAAATCCCTTTTAAAAGATTCAATCCAATGGTAACTATCAATTCTCCAATTCTCCAATTCAAAATGATTGCTATCCTAATATCTCTCTTATTGTTCTCAGGGGCTACTTTGGTGGATGCAGCTTGTTCTGCAAATATTAGTTCTTTGTCAGGTATGCTATGGCTGTTGTCAGTAGCACCACATGGTTCTCACATCTACAGACGTGGCCAATGCTGTTAAATGCACCACGATAACGCTCAATGGTTTCACGGTGCCAGCCGGGAAAACTTTGAGTTTACCTCTAGCGAACGGCACCACCGTCACGATGGGTAAGTGTCTGGTTTTCCGCACCTGAGGCCATCATTAAATTTGATTCTGGTAGATGGCGATATTTCGTTCGGCAATGTCAGTTGGGTGGGGCCGCTTTTCACTATCAGGTAAACCACCACGAAGTTTGAACAATATTTTAGAAGTTGCTAACAGTTGCTAACAGCGGAACTCACATCACCTGTAAGCTCGTCACATTCCATCCCCCTTTCCTATTCAGACAAATTGCGCCGTTTAGTCAATGGAAATGGGCATAAATTTGATGGAGGAGGTCCTTTCTATTGGGTAAGAGAGAACGTGTTTTATTCTTGTCTGATTCACCAACTTGATATAAAGGATGGGCAAGGCATAAATGGAGGTACCAAGAAACCACATCCAATGATGCAGTACGTTGAGATTCTACAGACTTAATTTGCAGGATCTGATCAAGCTCTCTCAGAATACGAATGTCTGGCACATTCACGGTAAATATCCTCTGACATCTGGATTTTATAATTTGTTCAAAATGTCTTAGAACGTCCACGTAGTAAATTCACCCGCTAGCACCTATTCTGTGTCCAATCCGGCCACCCTGACTATGTCGAATCTCGTCATTGACAATTGTAGTATTTCCACTCTGTTATCCATGAGTCTGCAATCTAATAATTTCTAGCTCAAGGAGATGTCCCAAATTCTCGGAGTTACGGACTTGCAGCCGGTATATTCATAAATTCCAGACTTCTAGGTTAACGTTTTTAACTGCCACATTTAGGACATAATACGGACGGGTTTGATGTTAGCGGCAACAATGTTACCATTGAAAACTGGTTCGTCGGCTTTATCTCCTATCCAGACATCTGAGGTTCCCACATATATTTTCAGCCGAATCCATAACCAAGTCAGTTTCTCTCCTTTTTGAAATCTCAGAAGCATCTTATCAGTTACAGGATGATTGTCTGGCCATCAATAGGGGAACCAATATTGTGTTCAAAGGCAACTCGTGTACGAATGGCCACGGCATTTCCATCGTTCGTTCCCTTCTCCTTTAAATCATTTATAAATATGCACCTCAATCTCGCAGGGGTCTATCAGTTCTAATGTTCACGTCTCCGGCGTCCTCATCTCAGGAAATAACATTACTAACAGGTAAGCCAAATACACCCTCTCCTGTGTGCATATTGCGGAAATGATCTAATTCTTATTCAGTGACCAGGCATTACGTATCAAGACGAAATCCGCGTCAAAAGGGAGCACAGTGACGGGTATCACGTATGCTGTAATTATCATTTGTTCGTCTCCTTCAGTCAGGCGCTTTTTATTCATCGGCATCAAGGGAAATACAGCCACTGGGATCCGTCGATTTGGTGTATTAATTGATCAGGCTCGTCTTCACGAATTTTATCATTACTGTGTCGAGTTGATCTTTTTTCAATACAGAGCTACCCAGCGACCCTCGGAACACCCGGAACAGGCGTAGTTATTTCTGTGAGATTGAAAGTCCTGTTACATTCGTGATTAATATAACTCACAACATGGGGTAAAAAGGCCGTGAATTTCAAAGCACCAGCCACATCGATTGTTGTGAATAGTGGTGCCGACAATTTTGCAGTGAATTGTGGTTCAGGCTCCTGCACAGGTGCTTATTTAATTGGCCAGAACTAGCGGACCAAAGGAGAAGACTAATATCTTTCTTTACAGGTACCTGGGATTGGTCTAACTTGCAAGTGTCCGGGGGTGTTTCAGGTCAGTTTTCTGGTGGCCTTTCACAAAGCAGTCATGATGAGACTTTTGTTGTATTTCTAGGTCTAACAAAAAACTGTGCCATAGTTCCAGGCCCCGATACATACTAGTAGCTAATTTCTGAATCCAAGAAGTTATCTGCCGGTGAGTTACTTCTTTCTCAAAATCTTTGGGTGTAGCCTTGAAGTATGGTTAGACATCACTTTTCATTCATTCAGTGTGCTACCATCGTTCAAAAAATTCCTTACGTCTGCATAAAGCAACGATCATTTCAGGTGCCTTGAAGGCATGTGATCACAAGATTTTTAGGGAAGATCGAGGTAAGATTTGCAGATTTGCGTACTCTCACAATAAATTCTTCTCATTTCCTTCCTTTTAGATTCCTTTTTTTTTGTTTCTCCTCGTTATTTAAAATAAACAATAATAGCTCCATTACCCAGTAATAAGTCTAGCAAGAAGATACAATGTTGACCCAGCAAAGCGCTGTTATGGTTAATACACCCATCGCAGAAATCAATAAACAATGGACTCACCAGAGTTGGTAAATCGCCGTGAACGCCAGAATAAATACTAAATATCCCTTGACTTTCGTCATTCCTACATCATGGCCAAACGCATCTGTGGACTTCATGCCTCCCAAAATTGCCACCAGTAATACGCCCTGTGTATTTAACGAGCGATCCCGTTAGTAGTAATCGTTCTCGTAAATGAAACTTGAACTCACGTTTGACAACACCCATGTAAGTAATACATTTGTTCTTACATTGGCATAGTAATCACTTGGCAGACCTTTGCCCATTGGATTATCAATGGGAACTCTAGACTCTCTACTAGTAAAGTAGACACACTCACCACATCACGTGACAAAGCGTGACAATTTCCATGAAACCACCTTTTTGTGAATAGCGCTTGCACAAAGGGGAAATTGTCTTATCGGGTCGCAGGGCACCATAGTAAATAGATATATTGAGAACCTCTTGCAACCAATTTTTTGAATTAGGACCTAGTAGAGATGCTATTCAAGAAATACACCAGTTTTTACTGCATTTTCGGATTTTGAGAAGACTCACTGCCAGTCACTGGCAGAAGCTACTACTCATGCCCAGGAAGTCTCTAGGAGTCCTCAGAAACCTAGGTAAATGGGCCAGTGGAAATATCAAAAAGACTAGGTGAGATAAAGCCAATGAACCCCCCTCTACCAAGGAGGAGGACCCTGAATCTAACATGATAGAATCCCTTGAAAATTTCACTATATATTGTCGAAATGTGCAGGTATTTAATTCAATTCTCTCTCCCTCAAATATAATTTGACTATTTACTTGACTTCACTAGATTTTCACATTGTTCACGCCAATTTACAGATGCATACAAGCGTGGTTTGACCAGAAAAGAAGCTGCTTGGGCAAACAACAAATACCGTAGACGCCATTGCATGCCCGCCGGGGGCGGGCTTGTGGTAATGTATTTTAGTTGTCTTCGTTTTGATACTGTTCACATTCGCTTTTTGTCTCATCACATGTTCACGTCGCGCCACCTCTCCTTTATTTGTTCGTGTAGATACCTTAGATCTGCTATATGAAGCCCGTTCTCGTCTACATCTTATCCTCAGTTGTTCTCTGTCTCATTGACGTTAACACTGAGGTAAGAGTATTACTTTATCCGTACAACATTACTAGAACTTACTTCCTGTCATTATCACTTAGATTTATCATCTAGGTACATAATAACATAGTTGTTCTCTGTCTCATTGACGTTAACACTGAGATTTATCATCTAGACTTCAACAGATACGATGTTAGTACCTATCTTACACTAATTCCGCTCGTAAATGCGAAGGGGGCTGCCTCAACGCCTGTTTGGGAAGCTGCGTGTCACGGAGTGTCACATGCACGTGATATGGTGCTTACTCCCGACCATCTACTTACCTAGCCTTACACCTGTTACGGTTGCGATACTGGAAGCCCTCCACTATCAAAATTTTCATTCTCCGAAAGGTTGCCGGTGGACGGCTTTACATGTGAGCTACGCGTCAAGCGATCAACAAACATTTGGAATTGATAATTTTAAGTCTTACATGCTCGCGCTTGCTCCTCTTCTGTGCGAGCATGCTGGAGTCATTGGTACTATGAATGGGATGGGATGGCAAGGCTGAAAACCAGGTGTATGTATGTCATTATACCCAACTTCTAGGGGGTTTTGGGTTGGTGTTTCTGGTGTTTCTGGTATAGCTGTTGTGTTAACAGATATCTCTGACTCTTCCTGAGTATGTTCTTCCATTGCTGGGATATAATGAATAAATCATATATTATTCTTCACTATATTAGAGGCAAAGGGGAGTCACATGCGACGAGAAATGGCAGCTCAGGGACCGGCATTGTTTCGGAGTCCGAATTTTTTGATAGTGGAGGGCTTCCAGTATGGTAACCGTAACAGGTACCAGGCGTTATATCGGTGAACGTCGTTCTTCACTGATCATGTGACGACTGGCTGGCGAGGCTACTACTTACCTTCTTGGCCTATTCGGCTAAATTTGATTGACAAGAGGTAACGCTGCGCTGCAAATTCTTTGTGCAACCCACGACCCTGTAAAGAGTTAGTCTCCCGAAGGCAGCCCTATAAATGATGGAAGACGAATCATTGGAATAGGTTTTCTGCTTATCCTGTCAGGATGAATGCTGACAAAAGAGTCGGGCGAAGCGCCGCTAACGATATTAATAAATGCCTGTTAAAAGGGTTGAACTTGAATCCAATGGTAAGTATCAATTCTCCAATTCAAAATGATTACTATCTTATCTCTCTTGTTGTTTTCAGGCGCTACTTTGGTGGATGCAGCTTGTTCTGCAAATATTAGTTCTTTGTCAGGTATGTTTATGGCTTGTCAGTAGCATCACATGGTTCTCACATCTACAGATGTGGCCAACGCTGTTAAGTGCACCACAATAACGCTCAATGGTTTCACGGTACCAGCCGGGAAAACTTTGAGTTTACCTCTAGTGAACGGCACCACCGTCACGATGGGTAAGTGTCTGGTTTTCTGCACCTGAGGCCATCATTAAATTTAATTCTGGTAGATGGCGACATTTCGTTTGGAAATGTCAGTTGGGCGGGGCCGCTTTTCAATATTAGGTAAATCACCGCGAAGTTTGAACGATATTTTACAGTACTAAAAGTTGCTAATTTCAGCGGGACTTACATCACCTGTAAGCCCGTCACATTCTATCCGAGTCCCTCTTTCCTATTCAGATAAATTGCGCTGCTTAGTCAATGGAAATGGGCATAAATTTGATGGAGGAGGTCCTTTCTATTGGGTAAGAGAGAACCGTGTTTTATTCTTGTCTGATTCACCGACTTGTTATAAAGGATGGGCAAGGCATAGTAAATGGAGGCGTCATGAAACCACATCCAATGATGCGGTACGTAGCGATCTCATGGACTCACTTTGCAGGATCTGATCAAGCTATGTCAGAATACAAATGTCTGGCACATTTACGGTATATACCCTCTCACATCTGAATCTTCTAATTTGTTCAAAGTATCTTAGAACGTCCACATAGTAAATTCACCCGCTAGCACTTATGCTGTGTCCAATCCGGCTGCCCTGACTATGTCGAATCTCGTCATTGACAATTGTAGTATTTCCACTCTGTTATCCATTCTGCAATCTAATAATTTCTAGCTCAAGGAGATGTCCCGAATTCTCGGAGTTACGGACTCGCAGCCGGTATATATTCATAAATTCCAGACTTCTAGCTTAACATTTTTAACCGCCACATAGGACATAATACGGACGGGTTTGATGTTAGCGGCCACGATGTTACTATTGAAAACTGGTTCGTCGGCTTTATCTCTTATCCAGACACTGGCATCTGGGTTCCCACATAAATTTTCAGCCGAATCCACAATCAAGTCAGCTTCTCTCCTTTTGAAATCTCAGAAGCATCTTATCAGTTGCAGGATGATTGTCTAGCCGTCAATAGGGGAACCAATATTGTGTTCAAAGGCAACTCGTGTACGAATGGCCATGGCATTTCCATCGTTCGTTTTCTTCTCTTTTAAATCATTTAACGTTATGTACCTCAATCTCGCAGGGGTCTATTAGTTCTAATGCTCATGTCTCTGGCGTCATCATCTCAGGAAACATCATTACTAACAGGTAAGCCAAATACACCCTATCTCCCCTGCGCATATTGCGGAAATGATCTAATTCTTATTCAGTGACCAGGCATTACGTATCAAGACGAAATCCGTAGCAAAAGGGAGCACAGTGACGGGTATCACGTATATTGTAATTATCATTCGTTCGTCTCTTTCAGTCAGGCGCTTTTTTCTCATCGACATCAAGGGAAATACAGCCATTGGGATGCGTCGATTTGGTGTATTAGTTGATCAGGCTCGCCTTCACGATTATATCATTGCCGTATCGAAGTTGACCTTTTTTTCAATACAGAGCTACCCAGAGATCCTCGGAACACCCGGAACAGGCGTAGTTATTTCGGTGAGATTGAAAGTCCTGTTACATTCGTGATTAATGTAACTCACAACGGGGTAAAAAGGCCGTGAATTTCAAAGCACCAGCCACATTGATTATTGTGAATAATGTTGCCGACAATGTTGCAGTGAATTGTGGTGCAGGCTCCTGTATAGGTGCTTATTTAATTGGCCAGAACTAGCGGACCAAAGGAGAGGACTAATATCTCTCTCTTTGCAGGTCCCTGGGATTGGTCTAATTTGAAAGTGTTCGGGGGTCTTCCAGGTCAGTTTTCTGGTGGCCTTCCACAAAGCAGTCATGCTGAGACTTTTGTTGTATTTCTAGGTTCAATAAACAACTGTTCCATAATTTCAGGCTTCGGTCTATGCTAGTGGCCCAATTTCTGAATCCAAGACGTTATCTGCCGGTGAGTTCTTTCTCAAAATCTTTTGGTGTAGCCTTGAAGTATGGCATCAGTAGGGCATCAGTAGTTTCGCAATTTACTTTTTTTTCACCCATGCCAGCGAATAAACCGGAAAAAGCGTGAAAGCGCCAAGTCAAAAAAGTGTACATAATCCTAGAAAATTCTAACGAGATGTCTCTTGATCTATAGTTCAAACTTGTATACAACTAGCTTTCTTGAGTGGGAAAAGGCCCAAAAGCGGCGAAAAGCGAATAAGTAAATTGTGAATGCCGCCTGGTACTCTTTTTTTTGACATTGCTTTCATTCATTCAGTGTGCTTTGTACTGTCTCTCAAAAAAAATCCCTACGTCTGCATAAAGCAATCAGGTGTCTTGAAGGCATGTATGTGATCACAAGATTTTTTCCTTCCTTTTAGATACTTTTTTTGTTTGTATCTCCTCGTTATTTGAAATAAATAATAATAGCTCCATTACCCGGTAACAAGTCTAGCAAGAAGATACAATGTTGACCCAGCAAAGCGCTGTTATGGTTAATACACCCATCGCAGAAATCAATAAAGCAATGGACTCACCACAGAGTTGGTAATCGCCGTGAATGCCAGAATAAATACTAAATATCCCTTGACTTTCGTCATTCCTACATCATGGCCAAACGCATCTGTGGACTTCATGCCTCCCAAAATCGCCACCAGTAATACGCCCTGTGTAATTTAACGAACGAATCCCCGTTAGTAATCGTTCTCGTAAATAAAACTTGAACTCAACGTTTGACAATACCCATGTAAGTAATACATTTGTTCTTACATTGGCATAGTAATCCTTTGCTGCCTGTTCCTTTTCTGCGATACTTGGCAGACCTTTGCCCTTTGGATTATCAATGGGAACTCGATCCCGAAGATTGGACAACGATTCCTCGTAGATGCTGTTCACATCCGCTGCTTCCGTGAGCATCTCAACGTCCACTTGTGAGTGACTATCCTGGATGACAGCACCAAGGTCCGAGCTCGGCGTTGAGTCCTGCTTCGTACCCCAGGAGATCTGTGTTGTGTTGATGTCAATGGGAAATGCCCATTATTCAAATGGATCAAACAAGAGCTTACATCGTCCAAATTTGAGAACGCATAGCTAAGAATATTGTTATATATTAGTGCAATCTGCGAGAAGAGCGAGTGATAACTTATCACTGACATGTTCAAAATATTGACGTATGCTGGAGAAAGGAAGATGTAAGGGACAAAACTTGTAACCATATGCCATGGATCAAACGCCAGCAAACTACTGAAAGCGTACACTAAAAAGAATCAAAAGGCGTCAACATGTAATGAGGATATACAAGTCAATTAACGTACGTCCATAGGTGACCGCAATGCTAAACAACATGACAGTATTGGCGGCGCCTCCCTGACGAGCTGCTTGTACTGCACATGCTGCAGATGCGATTATCATGTAAAACATCAAGCAACTCAATATGATAGCAGTCAACTTGTATTTCCATTTAGACCTATATGCATGTAAATGTAAGTACAATACTGAGAACAGCCAAGAAACATACGCAGAGGGTTTATTTCCCATTGAAAAAAGGAAGCAAGCAACTACCATCGAGGACATAATAAACTGCAAGTGGTCAGTAGCTATATCTGAGTGATTTTGAGCAAGACTGGCATACCTGAACTACGTTGTTAAAATACTGGATGCCGTTCAAATTAAATGAAGGATCTTCCAGCGACGAAGTGAGCACAATCTTCCAACATTTTTAGATCAGTGCATGAACTTCCACAATTTGAGAAATAGGAGTTTTACGAAAAATAAATAAAAGTTGCCCTAAATTATTATAAAGATGGTTAGGAACTTTCGTTTATGCGCTTCAACAAACTTACGATGCTAAACCACGAAAACACCAGATTTATGATGTTATACACTGTTTCCACCATCAGCATCGTTTTCCTAGAAAAGCTATGGCCGGAGCGCATGATCTGCCCTACATGGGCTATTGCATAAGTAGCGGCAAAGAAGGAACCGTTGAGCCAACGGCGTCGCTGGGAGATGAATTCGGGTAATGCGTCAGGAACATCGGTTTCACCAATGGCACCCTTCACGTATTTGAGGATCCTAGAGAAAGTTAAATGATGGACTTAAGCAGGAAACTGGAAGACGAACCAGCTTGAATTGGCTTTGGCGATGAGTTCAAAGCAGAGAATACGCTGTAATTCAAAATGACCATTTCAGTATATGCAAATAGACAGATATGGTTGAAGATATATACATCTTCTGCCAGGTCTAAGGACATCCAATATAGTGTTAGTTCGTAACATTGAAAATAGAGATTAGAGGGCGTACACATATTCGACGTAAATATATCCGTATCTCGTCCATGTAACACTTCTCCTTTGAAATAAGAGGCGAGTGGACCCACGCCGTTCTCGTCGTTTTGTAAGGCGATATATCTGAGGGTGAGCAGAAAAAGTATCAGACCTAGAAAGTTGTTCGATAGGGGTGCGAACAACACTTACCGGTATGCAGAGAAAGCTCCAGGCTATAGGGTTGTACATCAAAATAAAACACCAGTTATACACAGCAAATGACATACCAACACACTGATATATCCAAACATGGATTCGGTCGGTTTGTCCAATATACAGCTGACCTTGTATTCGAAATTTTGAGCTGCGACTATCCACATCCGTGTCAAAAAAAAGATGTAACAGGGCCATCCAAAAGGAAGACTTACCAAGTGGATTGAGGAGGAGAGACCAGTTTTTGCCCTTGTATGTTGCAATTTCCCCGCATGCGCCCGCGACACTCGAATTGACATCAAATGCCTTCCATAGTCGGTAGATACTGTTATTGCCTGGCCGGGTACCAACGTCTAAGAGGACACAGACGTTGGGCTATATCACCGCCAGTCAGTATCGTCAAAACGTATACAAGGAAAGACGCGAACCAACCTGCAACATTGGTGCAAATGCGTTAAAAAACCACCTGTGACTATTGATTTTTTTCTGATTTTTCTCCTTCATACAAAAGATAATCTGAGTAGGTACAATCCCTTTGTCAGGGTATTTGAAATGCAAATTCGGGTCAAGGGCGAAGGAGGTGGTGTATTCGAACAAGTGGGCGGTCACTTCTTTTTCGTTGACTTTATTTTTCATGTGGTCGCCTGGTTGGTAGACTCCGAGCAGGGTAAGACAATCAAGGACGCGCGGGTGAATCTTTTTTCGCCCATCGGCAACAATACAGACAACGACCTGAAGAAGAAAGATTGTTAAAAAATTTACAAAGAGATGAATGTAGCCCACCTTTTCCCAGGCGTTAGGACCCCACGTTTGTGAGTTTTTCCTTGTACATAGATGTGCGATGTTTCGCATGACACCATACATAGTTCTACAAAATAGTACTTCATCTTCCTGATATTGACGAAATTAGTAATGGTTGCAATCGAAGAAAGGAAGAAAGGTAAACGCACATTATACATTGTTATTACTATAAATAGCTCTGTCCTTCGACCCGTCTCATTCTGCCTCAGGAAGAACCCTTTCTTCTCAAATTGATCAGGGTCGCAAGTGACTGCTGTGTACCGCGTTTTCATTGTTTCGGGTTCCCCACGACGAGGTAGTACTAGCTTTGGAGGGACATTCAAGTCCACTACCAAATTACCATTCGTCAATTGTACGCGTCGTTTTGTTTTGTGCCTTCGTAGTACGCGACCTGAAGGCGCGGGGCCAAAATGTCGGGTCTCTAAAGGAGTTTCGGGAGGTAAGGAATTTAGCGTAGATGTGGGCGTTTCTGGTTCTGGGTCATATACAACAGCGCGGCCGTTGGAAAGATAACCTCTTTCGATATAATATGGCTTTTCGGTAGCCGGGTGCTGGCGGTGAAGAACTTCTTTCTCTGGATCGTAATCAAATGTCGAGTCTGGATAGCCTGTATAATGCACAGATTCATTACCAACGACAAAATAATCTTCATCGTCGACTGCCGGGGTTGGCGAGCGCGATCGAGGAGGGCGATAGGATGCACGGGAATAATTTCCTGAGGCAAATGCTTCAGTGTCATGGCGGAAGTGGTCAATCTCAGACCCTGCAGGGAGGGTACTATGATCATAAGAGGACACATAGGATTGATTTGAAGACGGGATGTAAGCCTGATCTTGATTGTAGTAGTATTCTGTAGGCGTAGCAGAGTTAGGTGAGTTTGATTGATGAAGCGAGGATAGTGACGCAGTAGGGTCGTAAAATGGATCAGAGTGTGTAGTAGATGGGGGTGCTCCTGGTATTTCCGGTTCAAGTTGCAGAGTCTCTCCAGTAATTATGGGCGCTAGATATTGACCTGGTTGGTATGGTTTATACTCGATAGTTGGATGTGATTCGTGACTTATTGACGCTTGACCATCTATTATTGAGGAAGCTACATCTTGAAATGGATCCGTCTGACTGGATGGTGGCTCTTGTGCTGGATGTTGGGCAAGAAGTTGGTCAACAGCGTCGCCGATCGTCGGTGCATCTGAGAGTCTGTATCTTGGGAGCTGTGGGTCGGCGGGTTCCTGTTGTACTATATCATTCGAAGGAGTCTTTATTCGAGGAGCTGGTTTTCGTCTTGAGGCCATGGCTAGCGTTGGTTATTGGACAAGTCGCGTCCATCACCTGACCGCGATGCTGGGCACTGCCACTGACCCACCGTGTCAATTTCAGTCTGGGACTCTTAAGGTACCAGATATTCCTTTGCTTTGCTTAGAGACGTTTAAAGGCCGTCTATAAGGTTTAATCGTTCAAGTATAGTATTCCTGACGAAATACACGAGGCTGGCTTGACAGAAGCAGCTATACACGCACTGTCATCGTGCTCTTCGCCGCTGCCATGTTCATCTCCCCAGCCACTATCATCAATATACCCCAATCGTTCTCCACAAAATGGACGTCATTCTCTCCATCGTAGCCGGCCTTGGCCTGCGTATCTTTCTTACTACCTCTGGCCCTAGTGTCAAACTCACAGCTGCCCTACTTGGTATCTGGGAAGGTATCATCGTTCATCAACTCTCAGCTCGTTCCCCTTCTCCCCATCTCGACCATGTTCTCGCATACAGCTTACGTCTTGCTGCTGACCTCCTCATCTCCAAAAATTTACTCAGACTATTCTTGGTCTTGCTGTGGACGGCTTTCGGAACACTCGTGTCGGAAGCGGTCTCCCCGCACGCGAGTCTACGCTCTGCGTTGAGAAGACAGCGAGAGAGGGAAAAAGAGCGAGAGAGGGAACGAAGACATAGGCATTCGCGGTCAAGTTCGGAAGCCCTTCAAATCCTTTCTACTCCTCTCCCACTGCGAATGAGAACCATTGGACCTTCCCACTCCGAGTCGCACTTCCTTCCATCACAAGCCCCACAGCAATCCTCCACTCCATTTATATCTTCCATCCCTCCACCCACACCTCCTAGTTTCTTCCTACACGAAACATCAGATATCGACTCCCCTTCCCCCAAACCTGTCCATCTTCAAACACCTCAGCCCGTCGATTCCCCTATTCGACCTGTCCGCCCTCGTTCTGGTTTGGCTTTTATTCTTGAGCGCTCCCCTGACTCAGGTTCGCCTCTCAAGGCCCGTGATCTTCTCCCCACACCTCCGGAAAGCGCTCAGAGTGCTGCTCCTTCAGACGGGCATGATGTTCAAACCAGCAAT
This sequence comes from Phlegmacium glaucopus, assembly GCA_015039465.1. Lineage (NCBI taxonomy): Eukaryota > Fungi > Basidiomycota > Agaricomycetes > Agaricales > Cortinariaceae > Phlegmacium > Phlegmacium glaucopus. Next base: position 855,323 of record MU130154.1, on the reverse strand, counting down.
GCTGATTTTCACGATACTACCAAATCATTGTCCCCCCACCGACTCTCTCCCATCGCCGAGCTATCGTCTTGTGAAGATACCACTCCTCCTGAAACGGTCCATCAACGGAACAAGACAGAATTTGATAAAAATCAGCAGTTAACCAGTTTCTCTCCTTTCGGGGCAATATCCATTATTCCCCCGCCAGAATTCAACAGGGTGGCATATTCTTCCCCTCCTCAAGTTGGTACAAAAAGAGTACTGACATCCTATTCTACAAACCAAAACCCCGATGATATTTTTACCACTCCATTCTCCCCAACCATGTCCCCAGCCGCTCCAATACCCGTTCCTATACCCCAACGGAAGCGTCAAGATCTATTTTGGCAGATACACACCACACCACGCAACTTAGGCGATATAAACATTGACATTCCCCAGATCGTTGATGTATGCCGAGACCACAACGGCAACGATAACAACATTGATGACAAGTCCCCTGACAGTGACGAACTTCGAACGCCTGGTCTGCGAGATACCTTGAATGCAGAAACAGACAACGAAAATGACGACCCTCTCCTGACCCCCGTACGGATGATATCTGGAGAAGGCCTGGAGGCGGAGCGTGCTCAGTTGTCTCCTCTGGTTTTAAATGTGCATTCTGGCCTGGGCAGCGACGATTACATCCGTCTTTCTGATGTTGAGGGAAATTCCTCTGACCGTCCTCCAGACACCCCGAACAACGATGAAGTCTTAGAAGAACTTCACATGCCTGGTTCTCTCTCGCAAAACCTCCTTCTCCAACCCCCACTGCCGCCCTCGGGGTCATTTTTTCCTCGCCGCTCTTCTCCAACTGAAAGCCCCGCACCTCCATCCCCATCCACCATCTTTTCAGATACCACTATGCTTTCGCAACTCTCCACGCGTGTACCGAGTAAGTTGTTCCTCAGAGCCGACGAGTTTAGAAAACAAGCCAGGCAGGAAGAGCAATCGCGTGAACAGCTAGATATGGAACGCAAGATAGCGGAAGCGCAAGGCAAGACGGCGGAAGCGCTCATATTAAAGATTCGTGTGAGGGAGCTGGATGATAAGGCATACAAGTTGCATGAGAAGGCTGCGAGGAGATATTATGCTGGTTAGCCTTTTGCTATGCCTATTCTACTTAGTCTGATCTATTACATGTCATTTAGCCTGTAATCCTTTGGATAAAGGCCATAAAATCGACTTGCACGGCCTTCGTCCCCGAGAAGCGTTTATACGCGCTGAACGTGCTTTGGCAAAAGCTATCAAAGAAGGCCGGAAACAATTATACCTTATCGTCGGCCAGGGCAAACATTCTATCAACGGGAAGCCAGTGTTGAAGAAGACCGTTCAGACTGAAATAATGAAGTTTGGTTTCCTCCTTTCAGACAATATTATTTACTGATGATGAACTATGCAGAAATGGATTCAAGTGCGAGGTTGACGCGAGGAATCCAGGAGTATTGGTGGTGACTTTACCTCCACCACAGCCTCCATCTTGAGTGATTTATGTCCCGATTTTTATATATTTTTGTTTCACTCTGTCATTCCATCTCTTATAATTATCCACAATGCTGTTGTCAAGTTTTCATGTTCCCGACAAGTTGTTTATGCAATTGCAATACTCTGTACTCATTATCATGTCTTTTGTACTTTGCTTTGCAGTCGCAAACTAGCTCTACTTATTGTAGATCATCTTCTAACTAGTCTTCGGTTTACCCGCCCTATTCTGACCTATCAAGTCATGTCAAGCTTCAAGCGTCACACCGGCCCATGAATTGAACGTAACCTGAGTTTGAGTTTGAAGTCTGCCCCGAATCTCGATACCTATCGCTTCTAGCTCTATCGTCTATGACCTATTGCTTGATATTAATAAGCGCCCGGCCTCTTCATTTTACATGGACCATGACATCATAGCCATACTTACGCGCTCAAAAAATTTCACTGTGCGTTTTGCGTACCATAAGTCTACCTGCGGACAGGAAGTTTCGCATAATACTATTGTATAACTTATGTAACTGTATTTAGATGCCCAATCCACGCATGGCATCCAATAACCCTCTATGTCGTGTTTAAATAAGTATGACGATTAATATATCCAAGGCAAGATGCTATATGGGACTAATCTTGCCCAATTGTCCCACTGACTGCCAAACGTTTTTTTAAGTGCTGCGTCTTCCTTTGACATGCGCAACATCAAGCCGGCCGTCAATGCGGATACGAAAACACTAAACAGCCAAAAAGCACTCTGACCAAATTTGGTCTCTAAAACCCCACATTCTCTAGTCCATGAACCCTATCGTTAAAAAAAATTGTAAGATAACGCAGCAAACAAAAAGGCAACAGATGCCAAGAACACGCACCTGGCTGGTATGGCAGCAGATGATCCCTGCCACTGTCAAAATTGCTCCAGTGTATGCAGGATGCCTGACTACGCTGTATGGTCCATCCGTGATTAATTGGTGGTTATTGCGAATGGACATTTCGAATGTGAAGAGCCTTCCGAGGGCACGATAACAAGTATATCTTATATATCCACCCAGGCCCGTCATGAATGTCCCAAGGAAGAAGAGAGGAGTGGGTCGTATATTATTGGCGCTTCCAGAGAACACGAGGTTGGCTATGATTTTCTGAGATATTGGCAATTCCGCATTTCTGGCTGCAAGAATGACCGCCGTTTCAGCCAGTGCAGCAGCATAGCATAACGTCTGTGACGTAGATATGAGCATCTCACCATACGTGATTGTGATTATGTGAGAGTTCATACCTTGATCAAAAGCAGCCCCGAACGCTGCTGCAGTATAACTTCTAGTCTGGTGGAAGGTACTTTTTCATTAACGTTAGGCGGCGGCTGAGGAGGAGTTGCCGTCACATGGAGCCCGACCATCGCAACCAAGATACATGGTATTTTAATGAGGGGTCCAATCATACTTAGAAAAGGGGCTGTGAGCTGTAAAAGCTGAAACGTAGAAGGAGTGAATTTATATGACGAACCCAAAGAAGCCGTGAAGCAAAATGTTCTGGATTCCTGCCGTTCAGGGCTGCGCCTGGGAACGAAGGAAGGAGAGATTATGCTGGGGGGGATTGATGTGACAGACATTAAGGTGAGTATGGGTATTCGTAAGTAGGTAAATGATCCTTTACTTCTGCCGTGCCAGAGAACGTATGAAACGAGCGAGCGTCTCCCACCCATTCGCGTTTATAATATGCTTATCCGCACCAAAACGCATAAGAAGGATAATGCGTTCTCTTCTCTCTGCCCAGCGTCGAGAGCAAAACTTCCAGTAGCGTCCAGAATTTCCCAGGTTTGTTTTATCTTTCCCTTGTCCCAAGCCTTCGCCGGTGATTAGAACGCAAGTTTTCTATACAAGATATTTCCAACACTGTCATCGACACGCGGGTATACGGGCGCACTGTTACCCGACCTTCTGGAAAGCCCCGTTGGTTATTCGTCCTTAGTTCAGAGGGCTCTCGTGTGGGTTCTAGTTTGCAACGTGTAAGGGTACCACATATGTACGTTCCTTCGTCATTCCTTGGCTTGAAAATACAAGGACTAGAAAAAAAAAAAAACTTGCCAACTGTCTTGCAATCGGTTTGGACAGCATTTCTATTCATTTTTCAAGACCGGCGAACGGATTTTGTGGACAGGAGACTTGTGAAGCATGACATGCCGACATATGTCATAGGATTTCATCATCAATAATAGCTACACTTGTCCACACGTGTTGCTAACGCCATATATATCTAAAATGGAAGATCAGCTGAGAGAAAAATTCCTAGTGGCGAACTCCCAAACTTCGTTTAGTAGACTGAGATTGCGAGGTGGCATGAGTGAAGAAACAGTTGGCCCCGAAGAACACAATTCATGGTAAAATACACCTTTGTTGCTTGCGGACGCCATGATCACTTGATCCTCGGATAGTTTTCAACTTGGCACTGACCCTCAATGATTACAAAGGAAGTTTGGCAAGCTACTAAGCGTTTAAAAAAGTCAGTTATTTCCAAATAAGTTTATTTTGTCTCAACGCGACATCTAATTGGTGAAGACAGGCCTATGATAGGATAAGAAGATGCGGCGTATGAAAGCGATAAGATTCTATCGACGGCAGAAGTTGCTCGTGGTTGCATAATAGATCTTAGACCGATTCTAGAAGACGAAAAAAAATTAGAATGGATCATACAAGGAAAGAATAAGGGAGGGGGAGTACGTGTCAAAACGGTATTAAGCTTGGTGACTCGGGATTGAACACTAAGGTCGATAGTTTTATCACCAAAGTCAACAATAAGTCCTCCCAAGACGGCGGGGTTGACCTGTCATAAGTACATACGCGTTAAAAATAACAAAAAGTCGAATTCAAATCAACGAACTTTGTTGGTAATTTTGAGTACCTTTGCGGCCTGAGCAGCCTGCGATTGCTTCAAAGTTGTTTCCAGACGGTTCAGGGTGTCTCTTGCCAACGGTGATGCCGAAGTGACGGTGACGGTGAGCTCGCCCTTGTGTTGGGCCACAAGCTCATTGAAGCCCTCAATAACACCTTCAACTTCCCCGAGACGCCCATTCTCCGATAGCACGCTGAAAAGATTTTTGGTGACTTCGGAATAAGTCCCCTTCTTCGCGCCGGTACCTTCTAGTTTGGCAAATAGTCCTTGGATGCCTTTGTTCCGTTCCTGCAGAGATAAGGTAGGGTTATTCACAAATGTGTTGATCTCTGGGTTTGCTTTAATTGTGTTGGACACATTGGAAAGTTCGGTGTGGACTTGAGTGAGGGTTTGAGGAGATTTAGAGAGAGCAGCGCCGAAGACAGCCTTTGAGTATTTTGAAGCAATGGCTGAAGCTGCGCGGCGGCCCAAGCCTGGTGTTCTAGAGGCTGAACGTGCTGTTGAGGCGAGTAACATGGTTGAATTGTAACGAGTGGACGAACAGCGACGACGACAAACAGAAAGTCGGGCGTGGCCGGTCAGTCACTTATTTCGTGGGAAAAAAACAAGTATACCGTGCTCAACTGAGGCGAAGACTTTGACGAACTCTACAGGGCAACCTAGGGATACATTCTCTATGCCCACTAGCCACCAGCGATACCACTGCTGCCTCGGCTTATCCCTACGGCAAATTCTTGGACGACTTCCAGTGTTTCATATCGACCTGCGCATATTTATATTCTCACTCTCAGTTCTCGAAATCACAGCTGAAGTACTATTAGTATTACAGGGCCTTATCTGACATGTTTACACGATCCAACGAGTTTTAGGTCTCGAAGTTGTTGAATAGTCCAGATCTGTGCGGGGATCCCCGAAACCATACCATCCCCGTCATTGAGTATCTCACCTTCGATACATGTATCTTCGCTATCATATCAAGGCATGCGGACCGCTAGAACTGATCAAACATTCTAGATGGGACGGCGCCTTTGAATTAGAGTGGCCGAACTGATTGGAATCACCAAAATGTGTCTTGAGGTAGAATCTCAGCTCCTCTTATACGTTTGCTTTCTTACATCGTGCATCGCGACTTGCTAGAACAAACGTAGGAATGAGTATTGTTACAAACGGCAGTCTTCAAAGTGCTGGGAGCCTAAGAGAACCTCCTCACGTCCCCTACGCATTATATGGATTTGGGTTGTCCCCATTGGCAGAGAAGGGTTCAAAAGTTTCCCCTGTACCGGATACAGGAAATCACAATCTCTTCAAGGCTGATTCATGTTCGGGTCACTAGTATAAGCATACACTCCATCAGCCGAGCTCACTATTTCGAGAGCAAAGTCCCAGAACTTGGTCCCTTCTTTAATCAAATGATGGCTACAGATGAGGAGGATCAGCTTTCCACGCAGGGGATGTCGTACGTGCACTGGTTGAACAGTGCCATAGCTCTCTAGTAATCTTGATAAGGTAGCTTAGAACTCGGATGTGTTTCCGATTTATTGTTCTCCAAAGCGTCTTCCCAGGAATGCAGATTGATCATGCCTTTCATTCCACCCTGGATCCCTTAATTTCGAATCCTTATTCAGCACCGACGTACCACTCCTTTAACCCCTATGGAGATCGATGACCCCGGCAAAAGTGCTTACACATAGCTATTCAATCTATTGGCTCTTGCCGGCATACAGTGCTTCCCTCTGGAGATGTTCTAATCTGCACCTGGCTATGAACGATTCGTCAGTGGTGAGTCTTTTGCACTATCATCAGCCTCGCGTTATAGCGCGTTATATCTACCCACTTTTCATCTACGGCTACCCCGGCTGTGTGAAGCATGTACTATGTCAACAAAAACAAGGAACTGCGGCACTGCATGCACGCAGATTTCATCAATTTCCAACATCATCGCACATGCCTCGTTGAATGCTCAGTTCCATTATATCAGCTACCTTACGTGATATCACCAAATAAAGGCACTAGCATTTGATGCGCCTCTAAAAATAAAGTTGTACATAAGGGGTATATTGAAAGCAAACATCCTCGTCTCCTACACGCGCCAAATGCACGCTCTGCTCTGGAAGTGGTCAACTTAGAACCTAGAAATTCATCAAATATAAACAAGTCACGGCCTTAGATTTCGGCAAGTACAGGGTTATTTGACGCAGAACCCGACTCGTACAAAAGAACAATAGCCGCTGTTGTTCTGGTGAGAGGACAATGGCTTTTCGTTATCTCCTTGCTGATGGATATAAAAGAAGTATCCACAACCCCGCTTCCCAGTTCATACACCTTCAAATCTCCTTCCACACATTCATGTTCACGTTTTCTATTCTCGCCTGGTCGCGAGCCCTTGTCTTTGCTCTACTTCTTTCCGCTTTGATGCCAGCTTCTTACGCTCGGGAGGAATCTTTATGTCAGTCTCTTCTCCCATTATGGTTATCTAAAGCTAAAACTACAACTACCTAGTTGCGTCTTCTGTAACATACTGCAACCCACCTGAAACCCTTCTCGTTCAACGATTCGAGATTGCATACTTTCCCCACAACACTTCTGTCGTTTTCAATCTCTCCATATCGAGTGTCGTGCGTGTTTTCAATGTGTTTATTAGATAAAGATGCTTAACCTCACTTCTTATTCTACAGCAAGCTAATGTCAATGTCTCTGCAAACCTTTTTCTCAATGTGTACGGGATGAACCCTGTTAACGTCACCCTCGACCTCTGCAATCTTCTCAACGGGGCTCTCTGTCCTCTTCCCATGTATAACTTCACGGGCGCTGACACGCTCACCCTGCCCCCTTCATTAAGTGTTCTCGATAAACTTCCCGCGATAGCTTTCAAAATCCCAGATCTGGAAGGTTTCGGCCAACTCACTTTGACAGAAGTTAACACAGGAGTTGTTAAAGCTTGTGTTCAGGCTACAATATCCAATGGGTGGTCTGCTCATCAACCTGCAGTGGAGTGGAGCACAGCGGGCATTGCACTTGCGGCCCTCCTCTCGGCGGGTTGGCACTCTTTCGCGTCCCCCGAAGCCATGGCTCCATTCCGTTTCCTTGAGCTCATTTATCTCTACCAGTCGATTGCCAGCAGCTCATTCTTGAGCCTCAACTATCCTTCCGTCTACAGAGCCTTTTCTTTGAACTTTGCATGGGCCGTAGGTCTCATATCTTCCTCGACATTACAGAATTCGATTAATCGCATGCGGCATCTAACCGGCGGCCATCTCGCAGACGCCACTGGTGGATCAGCTGTAGGCCTCGTGAACCGCAAGCTTAGCCCTTACAATTCTAATTCCGCCATCGCAATTCCATTCCTTTCCATCTCACCAAGGGAACTACCACCATCTTTTGCCAAATTCTCCTCGCCTCTAAATATCGGCCCAGTCCTTTCGAAAGTCCGTGCTGTAGTCACTGGAGAAGTGCAGACCGTTACAGCTTCATCTTCGAACGTTCTCCAGGCTGGCGTCCCGATTTTTGTGAACACTATTCACATCGCTACCGCGAATGCATTCATGACAGTGTTCATTTTTGTGCTTTGCATGTTTGCTATCGCCATGGGTATCTTCTTATTGGGGTATGGCAGTATATTCGCCGTGGATCACGTACGTAGACGGAGACGCCACAGCTCCGTGTCTCACTTTTTCTCTTCTCTACCATTATTTTTTGTTAAGGGATGGATCCTCCGTCTAGTAAGGGTTTCCTGTGTATTTATAATCATCATTCCGGATTGCTGATTCATTGTATTTAGAGCCTTTTGGCAACTTTCCCGCTCCTCATCTTTATTTTCTATCAATGGACGCTCAAGGATTCATGGTTATCAATCCTTCTCTCCGTTATTGTCCTCCTTGCAATTGCAGCCCTCCTTGCATATCCAGCATTCCAGATTCTTCGACTTGCGCGCCGAGAATCATCGTTTTCTCTCTACGCACACAATGACTCATACCTCTATCAACACGGACCACTTTACGCGCAGTATCGTCCCTCTCGATACTTTTTCTTCCTCGCTCCCCTGATCGCCTGCGTCCTTCGGGCCATATTCATCGCATTTGGTCAGGCCTCTGGCCAAGCCCAGCTTGCGTTGATGATCGTCGTGGAGTTTTCCCTCGTGGCTACTCACTTTGTTTTGAAACCCTTCAAAACAAAAGGAGGAGACGTCTTCTCAACCTACCTTGCTATCACAAGATTGGTGTGCACTGCACTCATGATTGCATTCATCGAGAAGGTGAATGTCAAGGCGATTCCGCGTGTCGTTATCGGTATCATCATTGCGATCATATTTTCGGTGTCCATCGTTGTGACCGTTCTGAACTTGGCGCTGCATGCATTCGGGCCTCTGTGGGGACGAAAGAGTGGGAAACTGGCATCAGTGGGTTCAACTGATTGCTCACAAAGATCGATGTTGGAGAAGGGAGAAGGTAATAGGATGACGGGCGACTCAGAGAAGTCTCATGAAGGTAGCTCTGGGGAAATTCGAGGCTATCCTGATCATCACTTCCTGACCGGGGAAGCAGGTCGGGCGCGCCCCTTGAACCCTACTCCAAACCAAAGCACCTACGACCATAATCTGTACCCAATCTCGCCTACTGGCACAGTAACCACCATGGATCCACCAAGTCTGTATTCCCGTGATTCTGGGACGATCACGGTGGGCTCTCTCCTGCCCAGACGATGGTCTTTCTCGTTTTCCCAACCTTCCTCACCTGCCGGATCAAGCCTGGGTCATCAAGAACGGCAGTATCGGACTTCATTGACGCCTTCACCACTTCCACCACCTTCGCCTTCAGGGAGTGGTGCTCCTTCGAGGAATGCGTCATTGAGGGCATATCCGAGTCATCAGATGTCTCGGCATCAGCATGATGATATTCAGGAAGAGCCGGTTGCGACAGGTTCGGTATCTCCATCGTGACCGTCAATGGCTAGCCGACATCGACAGTGGCGATAACATCAAACACATATTCAGGTTTTATTTATCCATCACAGACGGTTCTGATCATCTCCAAGCAATTTTATTTCGTATCAAATCAGCACAAACTCCCATTAGACTGCAACCGAGCATTAATATGCTCAATTCCAATCCTCATCGTTCTTCCAGTAATTATCAAGCTTTGCACTCATCCGCATAATAGAACCAGCAAATCCACTCATGTAGATAGCTTAGTCCTTTTGACATCCACATTCATTGCACAAACTATCTTACTTATTAATATTGAAATCTTGATAATTTGTTCAACCACATGTATCCTAAAATTGATTTCCATTTCATCCTCCTTTACCACTCTTTGGGTTGGTAGTCCAGCTCGTCAACCGTTTTAGCATGTTGGTATCCAACTTGAAAAGTTGAATAAAAGAACAGCCGGTTGATTTGGTCACATACTCAATGGGACAAAGAGAATGTAGAGTCGGTTACAGAATATAGTGGCCAGCAAGTAATCACGATTACGATAGCGGACACGGGACAGTAAATATTGAGTGTATCAAGTCAACTGCCAGGCGGTAACAACGGAGGGAAGCCGAGGCTGGCTGAGGGGTCATATCTGTCGACGTCCCTTTGCTGCCCCTGCAGGCGTTTTCCGCTTTTTGAAGAGACTTCCGGTTAAAGCATCTGATGTATCTGACTGTGGTGGTGGTCGATCGTCTTCTGCTTTGGTATCTGGTTCCACTTTGAATTCTGGCTCCCGTCCAGTAGGTGAGTCCCCTACATCTGTCGAGCCCTCAGTAAGGCCAAAGATCTTGCCTCGTTCCTCTAATTTGATATCGGGCAACGGTGTGCTCCACTGTAGAGCGGTCCATTTTGGCCGTGTCGGCTGATCCTCGAAGGTAGGTTTAATCTCCTCCTGTGCCTCTTTCTTCTTTACCTTTATAGGAATTACCCCGGGGTCGTATATTTCTCCTAGACCAGGGTTCAGAGTCTTTTTGACAAGTTTAAATGAACGACTGTCTTCCTCTGGGGGTGCTTCCGCCTCCCGCTTCAAACCATTATCACCATCTGCTTCAGTGGCAGCTGTAGGGGGTGTAGATATTGATGAGGATGACGCTACGGGTGCTTGAGGTGGTGTAATAATTTGCCATTCGCCTGCGACACCCTGTGACCGTCGAATTTCGAGTTGCGCCGCAATTCGTTCCGCGTCTGGGTCCTCATAACCTAGTGATTGAGCTGTACTGTAGTTTGCAAATGGATTGGAAGGTTTTGCTACTGGCTTCTTGGACGCATTCGATGTTGAGGCGATTGTGGCAGACGTTGCTTTAGCCAGACCTGCGCCAACATCTTGGGCAAAAGCAGCATTTGCAGCCTATAAATCAAAATATGAATTTTATGGAACTATAAGGCAAGTGAAACAAGGTATTTTACTCGCCTGTTCCACACGCTTCATCTCTCGTTTCTCTTCTTCCAAATCCTTCTTATGTTTCTCACCGCTCTTGTATATTCCTCTGATAAATCGCTCAACATTTCCTTTATGCCTAAGACCATTTTCGTGTTGTTGTCGCGAAGGAGCATCGTCTGCAATGTAGATTTCACAGTACTTGCAGAAATATTTCTTCTTTGATACCCAGTATTCGCTCATGGAAGGAATGAGATAGATCGGTGGCGTTACATATACCTGGAATCAGGCTCCGATACGTGTGTACATAAACTATGTAACTCGTGACATAGGGTAGCATGTGTCCCTTTCATTCCACACTACATAATAGGTCAATGACAGCTTTTCTCTCCAGGCAACTACAAATCAACTGCATCAAAGGCTTTGGACTTTGGGATCCCCAGTCACCAAATTTCTTCGGAAGCCATGGAAGGTGACCACTTGAGCCTGAACGACCTTTCTTCGGCTGAGAAGATCCACATAACCAGTTGTACCTTTGAACCGCTGGCTATCGAGGAAGTCTCAGACACTGGCATGCCAACGATTCAATACCGATTATACAAACGTCGGTTTGCTGGTCTTGTGGCTTTGGTGAGCGGGAGTTTGTGAGGTTGTCCCACATTCCGTCAATTATTTAAAATCGGTGAACTGCAGATATTTTTGAATATCATCGCTGGCATGGCATGGCCCTGGTTTGGCCCTATATCCAATAACAGTATGTTGGTATACCTCTTTTCATATTCTCTCTCTCAAGTTATCACCGTCGTTTCGCAGTGGCTACTGAATTTAATATAACTCTCGACGAAGTCAATTGGCTCGGGAATATCATTTCTTGCGTTTACCTGCCCACCTCTCTCATCATTCCAAAAATTGTGTCCCTTTATGGGATCCGAAGATGTGTAAGCTGCGTTCCTAACGACTTTCAGATGGTTTCATAATTGGGAACTCTACAGTGCGATGTTGGAGCCGTGGGGCTGATCCTCTCGGCCTGGCTGCGATATGCTGGGACCCCGCATTCCCTTTCGCCTAGTGGTGCCTATGCGCTGTTGATTGTGGGACAAGTAAGTCCAGACTATTGTTAATCTTGTCATGAAAATAAATCGTTTTCGTAGTTTTTCGCGTCCATACCCCAAGCAATATACCAAGTCATTGGCCCAAAGTATTCCGAAACATGGTTTGGCCTGGAAGGACGCACTACGGCTACCATGTTAATTGCTATTGGTGAGCTTTTCCCCACTCAGTCCATATTGTAGGTTAATATGAGCCTGTGTAGCAAATCCTTTTGGAGGCGCACTGGGACAGCTTCTAAGTCCATTAGTGGGCAACACTCGCCAATCAGTACGTATCGTTTGTATTTTCAAAAAAGGTTATTCAAGTATGATTCTAACATCCAAATTCAGATACTGGTTCTCGGAATTATGTCCACCGCTGTCACTCCTTTAGTTTTTCTTATCGGAAAGGCCCCGCCGACTCCTCCTAGTAATACATCCTTTCTATTATTTTAACTTACTAACTGACTTTGATCATAGCATATGCTGCGTCCAAGGAAACACCATCTTTAATTACACTATGTCGTGCAACGCTAGGTATGAATGTAGCGCCAGACGCGTACATGTCCGTTCGAGAACGATTCGATTTCGCCATTATTTTTCTCATTTTTTCTGTTCTCTCCGCTAAGTGGGTATTAGAAAATAAACTGGAATACAAAAGCTCATGTAATCGATTTTTTCCCCCTAGCACAAATACATTTGCGATCATTTCCGCGCAGGTTATGGTAAGCTTCTAGACTTATTCCGCTACCTAACTCACTTTGGATCGTCTAGCAACCTATGGGATACTCTGCGGACGTGAGTGGGTTCATGGGTGCTTGCTTGCTCTTGAGTGGCATGGTAGCGGCCATTGTCTCTGCGCCACTCATCGATCGTTTTTTTACCCACCACCTGGCACGCTTGGCCAAAGTCCTTGTCCCATTTATTGCAGTGGGATGGCTCTCCCTTATCTGGGCTGGTATGTGCTCTATTTGGCCAAAGTCAAGAAAGAAAGCTGATGAGAGTTGCTTCTAGTCAGACCAAACAATACTGCAGCCTTGTTTGTTATCATGGCTGCTATTGGTATTTGCTCTATCACAATGCTTCCAATTGCCTTGGAACTTGCCTGCGAACTTACCCGGAATGCGGATGGTAGTTCAGCTCTTGTGTGGTTCGGGTACGCTATTAATTCGTCTTTGACGATCGTGATTCTGATCGCATCAAAACAGTGGCAACCTTTTCGGGATTATCTTCGTTCTGGGTACGTTCCTGTAGTGATTTATTGATGAAAGTTAACTGATGACCAATAGCCTGTGGTGCACTGCGTGCCGGTCCCGGTGCTCATCCCCCTCTGAACATGTCGAAAGCTCTTATCTTTTTGGGCGTTATCGCAATGGCCATCTGCTCTTTGGTCTTCCTGCTGCGTGGAGAGCAGAAGAGGAAATTGATGGACGAAGAAAAATTAAAGGAGTCTGCAGTGGCACAAGGGCTGCCAACCTGTGAGGTCCTTACGTGATATGTAATGGGTTTTTAGTTTAAATGTTTATTGACTCTGGGTCTCTATATATATAGCAAATATTATCTTCTGAAGTCCCTATTCTATTATATCTTTGAGCATGCAAAGAATCCAAAGCAACGAAGACCACAATATCCTCTGTGAAGCATTATTGGTCTCAGGACCTGCCAGTGCTCTGTTTACTTAGCTATGAAACACATCCATTGAGTGGTAGCTACCACTTTAATCATAAATTATAGATAAATTCCTGCAGACTCCCGTAGTAAAATGAAATCTGTCTAATCTCATTTTTATAACTCATCTCATTTCTTCCCTGGCTTATTTTTCATTCTTTCCTAGGCCGCCATAGGCAAGGGGGCACCAATATTTGACGGATGGACTTTTCTCCTTAAGGCCTGCCGCCGCCCAAGGGCCAAACGGCTATGTCAGGCCTAAAACGGTAATTCCAAGAAAACATAGGTTATATTTATCTTCCCGCCGTCTCGGCGCACAACTTCACTGCACAGCCCGCTGTTATGCAGTACGATATCGATACTAATTATGAATTATCATCCTTGACTTTTTCCTTCGCCCTCGACGACTTTCATGAATGAACTTGTTCAACTTGATTCAATCAAAGACTCTGTACCTTTCCTTTTGCCATTCGAGGGTTTTTCCTTTTTCCTTTGTAGTTTGTAGTAATTGCAGTGAAGAGTGAACAAAATACAAGCTCGTTGTCTGTCCCGAGAGATATGTCCCGCGTTGCCGCCATGGGCTAAAAATAGATTTTCCAAAGAGTATCTTTTTAAGCTGAGTGTCGGCAAAAATCAATGGAATCTTATAAGTTAAAGCAGAATTAATCAGATATTCCAAACAATATTGTAGAACTCTTTGGTTAATTTAATTTAATGATATATAATATTTAACATTCATCGATTTCCCCCCCTCTCGAGTACTGCGGGTTCCGTCGGTGCCAATGTTTTTACTGTCGAGTAGAGTACATAACATGACAAGTGAACTGTGATGTATACATATATAACTAGTTATTACCTTGCTGTCAGGCTCCTAAAACCAGCGCGCTCGTATCGCTCGAAGGAGCTTCATCCGAAAGTGTCTGTTATCTTATCATATCTTTTCATCAAAATGTAAACAAAGGCAAATCCATCTAATGAGCTCCAACTCAAAGGCAGACGGGAAAAAGAGAGCTATCGATGAAGATAAGGACGCTACCGCCGAGGGAGAGTCCTCAATTTTCAAAGGACCACTTAAGAAGAAGAAAAAACAAAATAAATGGTAGGCGTTTCTAATCCGAGTTCGCTCATCGAATAGCTACTGACTCATATGCATAACTTTTGATGGCATTAGAACATCTCAGTGATCTTTCATGGAAGGCGTGTCGATGCCAACGTCATCAGCATCAAATGGCTACTGATTTGTATTCAAAAGTTTCAATGCCATTAGAACTTCTTAGTGTCTTGGTTTTATATATATTTTAGTCTGATTCAATGCAATGGCTAGCGTCAACAGTATGTTAACGTGTGAACTAAGTTCAAAGTCATTAGAAATCCAGCAAGGTTTCATGTCGACGCCAGTCGACCCCTAGTAAGCTTACGGATGAGCGAAATGTGATTTTGAATATATGTCTACCGATGCACGTGATAGTAATCCACCGATCCGGCATTACCGTCACCGGATGTCATCAATATCGTTGACGATGCTTGACGATGATGGCTGTGTCATTCGAGTTTCAAAACTATAATGGCGGTCCTACCCGTGCGTACCCGTGGTTTTGCTACCCACTGAGACTTGGGGGATTGGGGTTGAGGCAACCCGTCATTTGACCGTGCGGTGCGCAACCCTATAATTGGATGATGAGGGATGTTGATTAAGTTTTAAACTCGCTTCCACTCTCCATAGCTCTCTCCATAGGTCCAAGTACTTGTTTTAGGGTAGGTAGAAATGTAGTGATTTGTCGGATTCGACAACAAAACGAACGGGCCTAATTGAAGTTATGGTAACTAATCTGATCCCGAATCGGTTTTTATCCGTAACGTTTGGCTTTGAAACTATGGTTCTGGAGGCTAAATTATCCAGGGTCCTGCAAGGATTTAAACGGTGAGGCACGGCTTACGCTGTGCACCTACTATATCACATGTGTTCATTAGGTCAATAACAGCTGCCCCCTCTTGTTCTCTGCAATCAGGCAACTACAAATCGACTGCGTTAAAGGGGACTTCAAAAAAAATCCAGTTGCCAAATATCTCCTAAGCCAATGGACGGTGACTACTCGCGCCTGAACAACCCCTCGAAGCACATAACCAACTATGCCTTTGAAGTACTGGATGTTGAAGAAGTCTCACTCAATGCCGTGCCAGCTATTCAGTATCGATTATACAGACGTCGATTTGCTGGTCTTGTCGCTTTGGTGAGTGTGGTTGTCCCGCACTCCATCAATTATTTAAATCGGTGAACTCTAGATATTTTTGAATATTATCGCTGGCATGGCATGGCCATGGTTTGGCCCTATATCCAATAACAGTATGTTGGTATACCTCTTTTGATATTCTCTCTCAAGTTATAACCGTCCTTTAACAGTGGCTACTGAATTTAATATAACTCTCGACGAGGTCAATTGGCTTGGGAACGTGGTTGCTTGCGCTTACCTGCCCATCTCTCTCATCATCCCAAAAATTGTGTCGCTTTATGGGGTCCGAAGATGTGTAAGTTGCGTCCCCAATGACCTTCAGATAGTTTCTTGATTTTGGGAACTTTACAGTGCGATGTTGGAGCCGTGGGCCTCATCATATCGGCCGGGCTACGATATTCTGGGACCATACGTTCCCTTTCCCCTATTGAGGCCTATGTGCTGTTGATCTTGGGACAAGTAAGTCCCGACTATCGTTAATCTTGTCATGAAATTTAATCGTTTTCGTAGTTTTTCGCGTCCATACCCCTAGCAATATACCAGGTCATAGGCCCAAGGTATTCGGAAACATGGTTTGGCCTGGAAGGACGCACTACGGCTACTATGTTAATTGCCATCGGTGACTTTTTTCCCCACTCAGTCCATGTTGTATATTAATGTGAGCCTGGGTAGCAAATCCTTTTGGAGGCGCACTGGGACAGGTCCTGAGTCCATTAGTGGGCGACACTCGCCAATCAGTGGGTGTCCTTTATATTTTCAGAAAAGTGTTATTCAAGTATCTAACGTTTAAATTTTAGATACTGGTCCTCGGAATTATGTCCATCGCTGTCACTCCCTTCGTTTTTCTTATCGGAAAGGCCCCGCCGACTCCTCCTAGTAATGCATCCTTTCTATTATTTGAATATACTATCTGACTTTGATCATAGCATATGCTGCATCTATGCAAACACCATCTTTACTGACACTATGTCGTGCAACGATTGGGATGAAAGTAGAGCCAGATGCGTACATGTCCGTTCGAGAACGATTCGATTTCGCCATTATTTTTCTCATTTTTTCTTTGCTCTCCGCCAAGTGAGTATCTGAAAATAAACTGGAATTTAAAAGCATCTAATCGAATTTTTTCCCCTAGCACAAATACATTTGGCCTCCTTTCCGCGCAGATTATGGTAAGCTTCTTTGACTTATTCCACTACCTAACTCACTTTGGATCATCTAGCAACCTATGGGATACTCTGCAGACCTGAGTGGGTTCATGGGTGCTTGCTTGCTCTTGAGTGGCATGGTAGCGGCCATTGCCACTGGTCCGATTATTGATCGTTTTTTCCCTTACTCCCTGGCACTCTTGTCCAAAATCCTTGTCCCAATCATTGCGGTGGGATGGCTCTCCCTTATCTGGGCTGGTATGTGTTCTATTTGACTAAAAGAAAGAAAGAAAGACTGATGAAGATTTGCTTCTAGTCAGACCAGACAATACGGCAGCTTTGTTTGTTATCATGGCTGTTATTGGAATTTGTTCCATTACAATGCTTCCAATTGCTTTGGAACTTGCCGCAGAACTTACCCGAAATGTGGATGGCAGTTCAGCTCTTGTGTGGTTCGGGTGCGTTTATTATTTGAATCTTTGACGATCGTGATTTCTGATTGCATCGAAACAGTGGTAACCTCTTCGGGATTGCCTTCGTTTTGTGTACGTTCTTGTGGTGATTTACCGATGAAAAAGTTAACTAATGGATCAATATATAGCCTGTGGTGCACTACGTGCCGGTCCCGATGGTAATCCACCTCTAAACATGTTGAACGCTCTTATCTTTCTGGGCGCTGCCGCAATGGGTATCTGTTCTCTGATCTTCCTGCTGCGTGGAGAGCAGAAGAGGAAATTGATGGACGAACAGAAATTAAAGGAGTCTGTACTGGCACAGGCAAGCAATGAAAACCTTCCATGATATTAATGAGTTTTAATTAGGCATATGTGTGTATTTATTGGACATTCCCTGTATACCAAATGTTATTATTTACATAAATGAAGGCCCTGTGACGCATTATTGGTCTCATGGACCTGCCAGTGCTCTGTCTACTTGACTATAAAACACATCCGTTGTTAGCTTTCCTTCCCCTTTGCCACCGCTCGTCTATTCTAATGCAGGAGCGTCGTTGATATTGAATTTGTCATCGCGGACTCTCCACTCGAGCAGGGTGGCATAATCTTTCAATTGCGTTACCAAATGCTTCAGTTGCATCTTTGCTGGATCCTTCTTGTCTTCAACCTGCGTATCTTCTTCATCTCCAAGTTTCGACTTGATAGTGATCCAGTCTGCAAGTCTGGTGATCTCTTCATGCTCCCAGAAACCCCACCATTTCTCTGCCACTTCCTCGCCATCTTCCATTTCATCCGAGGTATCGACATTGTCAAGGAGCTTCTTCGCAGGTTGGAGGTTCTCGGATTGACCATCGGAAGGCGGCTTCTTCCCCCAAACGCCGACGAACCAAGACCACTCCTTCATCTCTCTTCTATCTTCGGCAGTTAAAATGCGTCCTTTCTTCTTCAGCTTCGTCGCCTTTTCAATAGATACCACCTCAAGGTACTCGAAAGCAATTTCTCGCTCTTGAACTCCTGGAGAGAGAGCATAATAGGTCCGACCTTCGTTATCCATGCCCAAGATTGAAAATCGGGGTGTAAACCCCTGGGCTGTGAGTTTCACGACATTGTTAATATCCGAAATCCGGTCCTTATGTGCCTTTCGTTTGGCTTTATCCTACGTTTGAGATGACCATGAAAACCAGTTGCGTGAATACAGAATAGAGCCGTTACCTCATTCTTGTCGACTTTGTCTTTCGAAATGTCCTCCATATTTTTTCGCTCCTTGTCCCACCTCTCGTTCTCAATTCTGGTGGCCTCCTTTGCATCACGGGCTACATCTCTAGCATTTCTAATTCCCTGGTCAATTTCCTCACGAACAATGGCAGTCTCAAGAACTAAATGAATGAGGGAAATGATGACAGGAATCATTTGAGCTGTATGCACAACATTGACAATATCCCCAGAAGACGTGACGGAGCGAACGTTCCGGAGACTTCGTACGTGTTGAGTAGCGGATAGGGGAGCAGGCGAAGGATCAGGGAACGTCAATGGCACCCATACCGAAGGTTCAGCATGAGATGTTGAGGCAGTTGATGAGAAGAGACTTGCGACGTTGTCGCGAAGAACGACAAGATTTAACCACATCTTGTTCAGATTAACGCCTGCAGACCTTATGGTCTTGATGGCTGTTTTGATCTCCTGCTCAGATAATTAGAATCAAATGACCCAGGATATCGTAGTTACTTACCTGCGCGATGTCGGTCTCATGATCCTTTGCTAGGAGTCCGAGAAGTCCCAGTACCAACCCTTTAACGCACGGTCCGCTCACCCAGGCCAGCATGTCGACGTCCTCATCGCTATTGATCTTTCCTGCTATGAACCCCAATTCTTCCAGACTGGACTTTGCGATACTTGGCCCCATTATATCAGCGAATCTCAGAGCAAATTCTCGAATGAAGATTCTTTCCTCAGCTTGGGCCTGAGTGATGGTAGATGGCACAGGCGTCCATTTAAGCTGTGGCAAAACTTTCTTTGTAGGTTTAAGGATATCCTTGGCTTTTGTCCTGGCAGTTTGAACTTGTGGTTTCTTCTCTACTTTTGCTGTCTTCGGTAGAACTGGAATGTTGGGATGGGAACCTGGAAGACTGGGAAAGGGCGAATGCGTAAATTAGATTAACAGGATGAGCAAACATATAGTTACCTTGTCGCTTCAATTCCCAGCGTTTTCTTACATTTCCAGCAATTGCAAACACCTCTGCAACGCGGACATCTAAAAGGTGCTCGAATGAGTCCATGAAAAATAGTGTGCTTAGGATTTTACTGACGTGAAAAATGACGCGCTACCAGTCTTGGTGCATCCTTGCAAAACATCGAAGTCCTCATTATATTTTCTCTTTAGGCAGCCTTTACAGTATTTATTAACACAATGCCGTTCTCCCGTGCCTTTGCCTTTGGTTTGACAATGCTTCATGATGTTGCATTGGATAGTTGCTGTCAAGATGTTGATTGCTTCAGATGCTACCAAAGTCTAAGATGCGAACTCACTCAAAATGTCGCGTTTTTTAGAGCACTGATGACAATAGACATATCCATTGGGAAAATCTGGACAAGCATTCGCAGTAGGTACGATTGGCTGGCTTCTGGCTTTGGAAGGCGTCCCATCGGGAACAACGAGCTTCGCTTTCTTTACAACGGATAGAGGCCCATCGTGGATAGAGTCACAGTCAGAGCGCTTGCGTTTATGAGACATAGATGGAATGGTAGTAAATTGTAGTGGCCGAAGAGGCGTATTCTCTTTGAGTTTCATGCTCGATGCACTGAGGATGGGTGCTTTGAGAGAGCGATAGGTAGTTAAGCTCAGAGGTGATACAGGTACTTGAACATAAGCATTGTTTAGTCTTTGAATAGACGGGTGTGCCTTTGAGGTCGACGCCATGGTTGAAGCTTTGAAGGCAGACGATGGTTTGAATTCAAAAGACAAAATATCCAAACAAACCGTGACCAATTAATACGCGACGGTGTCACGTGAAATTTATTACGTGTGAGGGTGCACGTGTTGGAACCAGCAAAAAAGTTTCCAATTCTGACAACTCCGTAAACCTATCTTTTCTTCACCCGTATTTCCCCTTTACTTTTAGACGACATGGCACACGCCGATCACACGCGAGACCCCTGGAAAGCATCCTATATTACTTGACAAGATTTCTTATCTAAACTTTTCGCGTCTACAGCCCATGGGTGATTCTTAATGATTTTGGTGGTGCATTCTCGATGGGGGCTATTGGTGGTGGTATCTGGCATGGAATAAAAGGTGCCCGTAACTCTCCAAGGGTGCGTTATCCACTTCGTAGCAGTTCCTGCTTCTCTTAAATTGTTATCTGTCATTCCATAGGGAGAACGGTTTGTTGGCGCCATCTCGTCAATGAAAGCACGAGCACCTGTGACAGGTGGTAACTTTGGTATCTGGGGTGGCATGTTCTCAACATTCGATTGCGCTGTCAAAGGTTGGCGGCAAAAAGAGGACGCATGGAATGCTATTATCTCTGGATTTATGACAGGTGGTTGTCTGGCGCTACGGAGTATGTTTGTTCTGGTTACCATTGTCTTTGTTGTTCTGACCATGTTCATGTTATAAGGTGGTCCACGTACGGCCCTAAGTTCGGCCATCATGTGTGGTATTCTTCTTGGCGTCTTCGAGGGTGTTGGTGTTCTATTTAATCGGGTAACAAGTGCGGGACAACGGCCACAGATGGCACCACGTAAGTGATTCATCCTGCTGAAAGTGACCTTTCTTGACCATTCCACAGTACCGGGCGCTATGGAACCCGCTCCTGGAATGCATTAAAACCTATTCACACATACTAGATAATATATATATCACTATTGCTCACCATTCACCTCTGCTCATTATGAACTTGATGTTGAGAAAACATCTTCAAAATATGCCTTCCTTGCTTCTAGGAATGTGTTCGACTCACGTTGTCTGTTTGTAGATACTCAAGAAAAATTGCTGTCGTTAATAGCTATATGGTGGACTCTAGGACAATTTCCTACGACTCCAAATCTCGAAAGGGTGCTGTTGATGCTAGCTTGCCAGGATGGCGAGAGAGGTTATGGTCCTGCAGCCATACATCACATTGTCTATACGTACGCCAGGTCCATGCTGTCTGACACAAGCCCTGTGACCTCCCAATGTGACGACCCCAAGCTTTGGCTCAGGACTGAGTGTATTTCACTCAAATGACGTCATATGGTGACGGAGTATAAAGTCTTGCTCTTACCATTTCTGCATGTTAAACTAAAGCCATGTCCGCTACTCTAGATCCTTACACCGCTCAAGCGCAGAACAATGACATTACTCCACAAGAAAAGATAAATGGTATGAATCTGCCAAGTCTGTTACTCCAATTTTGTTTGACTGTCATGATCAGGTCTCAAAGAAATCATATCATCTGCCCACACCGCAATGCTTACTACTCGATCCGCGGACGGTCAACTTCATTCCCGCGCAATGAACCCCATTTCTCGTACGTCGTCTCCCAGCATATATTTACATTAATGACTATCTGTGCCTAGCTGAAAAAAATACTCAATTGACTCTGACCTTCATCGGTAATAATGTGTCGCACAAATTCGAAGAAATTCAGAATGACTCCCATGTCAATGTCAGTTTCTTGAACCCCGAGACAACAAGCTGGGCCTCGTGAGTTTTGATATTAACTATTCGTTGATGGTACTAATATATAGATTAGCTTTTCGGGTAGAGCCAAATTGAGCCAAGACCGAGATGCCATTAAAGATTGCTTTTCATCGGCGTCAGTAATTTACACATAATTTTTGATCTTATCTGATTTTTTTTATCGTTAAGAACATCCGCTTGGTTCGGTGACTTGAAAGACGGCGTTCACAAGGGTGATGCTAACGACCCTCGAGTTTCAATAATCCAAGTCATTCCTGACGAAATTCGATATTGGTATTCGACCAAAGGAAAGATTGGCCGCGCCGTAGAAGTCGGGGTCAGTGCCATGACCGGCAAGACTGCTACCCCAGGCGAACTGCGAACAATCACAAAAGACGAGGTAATATTTGGTTAGGCAATGGAGTTGTACCTTTGCTGATATCAAGCTCCCTACACGAACCAGATTCTCTTGACAGAAGGATTGCACACCAAGTAATTGGCATACGAAACTGGTATTGAAATCTCAGAAAAAAGTACTACATCCCTGTAATCATAGCACGAAATGCATCTTCTCTTTAGGCGCAAACCGAAACGCCTTTAAACTGTTTCCCACAGCAAAGCTTAAATTGTACCGTAATTGCACTCGATGGGGTCCTTCGCCGTACAGAGAAGCAGTCCCTAGATCCTATCGCCTTGTACAATCGCACAGTTTACATGGACGTCCAGTAATCGTCCCGTGCACCCGCCACGATCATTTAAAGCCAGAACTTCGGTTTGACAAAGTCTTAACTTCGTGATTCCCAGCCTTTTGCCGTTTGTCCACTTGACCTTGCAAATTCAAAAAAAAAAAACCTCTACTCAAACGTTGCAATGTCGACAAAGGATATTCCCTCTTTCCCAGATGTGAGCAATGACCGTGCTCTTATTTGAAAGCCAAGTATAAGTTATTCTAGAGTCTAGAAATCCCAGCGAATCAAGGGGCTATTTACAAAAACGGCACTAAATCAATCTGCAGCTTACCCTCCGAAATCTTATCCATCGTCTTCGAAACCGGTAAAAATGTCGTTGATGGTCTTTGTCCCTTTAGTCATGTCCTTGATGCTCGGTCATATCATGAACAGCCGTTCGAAGTGCTAGTCTCCCATACCTGCTCCCACTTCCGCCAAATAGCCCTTGCGACCCCTCGGCTCTGGACGTCCTTTTACATCCACGAAAATTGCACAGACAAATCCATTGCGCCATACATCAAACGTTCAGGCGCATGTTTGGTGGACATCCGAGTTGACCTCACGGTTCACAAATTGCAGATGGATGAGACGAGGTTGAATGCCACTCTTCAAATGATCCTACCACTTTCAAATCGATGGCGCAGTCTCTCAATTGCATACGATCGTGAAAACGTGAGATATCCCCTGATATCAAAACTTTGTAACCAACCAGCGCAGGCTTTACAACATCTTTCTATCACCGTTGATGACGTAGACTCTGCAGATGCCAGTATTGTCAACAGAGATATCACATTCCCCCACATCTTCAAGGAAGGCACCCCGACGTTGGAATTTGTGCGTCTTCGAGGACTCGCAATACATTTATTCCGGCCTCAACTGTGCAACGTCGTTACCCTTCACTTGGACCAAACCACATCTATACCCGTCCTATACTCCACATTCCGAGACATTGTGACATGCTCGCGTGTCCTGGCTAATCTCTCACTATACGGTGATATCATAGGCGTGGCTCAGTGGCCATCCGGGGCAAACCCCATCCATCTTCCAGCTCTTCGGTCTTTGCGGATATGTGGCGTGGCAGGTGAAACGTACACTGGCATTCTACTGGGAATCCATGCACCTGAATTGAACTCCTTGACTTTGAAGGATGTCCACGCCCACGATCTCGACCTGTTATGGGAAGTCATGGATGTATCGAGATACACAAATTTAAATTCATTGATATTCTGTGATTTTGAACTCCCAATTTCAACCTATGCCCATATCTTTAAGACTTTTAAAGAGGTCATCACATTCACTTCTCTCCACTCCTCGGCCGGCGAATCAATCTTAGTGGATCTCCTGTTAGGGGGGGCTGTCTCCGCACCAACAGGATCGCATGTTCCATGGCCCAAGTTACAGATTTTGTCATTCCCATTTGATGCCTACAGCGACGAAGACGAGCTCATCGAGGATATAGTTGAAGTACGCAGAGGTTGTGGCTATCCACTTTCTAAAATTGTGTTGGGACAGACGGAGATGGTGTCGGAAGGAATCAGAATCAAAGTGGGCAACATTCGAGTTGAATTTTGCTGGCGAACCGAAGTATGGCCTACGAACGGTACCCAATTCGATCACGATGACAGTTTATTTCCATAGACAATATTGTCCCGTTTGCCAGCGATTGAAAACTTACGATGCATCATGATTATCAACACCCATTACCTTACGACTTTTTTTTTAATCTTCAAATAGGGGTTGGAATGACTACATGGTAAATTTTAGTCATAGGTTTATACATATGTGAATAGAAAACTTACTCGGTTTATGTCGTCCGATTGAGTTGCATCCAAAATACAATCTTCAACAAGTTCAAAGCTCTCAGGACCGTCTACCTGCATTTCGTCGTCGTCGAAGGTATTTCTGTCCGATTTTTTAAAGTCCTTCGGTGGCTGGGATACATACGAGAAATCTACTTCCTCGCCTTCACCTTCAAGTAGGTCTGTCAACTCCTGTGCATCCATAGCTTCGATGCCTAGACCCGTTGAACGAAGAAGCTCCTCATCTGCAGCAGACATCTGAGATGATGGAAGAAATAGAGGTTCATCCTTCATCCCAGACGAAGATGACGTGCCATTACGATTGTGGACCTGAGAATGAGGCATCTGTGAAAAGTTGATCCTTGGAATAATAGAAGGTGGCGGCATAGACCCTGGACCACGACTTTCGGACCGGGTGGTTGAACTGGACCTATCAATCAGACCTTGAGCACCTGCGGGTTGGACGACCTTCATGGGCTTCTTGATCCTTGGAGTTTGGCTTGATGTCTGCTCTCGCTCTCGTTTCTTAGGATTGGGATTAGAGCTGGAGCTGTTGTTGTTTGTTTGAGTGGCACCTGGCGCACCCTGCACCTGGCTTGTCGAAATAACAAAGAGGGTTTGTGTCGCATCGCCCTCAATGTCGATAAAAAGAGGTGCTGCAGGATCAGTGAACCGAAGGTCAAGTGGTAGTGACATGGAATCTGCAAAGGAAATCGTCGCCTAAAAGCAGATTTAGAATAATGGTTTTTTGTAAGTAATCATCAAGACTAACATTAAATTCCCGCAAATGAAATGCAATTGTTGTTGGGGTAGTGTAAACATCGTATGTATCAAACTCTTCTGCGCTAATAGTCAATTCTGTCGAAAGTTGACCCCTTCCTGTCGTATAGATTTAAATAAACGATGAGAATGCAAACAGGCTTTGAAACGTACCACGACTGTCAATTGATGACTCCAAACTTTTTAATCCGACCTCTGTATCGTCAAAAGTCCATACAAGTTGAGGATCGGAACGAGTTGCTTTCGCAACCGGGAAGTGCTCGATGAGGTCCCTCAGAGCCTTAGGACCAATCGTTATGCGTGATTCGTTGTAGGAGTCAGGTACACCGGGGGCCATTAGGGATGTTGGTGTTAAAAGGACAAGGCGATGAGTTTTAACAACACCTAAGCATATAGTATGAGAAATGGATCCTAGAACGAGCACGCTTACTTACCATGCTTGCAGTGCAGCCTTACAATCAGTTTGCTTTCGAGTGAGTCCCGATCCTCTTGCTCCGCTTCATCATCTGCTGCTTGATTTCCTTCTATGATCGACAATTCACATCGTTCCACAGACTTCTCAACAGTTCTGTGCTTCATAATCGAAACTAGAGCCTATAAGACGCGTAAACTTGATAAAAATATATGGCAAAAGGTCACTTTCAGGCGCTACCTTTGTCATTAGTTGACCCGTTACATTCTGTAGTTCTTGCACATTGTCGCCCAAATTATTGTTTTTAGTTTGAGATACACTTAGCCTATACCTGGAGAAGAAATCCTTGTCATATTTGAATCGACAGTAAGCTGATTTGGAAGAATTGGTTGCCGAAAAGGATAAAAAGTCTGAAGTCGCGTAGATCGATAGTTCATCGCCATATTTTGAAAGACAGTTAAGCGCTTTGGCAAAGACTAGGTAGCATTATTTTTGAGTAACACTCTGTCATCACGGTGACCTACCTTTGAGGGAAAAAGCATCCAATGTGGCGTGCATGTTAGACTGGATATAGAATTCCCATGAATTGAGCCGAGATGAGGATTTCTTGATTCGGCAATAATTTTTTTCATCTTTCCCAACGACCACTCCAAAATTTTATCAACTAATTAGATTGTAAAAAAAAAAAGATAATAGAGATGGTCGAAGCACACCATCATAGACCAACACTCAAGCAGGTCAATTTTATCACTCAGATCTGAAATTGGTATAGCTAAAACATATTTGATTAGAAAAATAAGTCATTCAAATCAAAGCATGCCACAAAAGGATCTTTGAAAGACGCAGCCAAAGGTACATCAAGATCGAACTGATCTCAGCTGTTACCCCTTGCTGCGCCTACAATGGCTTATCTTTGTGCAATTATTAGGCCGCATTGCTCGACAATCACCCAAGGCATCCCCAACATCAGATACTGCAGCTCAATCTCGGTTAAACCGCCGGAATAATGCAAAACAAGCTCAAGTCAAAAAAAGAAACTCTCTTATTTCCGCTACTCGCATATTCAATGGCGTAGATGGCGCACCACGCATCGTAGCTGTTATCCCACTCACAGAAGATGTGAACGCGAAATCTACCGTCGCATCTCTTGCCGATGCCTTGGATCTCTCGGGGAGTGAGTGTCCAGAGGACGGGCTTTGGAAAATGAGGTGCGCTGACTTGAGAAAATTCTATTGGTTGCTAAAACATATCTGTCCAGGGCTGAACGTTTCAAAACGTCGCTCCAATTTCGAACGATTCCCTACAAAAACTTTTACGCTGCTCTAGACGCTTGCAAAGTAGCAGACTACGTCGTCTTCACTTTGTCGAGCTCTGTGGAAGTGGATACATGGGGAGACACGCTGCTCAGGACATTACAAGCCCAGGGGTTGCCTGACGTTGTCAGCGTCCTGTCGCCCGACGCGACTCTGGATCCAAAGTCTCGTCCAGGGATTCTCAAATCCCTACTTTCCTTTATTCAGTACTTTGTTCCAAACCAGACAAGGATCTTTGATCTGCACGTTGGTTCTGATCGACTAAATGCGCTCCGTGCTTTATCTGAGGGAAAGCCTGCAGATATACGATGGAAAGAAGGAAGGTCATGGATCTTGGGTGAATCTACGCAGTGGGAAGATGGTAATTTGAAAGTTACCGGCGTCGTACGCGGTACTGCTCTCTCGGCTAACCGGCTCCTACATCTTCCCAACTTTGGGGACTACCAGATCCTAAAGGCAAGACAATATCTTGAGCTACATGTTTTGCCTTGACTGATACACATATACTCAGATTACGTCGGCTCCGACTTCTCGATCATCTAAAGCGGGCAATGCTCCAAGCATGGAGGTAGAAAGTATTACAATCGCGGAGCCAAATCCTTCATCAGCAGATTCTCTAATATCCAGCAACGACCCTGACGACCTTGCCAATGAACAAACTTGGCCAACAGAAGAGGAGATGAACGACGTAGCTGACCCAGAGCATGATGGGATTCCAGAGGCAGTGGACGGCACGACCCCGAAAGCCGTCAGACGGATACCGAAGGGTATGAGTGAATATCAAGCTGCTTGGATTATTGATGACGACGGCGACGATGGTGACGAGGACGGAAAAGAGGGCGAGGATGACAAGGAGATGGCGGGTATACAAGAAGAGGAAGAAGAGATGCAGGATATGCCAATTGAAGACGATCACCAGATGGATTTGGACAACAGACATGTTACTTTCGAGGATCTCGACGTCGAGGAAGACGAAAAACAGTGAGATTCAGCTAACCATATGTAGTTGATAACTGATATACGTCTTTTTACAAAAGGCTAGATAAATGGAGGAACCGACGACGAGAGGAAGAGGACGATCTTTCCTTCCCCGATGAAGTAGATACACCTAAAGAAATATCTGCAAGGATCCGTTTTCAACGATTTCGCGGCGTGAGGTCTTTCCGAACAAGTCCTTGGGATCCATTTGAGAATCTTCCTCGCGATTATGCTCGCATATTCCAATTTGAAGATTTCAAACGAACCGAACGTGCTGTTCGTCGCAGGGCTGAGCAAGAAATTGGGGTTGTTCAGGTTTGTCCTCTTTGTATAAGTATATGCGCAGCAAACACATTTATTAATTGGATATAGCCTGGCACCCGTGTCACCATTTACCTCAAAGATGTACCACAGGAAGCAGCGATTGACTCGACCATTTGTGTCTTTTCCTTGTTGCAGCACGAACATAAAGTAACGGTGGGCAGTTTCACCGTGCAAAGAAATACCGAGTACGATGGTTCCGTACGGTCCAAGGTATATTTGTGATAGTACTCTTCCTATCAGTCATGGGGCTCACACGAGCTTAAGGATCCCCTCATTCTCTGTGTAGGTCCTCGTCGGCTGGCAGTAAATCCTATCTACAGTCAGCATACGCGCGGAGGCGGAAAAGGCGCCAACAACGTCCACAAGTTTGAGCGTTACCTCCGACATGGTGCAACCTATGTCGCTAGCTTGTACTGTCCCGTTATCTATGGAAAACAACCGTGTGTGCTTCTCAGGGAAACCTCAGATATACAAGGTGAGCTGCTACTGAAGCTTTTTTATTCTCAGCAATAATACTATATGTACATAGCTCCACAACTTGTAGCCATGGGCACTTTCCTGAACCCTGACACGACACGCATTGTTGCCAAACGCATCGTTCTCACAGGCCATCCTTTCAAAGTACACAAGAAGACAGCTACAGTCCGCTATATGTTTTTCAACTCTGGTAGTCTAGCCATTCCCTTTTTTGTTTTCGTTGCCACGTCTAATATACTTTCTCTTTTTTCTAGATGATGTACACTATTTCAAGCCCATCCAACTCCATACAAAACACGGCCGAACGGGCCACATACGCGAGTCTCTTGGGACACATGGATATTTCAAAGCTCATTTCGATGGTCCCATCAATCAGATGGACACCGTCTGTATGTCTTTGTACAAGCGAGTTTTCCCCAAGTGGGCACGACTGTGGACTGGACATATTCGATCGGAGGCCCAAGACCTCCAGTCGGACGCAATGGAAGAATAAAATTTCTTCGATGCTCTTTCTTCTAGGCTTGGCTCTTGCTTTCTACCTTCGTGCCCTAATTTGCCATTTATATGCGATGGTCAAATAACTAAATGTCATATAGCGTTTAGGAATACAAAGGTACCAAATCGTAGTCCAACTCCACTCCATAATCAAAGGTTATGATCTTGTCTTATTCCCACCCGAAAGCTTGTCGGCTGGCGACCGAAACTGAGCCTGTATATTACGGTAACAATCAAAGTCCACACAACTTAGCTTCAGTTGCTTGGGAAGAAAATGTTTTCTATCTACAACGGAGTTGAAAAAATGTTTTCCAGCTTTATAGGAATTTAAAATTAAAGATTGTTTTATATGAAGCTTTCTATTCCCAGTCAAAATATCTAACTTACTGCAGGACTCAAAATTAAAAACAGGTTTAAATCCCTTGGAGCCCCTGAAGTTGTGAGCAGTTATCTTATGCGTGCTTGGCAGACTCGGACCAGCGTAGACTTTTTCCTTGAGACCGGTCTAACTGCTAGAATTTAGGTCCCTGTTTTATAACATTTGGTCAGGGGATTTCCGGGCTCAAAAAGTATATTTGACATTGTCAA
This sequence comes from Phlegmacium glaucopus, assembly GCA_015039465.1. NCBI lineage: Eukaryota > Fungi > Basidiomycota > Agaricomycetes > Agaricales > Cortinariaceae > Phlegmacium > Phlegmacium glaucopus. Next base: position 825,452 of record MU130154.1, on the reverse strand, counting down.
GGTATCTAAATTAGCTGCAACGGTGTCTCCGAGTTGCATATTTATTTTAAACGCAAAACAGTTTTTACTCATGCATCAAAGTAAAAAACTGTATGTCTGATTTAGTAGCTGTCTCACAAGATTGTTTCAAACTCAGTTAAACCAGCTGCCTTCTCTCTGCTGTACAGTCCTCGCAATGGAATATGAAGGTGTAAGTAAACAGGTCAATCATGCTGTTTCTGTGGTAGTACTGGCGAGGCGGAAAAGGGTGCCCATCATGTGCGAAGGCTTGATGAACGTTATCGCAACTTATGTCGCTAGCATTCCCTGTCCCGTCATCTATGTCTTCTCGAAGAGAATCTTATATTTACCACAGCTCTCTGACTCATGGTCATGGGTACTTTCTTCAATCTTGGACATGACGCGTTTTGTTGCCGCACCGGACGACCCATTTGAAGTGCACAAGAAGGCAACTGTATATGTTCCTTCGACGCTGCTGACCTGTACACTAATCGAGGTCCATCATATGCGAGTCTCTCGTGGATGATTGAATACCCCAAAACTATTTCGATGGTCCACAATTTACATGGACGCCGAATTCTCTGTTCAGGTCCTTTCATCTCGGGGTTCTGGATAGTCGATCGGGGTTCAAGCTCAAGGCCTCGAGTCCCGTCTTTGCAAGAGAAAAAATTTAATCTTTTCATTCCAGTAAGCTTGATTTTTACCTTTGTGCCCTGTGTGGTGTTCACCGTTTAATATACGATGACTAGATAACACAGTCGTAACCAAGAAAAAATCAATTCATTCGACTACTAAGCTCTCCTCCAAAAAACATTGAAAGTATCGATTATATATAATCATCCATCCTGGTATGATCTGGTATAATTACTTATAGTCTGGGCCTGGCCATTGGAGATCGAAGCTGACCTTATGACATGCCACACCACAGAATAGAACCATTCAGCCAAAGTAAAACTCGTCATTCTCCATGTAGTCTCATTTGATGGATAACGAGGCGTGGGTTCAAAATGCAAACAAAAAAAATACAACCGTTTATTATCCTATGCTGCATCCGGCTTAAAACTTGGGTCAGCAGCTCAACATTTCTCGCTCTTCTCCTGTGACCCCACCTAAAATACTTTCTTCGAAAGTATTCATGTGGCTTCTGAAGAAGAGATGACAGACAAAACCGAGCCAAAAACATCGAGACTTACTTTGTATTTGACGCGATGACAGTGATTCGTTTGAGCGGAGAAGACCTATAATACCTGTTTAGATGAAAATGATATCAAGTTCAAGGAAGAGTCCGACCATCAGAGGTTATTTTATCAGCCTGAGAGATGCGGCGATACGCTGCTGAGAGTTGTGGCATCGCCTCAGCTTTTGTCCTGTCAAGCAATGCGTTCGCCATACAAAGCTGACGAAAGGTGTATGCCGAAAGTTCTTGAGAGTAGCGGTCTGTTTTCGTTTCTGTAGCGGTACTCATGGTAGAAGAGAATAATCTTTTTTTCCGTGGAGGGCCTTATAGGTGGATCCTTACTCCACCACGTTTCAACCGACGTCATATATTCATAACACAATAATTAGTTAAATATTATCATGGTCGTTATCGCCGCCGAAATAGCCGCCGACTCCACAGAACAACCATCGACAAATGACCACTAGTCCACAGCCATAATTCCTCTAATAGTCCATCTAAACCTCCCCGCTCGTCCAAAGATGGTCGGTGGCCAGGCTGCTCTGTCGCGATGAACTTTAGAACGTCTTTTACTGTCACCAGACCCGATAGCACTCCATGGTCTTCTACAAGGATTGTACGTGGCCTTACGCGAAAGATAAGGGCTCACTGCATTCAGATTATACAACATCGACTCACCCCAAGCGCTTGAAGAGTTGCATTACAATCTCTAATGGAAGATCTGGAGAAACTGTCATAGGAGTCTTGTCTCTGGTGTAAGCATTAGTCAAGCAGAACAATATTTGTTGCTTACCTTGTTCACCCAAGGCCAAAATTGAATGCCCTCACCAGCCGAAGTCGAGGCAAAGTACTCTTCGTGTTCGTCATCCTCGTGGGCCTCAGGAGCGAAGTCTACGTCATCATAACTTTGGTGTCTGGCATTAAATAAGCAGGGTGTATTCGCCAGTCTACCGCGATTTTTCCGAGCGCGCTCTGGTTGGACGACTCAGTCGTTCATTTTAATTGGGAATAACGCGTGCAACTCACCGAGCACATAGCGTATTTCGCTACGGTCAATGTAACCAACAAGCGTTAACGCCCCATCGGAGGAGACAATGGGGAAGCCCTTGACATTCGTTGACGAAAGAAGAGATTCTAGTCAAGTTGTTATAATGACGTCATACACCCAAACTAGGCGACTGAAACTCACCAACGTCCTTGACACGCATACCTGTATCAGTTAATGTAGTCAAGTTCTTTCTCATCACCGTCGACACTGCGCGGAAATCAGTTATGCACCGTCACGAACTCAAATTTTACCTACCGGTAACATTGTAAACATGGTCATCTTTCTCCAGGAACGGGAATCCGTTAAGTCTGATCATCTCATCCGCGATCCCGTTCGTGCCGAGGAAGTCTCCTACGGCTTTGGTTACAAGGAGTACGATCTAGAGCAATCTGGATTCAAGAATTGATATTTTGGGAAGATAAAATCTTAGTACCATGGTGGGAAGGATATAGGTCAAAGCTCCAGTTAGCTCGAACATGATGACGACCACGGTCACCGTGATTCTCATGACTCCACTAAAAACCGTGGTGAGTATCCACAGCTGCATGAAAATAATATGATAATAAATTGACCTCCGCTTACCTCAGAGCAGCAGCAGCACCCAAGAAGGCATACGTTCCAGGAGTAATACATGGGAGATCAGGGGCACAAAATTTAAATATTCCCTTTTGCAGATACGCCCTAATAATCCATATTAGCCCAGTACCAAGAAATCAAAATCAAACTCACTGGTTCAGGGCTTTTACCATAATGCCAACCATCCTGCCAAACGTTGCCCCAATGGCCATAGAAGGGACAAAAATGCCTGCAGGAACTTTGCATCCATATGAAATCACAACAAAACCTATGCGAATAATAGTAGCGAGAAGCAAGGAGTTGGATATGCGCCACTGAGCTGGTGTCCTAAACGTCATGCGATGTTTTAAGATTGGTTATGGTGCAAAAGTTATGCTTTCAGAAAACGTACTGGCACAAGTTGAAGACGTTTCCTCCGCCTTCGCATTCTCTGAAAAGAATAGCCATACTAGAGGTCATATCCATACGGATGAATCGATTGAAATATCCTATCAATGCTGTAAGGCTGGCCAATGTAACTGCTTCTGCTACCCCATGGTTTGCAAGATACTTCCGGCGGAAGGCAGCAACCTGTAGGTTGAACTTTATCATGAACGCCCCATAAAGACCCTGTTTCAATGTGCGATGTAATTAGACAAGACTTTAGGACATAAAATGGTTTCTTGCTTCAACTCACCCCAAAAATTCCAAGGATCACAAAGAAAATGATTTCGAAGAAGTGCCAATCTCGGTCGTAGGTGACTTGGAACAACACGAGTTTGCCAGTACGGAAGGGGTTCATTGCCTGTGAGTGCACGTTAGCACACTACGACGTGGGTGTAGATATATCTCGTTACGAACAGATAATGTGAAGGTTGCCACTAGGGCACAAAACATACTTCTCCACAACATCTTGGTGCTGAAAGTATGACTCATTTCCTATATTTATTCCTGTCAACAGTTGAAATAAGCCGCAACCCGCAAAAACTACACGCCTCAATTGAGAATAACACTCCCCCTATGGGCGAACCGAAGGCGACTGCGACTCCCGCTGCACTCGCAGCTGTGACAATTTCCCTTGTCTTGCCTTGAATTAATATCAGAACAGGAATGGTCTTAAGGAGAGAAATATTGAACAAACTTTGACTCCGACGGAAATTGTCAAACAATCCAGCTACCAATGATCCGATGCAGCAAGCAACATGCACTGAAGGACCTTCTTTTCCAACAGACAATCCAGATGCAATAGCCAAGGGCTGCAAGGCCGAATTAAAGGTAATATGACAAGACAGATAAATCAACATACAAGAGTCAAACTTTTGATAAAGAATGTAGCAAATCCAAGAAAGCCTTGCATGACGAATCCAGCAAGGATACATTTGATTTCCGAAATGCCTGAGCCTGCTGCATATTTTGCAAAAGACCGGACTAGGTGAGACGCAATGAACGAGAACATGGCCTACATGATGATAAAAGATTGTCAATATAACACTAAATATATAGTGAGAGAGAGACTTACCGCAAACATAACAAAAATCATCCACCGCGCCAAGGTAAAATGGCTCCAAGAATGCCATGAATCACACCCATCCACCTCCTCACCTTCAATCTCCCAACAACAAAACTGTTGATTCAACCACCAACCGTCGGAGCAATACCCCATCTTTAAGTCCGACAGCCATTGAGTGATGATGGAGATGACTGCGGCGTTGGCACCTATGCATACTCCTAATATAACGAATGTATTTAGTTACTTTGGCGAATATAAACCACTAAGCGCTCACCGACAATGCTAATGACAAACCAAGTTTGTCCAGCTTCCATAGCTTTCTTGAGCTGTGCCCAAAGCTGTCGGGATGTAGCACTGGCCCCTCGAGGTGCACCACGGGGAATATAATTCATGCGTGCATTTCTCAGACGTCTTTCTCTCTCAAGTGTTGAATCCTGAATCCAGTCTGTTAGATGTGATGTTAAGCCATTAGATTGGAATTAACACAAGGTAAATGCGAAACCTATAGTTGTGAAGTCCTCATAACGTCTGCCATGACACCATCAAAGTCATACAAGTTCGAAAGTCAATGACACCCACCTGATTTGTTCGAGCTCCTCATCTTCTAGCTCTTCAGGCGCCATATGTTTGCAAGGAGCAATACTTCACTGATGGCTTACCATCCGAGCCGAGAACCCTGACTGTGGGAACTTTTCAACTGATGACTTGGAAGAATAACAGAATAGTTGGAGAGCGAATGACAGGGTATAAGCAAACAGTAAAGAAACAGATCCGCTCCCCATCCATGTGCGAACATTTACTAGTATCTATCACCAGAAATATATAGTCCAAGATAAATGTAAGTAACGTCCAGCGTTCGTAAAAGATGGCGCTTTTAGCATCGATTAGAAGGGGGATGCTTGACCTGTGATTCTGTTCTCTAAGTTTCTGGAGGTACAGTGATATTAGCCAGAGAAAATGTTGCAAAACCCGGGACACCAACCGGAGCGCAGTTTCCTTCGCCATGAGCTCTTGTCTCTTCTCGTTGATCTCCCTCTGTACTCTCAATTCGATCTCCCGTAACTGAAGAGGAGGAAAAGAATACCCTGAGCAATTACGTATGTGGGTTCGAAATACATCAAAATTACCTTCTCTTCCTCACGACGAAGTTGTTCCTCCTTGAGCCTGACACTCTGAGTCGCTAATTCTGAAGGCAGAATTTGAGAATCACTGACCGAGAAGAGATGAGTTATTACATCATTTCTTTCAAAACCGTACTGAACTTACCGAATATCTGAATGTGCACTTCGCGACAGTTTCTCTGTGCGGTACGTCTCGTAGAGAACATCTTCCGTCAGTGTCTTAAGATCACCTAGATGTGAGCTGAGGCATACAGAACTTCATAAACTTTGACTGCCCACAGCAGCAGGAAATTGAATGACTTACCCCAGGACAGCACCCCGAAGCCTGACAAAATCAGAGTGATGTGGGTTATCGACTTCAACCGTGCCCCAAGGGTACACCCTAGCACGAACGGGTTCACCATCTATTTCAACCTCCTCCTCTGACCCAATAACGGCAAAGGGTAGTAAGGCCTATGTATTACCCGAGAACAATGCAATATTAGATATAATAAATAGAACTAGAGAAAAGACATACTCTCAATTCTATATTATCGGCAATCGTCTCCTCATCATCTTCTTCAACATCATATGGGAAGTTATAGATTGGGATCTCATAATGGTCAATATCCTCCATGATCTGCACAGAAATCAACGACCTAGACACGACAAAATAATTGAGCACCTCACTCTCTTCTTGAACGCCCTCAACTCCGAGGGCGTTAATGAATCGGCCTTCCCAATGACTGGGATGACGTTGACACGTGGCGATAGTCGTCGCATCAGCTCAATATCCATTTCTCTCAGACTTTTTGACGTCAAAAAAAAGGCAAAATTGAATCATTAAATTTATCAGAGATGCCTTGGCATACTCACGCATGGCCAGTTGGAGGGATGAAATATAGAAGCGCGTGCACGCGATTGTCCCGAAAACGGGGATTACGTTTGATTCGCGACTGTTCTGCAAGGATATCGTCGTATTGGCGTTCAAGATAAGTCATGATTTCCTGGAAACTGAGTAAACATTCCGGATTCAGTAAGCGGTTCGTTCATGTAAGGGGAGGGAGACGAACGCATGTTCGTTGTCAATGTTGTCTCCGAATCCCGGAGTGTCAACGACAGTGAGGGCAATCCTAATACCATCCTCCTCAAGCTCTGGAAGGTGTATTCAGATAACTCCGGTAGAAGGACTTGTACTGCAGTTCGAGAACCACTGACCGACGTTAGCAGGCTTTATTTTGATACCCACTTCAATATGAGCCTCCTCCGGGCTTTCGATGACCTTGTGTGCAAGGACATCGGACTCACACAGCGTGTTCACAAAGGTTGTGCGTCCTGTCCCAGAGGCGCCTTCAAGGGATAGAATGTGAACCCCTGACCAAATAAATCCTTTCAAAACGTACCGACAACCATGATCGTGAGCTGGACGCCCTTTACTTTGTTTCGCCTTCGTCCTGAGATGGGCATTTTTTGGTGGTAGGAATTTACTATTGACCCTACGAATTTTAAGGGGATGGAGGTCGAATACGTAGATTTAGGGAGCACCCCTTCCGAACTTAAGGGTACTTATCAACTTTCGTAAATAGGCTTTAGCTCGTTGTGATGCAAACTCAGCGCTTGGACCATCTAGTTTATAATAACCGCGCCTTCTGATTCTAACAGTTCAAAATATTCGCCGTCGACGATGATAACCTCACAGTTTTATTCAGGAAAGCAAAGATACCAAGACGAGAAAAGCAAGTCATTGACATCAAGAATCTATATTACTTGTATATATAGGAACCATCACCGTGGGTACTGTTCGACCCGTCGCTGCAAGTAAAGAAGTCAATAATCCTGCTTTGCTGTAAATGCCTGCTTTGATGGCATCAAATGATGCCAGGATATTTCGCCGCTCAGCGGGCCTACGATTGTCCCCACATCTCTCATGAGTTTCATTCCTGACGACAGACTCTTCTCTTATTCCGAACGGGTTAAAGGAAAGGTCGTGGTTATTACTGGTCCGTCTCCCGCCTTTCGCAATGTGAAAACATCATCTTACAAACAAAATAGGGGCTGCTAATGGAATAGGCAAGGAGACGGCATTACGCTTTGCCTCCTACGGGTTTGCACAAGGATTCGACTAGAATTTCCCCTCATTAAACGTTGGTTTAGTGCTAAAGTAGTCATTGGTGACTTGGACATTACGGGGGCTAATAAAGTGGTAGCTGAAGTTGAGAAGGCTGGCGGGTTTGTCTATACTGGCCCTCTCTATATTCGCTGATTCATTGAAGCATTCCGGTCTATAGGACTGCAATTGCTATTAAATGTAACGTGACAGACTGGGACGCACAAGTCGAAATGTTCGAACTGGCCATAAAGAAATATGGCTCGGTTGATATTGTGGTGTGTCTCTTTGCTTTACCTCCAGTTAGGCCATAATGTTTGATTTAAAGAAAAAATGATAGGTACCCAACGCTGGAATCTCGGAAGCTAGCCCATTCGGAACAGTAAAATTCGAGAATGATAGACCCGTGAAACCGTCCTTAATAACTCTCGAAGTTAACCTGGTTGCAGTTATGTATAGTGCGTCCTACGGGCTTGAGGGATATTTGTGTCAGCAATAACTAATTCAATAAGTCACAGCCGCACACCTGGCTTTGCATTATCTGGATGTGAATAAACAAACCGGAGAGTTGAAATCACTAATATTCATTGGTTCTATGGGTAGGGTTTCCCCCTTATCGCTTTGAGTATTCATTAGACTTCTCTCAATAGCATCCTGGTCGGCAATACCCAATGGCGTATTGTACAGTGCCTCCAAACACGCAGTGCTCGGAATGATGAGATCCATCTACCCTTCCATGGAACAAAAAGGCATCCGAGTGGGATGCATTCATCCCTTTTTTGCAGGCGAATACTCCTCTCTATGGGCACACCAAAGATCTGACTTTGATACTATCTTCATAAGATACTGGCATCGTTCCCATCCCTGTCAAGCTTGTCCTAGCCGGAATTCCCAAGACACCCGTCTCTCGAGTAGCAGGCGCTATTTTTTATGCTGCTACCGACACAGACGAAAAATCGAACGGCTCAGCATGGCTACTCGTTGATGATGGTCCGGTATTTATGGTTCCAAAAGAAGAGTTTAAGCAAGGTGTATACCAGATGATTGACGACAGGGCAAACGCAGGTCGCGCGTATGTTTCTTTTGCAATTAACTCGCCAATCATAACAGCGACTGACTTCTTCGATAGGCTGAGAGGTGTTGCGGCTTGGTATCTCTTTGCCCGCGATGTCTGGGGTATCACGGGTAATGCAATCATCACTGTTGGTTTGGGGGTGGCCTTGGCCAAGGTTGCTTGGGATAACAAGCATGAGATAGACAAATACATTCACATGATTGTTGCCTCGTGGTCATGAACTTTGTAATCTAAACGCTACCCTCAAATACTAAAAAGACGCTAGAATCATTCAAGCGCGAATGAAACAGCTATGAAACAAAGAACGGATTACTTACAGGGTCCCAATCATTATTTTGAGCAACCCCAAAATAAATTTTGGGTTATTGCAAAGGTCCAAACCATTGGAAACGCATTGCATGGTCATAGGATCCGGAGCGAATAACGTTCGGAGTCGAGTCTCCTGCTCACGTATTTTTAGTTTGTATTGAATTCAAAAGTGGATAGCCTGTCCTCACTCGAAAACGTAACTTCGTAAACTCACGGAAGAATTTGAACCTTCTATCATCTATAATTCTATATCGTAGGAAAGGTCAGATAAGCCAGCGAAAGCCTGAAAACACAGAAGACATGCTAAGTAGATAACATAATGCAATTTAGTGGTGAAGTCCCGAGTTTAATTAGGCTTTTGACAAGGTTTTGCAAAGAACCCCTTGCCCCTGTTGAGCAATTGTGAATGCATCAGAGGGACAAGATGAGTACCATCTACTATTACAGGATGGACTCGTACTAGAAGCGAGGCCCCGTCATGTGTCGCCGATAGTTCAGTCAAAACAGGCCCTTTTACAATGCGCAAATTCTAGATTTCCTTATCGCGTTCCGAATCTGAACCGTCACATTGCCAAGAGAAAACCGAAATCTAAGTATTCCAGAATGAAGTTTGGAAGTAGGTGGTGTGTTAACGAGATGCCCACCTGATAGCCTGAGAAGCTCAATGGCAGGAACACAGAGAATGGAGGATTCGTCAAAATGACCCAGTTACACGGCTATGAGTTAATGAATTGATTCTCCTGTCTAAGCCAGCAGTCAGAGGCATGACGAACGTCAAGTGACTCGGGAACCCTGGCTAAACCGTTGCGAGTCAATCAGTTCCCAGAGGGAGCGTAGGTTTCCAGGCATTTCGACTAGAAGACACGACTCTCCCCAGGCATATGTAGCCGATGACGGGGCTCTTTGACAGGGCCGAGATCGAATATTAATTCAGGAGAGCCATTTGCGGTAAGTATCATAATACACATCAAAAAAATTAGGATGAATTTTGTAAATCTCTAAGTATCAGGAAAAGGTTTCAGCAACAGACCCCCAATTTCTAAAAAGGGAATGCACACCTTCGGCTGTTCTGTACTCGGATGAACAACCAATCTACAGCTGCCCTCACGCCTGTCCTAAATGATGAAAAATATTAGATTATGTTATGGAACATTTTGTGAAGCAAATAAATTATCGGAAAATCATCGCTTCGCTTTGTAGCATTTACTAGGCTTAGTCCAATGCACAACTCGAACGAGACGAAGACTGAAAAGCGAGAGAGTAAGCGCACCCCTCGATAGAAGAAATGCCCATAACATCCAAACTTGCTATCCTCTCTCGTCTAGCCGACATATCAACATTCATGTCTGCCTCGCCATATCTTGTCCGTCTTGCACTCTCCAATTTACGCTGATGCCAATCCTCGTAATCATGTCTAATATCGTCCACCGATAAGCTGAGGGGTGAGTCTTGTTTATTTGCGAGCAGGAGGAGGGGTACACCTAAGATTTGTGGGCTAGAGAGGACGCTGTCTACATAGTTGGTTCACTTATTTGGGTGTAAATAAGATGCTACGATGGATGCGTACCAAACACTTCCCAACCTTCGCTGAGACGTTCCCTGTCCTCGGCATCGATGACATAGACGACAGCGTGGCAATCATCATAGTATCTGTGCCAGATGTTGCGAATGCCCCGTTGGCCACCTAGATCCCAGAATTGGAGGATGGTAGATGGGAGGACAATTGTTCCAGCTGACCAAAATGTGGATAGAGCATAGTATTAGATGTAGATATAACACACTGTTTTGCCCGACTGTAGGGCCAATCTTGTCTGGCGATAGCCCTGGAGTGTCGTTATACAATGTCTTGATTCTCTCCAGGAGAGTCTATATAGCATACTGGCGTCTGAATGCAACCTGTGCCGAGACAGGTGTATGTCGGTACTCAACGTACTGTTTTACCAGCTCCGTCTAATCCAATGATGATGACAGAGAATTCCTCCTTCCTATAATTCCATTAGCTTCCCTGTAATAAAATTCGACAGTGCACACCTTGTAAGATATTCATGTAGACCTTTCAATAAATGATACATGAAGATTGTGGTCACAGTTGAACAAAACCAAACAACAATTTGGTCTTCACCACGTCTTGTAACATACACCACGAGATGGGCTATTATTCAACATACTACAGTTATGGCTTTCCTAGCTTCCTGATAATAGTCATCGCTCTTTATCTCCTCTTCACCGGTAACTCTTTGTCGCAGATTCCATAGGCTGCGCAACAATTTCTGACGTATTGTCGATGTAGGTTCTGGAGAGGCCTTCAATGTAGGTCAGTTCTTGGAAGAATCAAGTCCTTATGCATGGGGCGCCACGGGAATCGGTCTGTGTATCGGGCTAAGTGTATTGGGTGCTGGCTGGTGCGTGTTGTCTGGAAATTGTTCCGACTCACTATAATTGGGTGTCATTTCTCCTTGTTTTATAGGGGTATCTTCATCACTGGAGCTTCTATCCTTGGAGGAGGCGTCAGAACACCTCGTATAACCACCAAGAACTTGATAAGGTACATAAGTTGCTAAAACGTCACGTTCGAGCAAGCTGAACAGGCTTCTTCAAACCTCACCAGCATCATCTTCTGTGAGGTTGTGGCCATCTATGGAGTTGTATGTCGTCTCCCAGGTCCAGCCAGTTCAGCTAACGAATACATGCATAGATAATGGGCATAGTCTACTCTGCCAAACTCAACCCAGTAGCCGACAGCGTTCTTTACACACGCGAACACTACTTCACAGGTAATTCCTACTAGTCGGATGTGCACATTATACTAACGAGCCTTTTATCTTAGGCTTCGCCCTCTTCTGGGGTGGCCTGACCGTCGGCGCATGCAACTTCCTCTGTGGTATCTGTGTTGGTATCACTGGCTCAACCGCAGCCCTAGCTGATGCAGCCGACCCCGAGCTATTCGTCAAAATTCTCGTTGTAGAGGTATTCGGTAGCATTTTGGGACTGTTTGGATTGATTGGTGCGTTTTTCTCCTTTGCCTTTCACCACCATTCATCTGAACTGTTGGGTTACTACCTTAGTTGGTCTCCTGATGGTTGGCGGGGCGCCTGACTTCCAGGGTGCGACCTCAACAGTGGCATTTGCGGCAGCATCGACAGCAGCAGCTATGGTATCGCCTTTCGTACATTGAGTAATGTGAAATAGCTCGCGAGATAACTTGGACGATAATATTCATAAATCGATGGCGTATCAATAATGCGTGGCCGGCCATCTGACCACATCAATGATTCAGATACAATGAATTCGGGCTACAAGAACAATACATAATAAATACTATAACTTGTTATCCGTTTCAGCCAGTCCATTATTCACTTCTCTAGTTTTCAAAGAAATAGACCTTATATTCCAAAGTCGTTATAAGAATTGACCTGAATCTCGAATGCTAGCCTCTTGCTGTGACCATCACTTCTTCTCCGGTTCTTCGAAGGGGTTCTCAGTATACTCCAACCCGTAATCATCCTCTGTCAATTTCCTGGTCGGTTGGGAGTGCAGGGACACTGCAGGGGGACTACCGCTACCTCCCACCGGCGGCGGATCACGTAGTAGAGATACAGGACGTTTTGGTAGCAAGCCCAATTTGCCTACAAATTTCTTGTTCAAAGCACGTTATGTATAATATAGCAAAATTCACTGCTCACCAGCATCAATTGGAACTGCACTCGAAGATGCACGAGGCGGAGAAGCCGGCAGTGGTTCAGGCGTCTCTGGAGGAGCTATAAGCCGAGGAGTAAATAGATATTTCGCAGGCCATCAAGATATCGAAAGCGACATCACTTACTATGGCTAGGGCTTGGTGTCAAATCGTATCCTTTAAGAGCGGACGTAGCCGCAGGCGGGCTCTTATGAGCCACAGGAGGAGAAGATACTGTTGTGTTCGAAGTCGAGGAATGGGAATTTGGATCAAAGTAGGAGGGCTGTGCGACTGCGGCAGACTGTGCTTGGCTTTGAGCACCAGAGGTGCTAGTATTAGCATCCCATGTGGGTTGAGTGCTTGAGCTAGAGGTTTGTCCGGGCGATCTGAGGCAAAACGGTGAATATTGGAAAGAGGAAAATAAGAAGTAGCAGATCCCTCACCTTCCTTGGTCAAATTCCTGGATCTTTGCCTTGACTTTGGAGAATAAACTCCCAATAGTCTTTTTCCCACCTGTATGAATGTTAAAAGATGAATTCATGCTTGAGAACGATATAAAGACCAACTCTCTGCGATCTTGCTGAACTGTTCTTGGAAGTCTCCTACGGATTTGTCCGCCTCAACTCCATCCTCACCTGGCTGGGCCTGTGAATTCCAGCGTTGTTGGCTCGGATGAGACTTATACGTCACTGTTGGTCGTTGGTTAGTATTGAACCATTGTTGCTGTTGCTGTTGCTGTTCCTCTAGCATTAGGTGACGGGCAAATTGTTCGTCTAATTCCGTTTGCGACTACAATTTTAGCACGGTAAGAAATAAAATATCAGAATTTGGGGTAGATAGAACGCACAAGAGCTGGTTGTTCTTGCTGCACATGTACTGCAGCGGGGGGTTCACCCTTGTATTCTGGATCACTCATACCGAGCAAGGTATCAATGGCGCGATCCTGGTCCCCGCCTACAGATTCAAGCACCGACATCCTGCGATTGCAACTATGGGTTAGCAACAGATTGATTGGAGGACAACAAGTGCTGCGGACGCACAATATGAGGTCTTCATAGTCCGGAAACATGGCACGTAGTGCAACAACACTTGGATCCATGATCGTATCTCTCTGAGGTGCCTCTGCAGCCGGTGGCGCTACACCGGGTGCTACTATTCGACTTGTAGCAGTATCAGGAAGCGTACCGTCGGTTTCAATAACAGGGGCGACCATCGGCGACGGTGTATATGAATCAGTAACAGGGGCAGCCTGGGACTCCAGTTTGTCGGTAGGTAAAATTGTGGAATTGTCGGTCGTGGTAGTCATTGAGGAAGGATAATCAATTAATCAATCTATTCCCAAATACCCTATATCAGTATGCGCAGTCCCGCTGCCAGTCACTTACAATCCCGTGACCGGACCCGTTACTATCATCAAGACGCGTTTCAAGTTCTGCCCTATATGATATGTCGTCCTCTACGCACCATGACCCACCTTTGCAGCAGCAAAATGTTTCTGTCCCAGAAATGGGTAGGTTTCAGCGCCAGATCGTTGACAATTCTCTCGAGGAAGGTCAATTCCAAAGTGGCATCGACGCGTTGGACCTACTTCGTTCACCCGACCATAAACCATCGGTGTACGCGACGTTGTCTCTTATCACCTTACTGCAGTCTTATATCTTACGCGTTATAAACAGTATTCACATATTGCATCTTCTCTACATATCATTGCACCCAGCACATGAGATCTCTCTGAACGATGATGAGCCTTTCGACAGAACTACTCTTCTCTTGCAATCTCCACGGAAAATCATCAAACAAGCGAAAGCTGCCTTGATTCTGACCCCAGAAGCAATCCTATCAGCCCGCCGTCTTCTCTTGTCTTTTGCACTCACTAACACTCCAGAAGATCTCGGGGCTGCTCTGCCACAATACCCCGAAACTAACAATACTCCCCCAATGCAGTTTGAACATATGGATTCTCCCATATTCAAGCAGGCTGAAGCTATAAAGTCTGCTAAAAATTGTTGGGAAATTTTAAAATCTGGATATAGGTTGCGGAAGTTACGAATGTACGCCTCTCCCAAAGGCAAAGGCAAACAGACTAGAAACCTTTTCACGGCCGAGCCTTCTTTTGTTGCCGGTGATGACGGACAGGAAATTTTACCTGTCGATGATGACTCCTGGTCTACTCTAAACTGGCTTTTGACCCTCTTTGAGCGTGATGCAGATTTGATGGAGGCTCGAGGAGAACGTGAGCCGGATTTTGTATATACTTTTTTCTCGATAAGGTTGAACTAAACCATTATAGCACGATATTCCCCGCTGCTCGTCAAACAAATTCCTCCGCCGTCAATCGGAGCAATTACGAGGTGGGACATTTCTGAACCCCTCAAACTTATATTTTTCGCCATCCAACAAGAGGATGCAAGGAAGCAACGAATGGGCTACCGCCTGTTGAGTCTCGTACGCCTCTCCCCGCCATACCTATAATTAGTCTCTGAGACTTCCGATTATTGTTTTTCTTAGCTAATCGACCTATGTCGTACAACTCACCTCAATCTCACATTCTTCGCCTCTTCAGTCCTCAGTCAATTAGCTTCCAGCTCTGCCGCTATTTCTTTTTCAGCAGCTGAGATAATCCCGACCTTCTTTTCTAACCTCTCTTCCTCCCCATCGGCTCTCCCGTTTAAAATAGTTCTTTGTAAAAAAATGTTGCAAGACACTGTCGACCACAGCCCTTCCCCTGAAGCTGCCAACCCCGCCCGTCCCAAAGCGCAAGCGAGAGCCCAGCCGAAAGCTTTGAGTAGGCAAAGAACCCAGTCTGATGTGGGTACTTTGACGAGTCCGCCACTCTCTTCGGTCTTGTCTGGGGCTTCTATGGCTTCAGTTAGTAGCACCGATGCTACGAATACAACAGTCAATAAGACGTCAAGTATCCTCCCACCTTGGGACCAGGTCACTCGTCTACTACATGATACCAATAGCTCCCCCACGAGCACAAAGACCAGCTTGGCAAGATCAATGCCTATATGGGCTACTCACTCGATTATCTTGCGTGTCAAGTTTGAGCTGCTCTTCGCTTATGGCATGGTACATATACACAATGGGCCTGAAGGTCGTGATCTGGAATCGGAGCCTTGGAATGCATCCCTCAAAGATGGGAGTTTAAGCAGGCTCATGGATGTCGTTTTCGTTGCGCGGGGAAGTAATGAAGATGAAGATGCGTTGTTCTATAGGAGTCTCTTGATAGGCGCCTTCGGGTTGCCAGAGACCTGAACCGATCTCGAACGCGAACCACCTCATACATGGTACTGGCAAAGGCACCGAATCTTGACATCGGTTTCTTGGAAGGCGGCGTAGCTTACTGCATTGTTGGAGCATATGGTAATAATAGAATAACCCCATATTGCTTCCATATCCTGATTATATGCCAAACAAATATACCTTCTGAAATTGAATTCAAGACGCTTGTATATTCTCGCGAACCTAAAATCCCACACAGAAGATATTTACAGATAAAGCTTGAATAAAGAGAGGATAATGGCTGTCTCTCATTGCCTCACCTTCTTCGACATCCCTTCTTTTTCAGATATTGGCACCTTCCTCTTACCATTATTTCCATTTTCTCTGCTGGTCGACGCCTGCGCCGCCGCCGACGCAAGAATAGCATTCGTCTTTTCTAGAAGTCTATTCAAGATCCGTTTTTCACCCATCCTCACAATTATGGCATGTCTTCTGTTTAAGCTCAGTGAAGGAGCGGCGATGACAGGTTCGGAAGCGGAGGCGGGTAGGAGAGCCTCATCTTCCTGTTAATTAAGTAGACGATCAGGTATTGTGAAGTGAATCGGATATGTCACGCAGGGAGGACAGACTGACCTTCAAAGTGGTGGAATACTGGGCTAATCGCTTGACAAGGACGTTTCTGATAATGCTTAGTGTCTGAACGTCTGTTTTAGGCTTGGGAGGTTTTTTCTTGTTTTGTGCCTTCTCCCATTCAGGGTTAATTTGGATGAGACGGATAAATGATGTGAGAGCAGGTGGTATTTCAAGATCGAATTCGAGTACGAAGACACTGTAGGAATTCACAATTGTCAGCTAAAGGAAACAACAACATGGCGGTGTTGGAGGCATACTCGTCCCCGCCTGCTTCTAACCACCAGTCAATTCTTGCGTCCATGTTCTCTCCGGGAAAATCGCCATGATCCTCCATGATAGTAGACACTACCAGGTCAGCTCGGATTTCTACCACGTCACCCGGGTTCCCGTATCCGCCGTCTGGGAGAGACAGATAGTCGACATGACCATAGCTTCGAAGTAATGCGGCGTTAGGCAAGTCACCATAAGTGTTCCACTAATTTTGACAAGGAAGGTCATTCAATTTGGAAAGTGAAGCCAGTAAGTTGGGACGCACAATTTGTTCCCCTGACTTAATAAGTTTGGTAGCAATCATTTTTAAACATTCCTGTTCATAGAAGAGCTTAACCTGGAATTGGGGAGAGAACATGGTCAGCTGGTCAGAAATACATATACTTGGGCAAAACCAGGAGTTCGCTGTACATTTTCTGTTTCATATCTTGCGTTCAAGATGTCTGCCAAAGGAATCATGACAACTTCAGTTTCCTCTTCCTCTTCATCTTCTCCCTCTTCTTCATTATCACCTTTTTGGGAGTCATCAGTGGCTGAAGCACCTTTATGAAGAGGCCCGTCGATGTCCATGGCACTGCCCATGCTGCTATCATCAACGTCATTTTCATGATCATCTTCCTCTCTGGAAAGGGTAAAGCTGCGCGATAATACGCGACTTCCCATGAGATGGTACATCTCGATCGAATAATACTGTTCAACATTCTGACTGGCAAACAAATCGGGCCGGCTCTAATCATGAATGGATTAAATAAAATAATGAATATTTGCTCTGCAGCGTTGATTGACAAATTGACGTACTTGAACAGCAGGCAGGACCTTCTCCCTGTAGTCCCTTTCAGCTTGCTCTCTACCTATTTTTTCTGGTGCGAATTTAACTATGTGTAAGCTTCATGAAAACGACAAAGTATGGTGCGGGTGGGAAGTGGAGAAAGAAAAAAAAGAAGAAACCAACCTACCACGCAGGTACCTTTCAGTTCCGCCAAATCGTCTTCACCCCAAAAAATTGGTGTGTCGAATGATTTAGGCAAGAAATCTTTGAAAAAATAAGAACACCATATTTAAAATTGGCTTTCTCTTTTTGGCATGAACTCTTCCTACCCAAATAAGCAGACCATCTTGACTGAGATCCTTGGGCAGCTTCCCACATCATGCAGAGGATAAGCCCGGCCCAACCTTGATGCAGGCTGGACTTCTTCCACGAGTCAAGTCCAAATTTTTGAGGGAGCATACATGTCCGGGTCGATAAAATCAGGGAGCGGGGTATCGTAAATATGACATGGCCTTCCTTCAAAAAGAAGATAATTTAGTTTGAAGAGTGAAAACCGTGGAGGACAAAACGCATTTTATAAACTCACAGGTATATCCTTTAATGCTACGGCTCCGCGCCCGCCTTCAGAGGCAGGAAATTGTATCACGTCCATTGAAGAGGCATCTAGTTCGCCATTGTGAGATTTGAACCAAGTAAAAAAGTTTTGCATGTCGTCCAGTGCCATTATTCTGATTTCTGAATCGTTGTCGCAGAACTTGTAGACCCTGGTTATGTAAGCTGATTATGTCGATCCTTCCCGAAGCAACTTTCCAGAACCATAGTCCAGATTCAACTTGACCCTGACAACTTACTTGGGTTATTCTACTCGCTTATGCACACACCTTCTGAATGCCTGCTGAATATTTGCGTACATGTCTGAAAGTTATCCGGCTGAGAGTCTTTCTGATTCGAGGGAATTTCGGACACTTCCCTTGTCTTGCTTTTACTCGAGTTCTTGAAACTAAGATATTAACTGTGGTCTCATGCCGACGAAAGAGTCAAACCTGAATGGAAGGCGGAAGATAACAAGACTCTGTATGTAAAAGCGACTGGATATTACTCGGCACCAGGCCTATATTTTTCACTACCGGCGCAAATTGGATATTACCTTTGGAGATTCTCGCGCAGATGACAAGGAATGAACTTTTCCATTCAACCTTGCGATGCCTTGGTCTCGCTTGTCTTAGGCATGGTGTAATAAGATGAGTTGCATCTTTGTTGCTTCTCTCTCCATGGTGCTCGTCCTCGGATCATCATTTTTCAACAGCTCATTCCCTTGTTCTTAATCGATTAGTAGTAAGACCACTCAAATTTTAATGCTCAAGCTCCTATGCTGCCTGTATTCTAGCGATTTCCAGCCGCTTGTACGATTGATCTACGCTTAAGCCTGCTTCATCTCGAAATACGACTTCGGACGTTTTTCAAAATTCGCAGTTGTAGGCTTGGCTCAGGTGTCAAAAGTCAAAAGGCCACCTCTACACGTACTCCAACTATGGGAGCATCCATATTCTCGAAATGGAATGGCTTACAGCCGTTCTCAGTGTCGCGTTTCACTCCTACAAACTACGCAATTTCATTAGCCTTCGATCAGGATTTAATCAACATGCCCTGCCCATAGTCGTATCTATTACTCCGTTGAACCTTGCGAAACACGTATTTAAATACCGGAGTACTCGGATGATGCTGGTGCGTATTTGTGTATGGTTGCTTCTCCAATGAACTTATCCATCTGTTCATCTAGAACAGGCGGATATACTACTGGACTTACATTTATGTCCGATAGCGAAGCTAGGGCTAGTACGAATCAAGGTATAGATATCTTGACGTTAAAAATGCGTGGCGGCCTTCGGGCTGGATACCCTTTGTACTTGGCCAAAGAACGGTCGACCATAAATTGTATGATCACCTATTGTGGAGAGCCCATGCAAGTATGGGTCATGCTGCGATTATTGCATGATTTTGAAGTTCCATACTAAACTCTAGGCAAGAAGTGGATCCAATTTTCAGCCGTTGTTAACATCCATGATTTTTGCATCTTTACAGGAGATGCAATTTACTTTACCGGCTGCTGCGCCACCTCGAGAATCCAATCCCTCTCGAGTTTCGTGTAATATGTCAGCTATCATTTCCAATCGTTCCTGGACAATCTGAGCACTCGTGATTAGTTGGTCGGTCTCCACTCCGAGTCTCTGATTTTGTGACGTTTAGCTGCCGAGTTTTTGTGAAGACGATGTCGGATACCACTCCAACGAAATTACCGTATCGTCGGGCCTATTTTATCAATGACTAGTTACCCGATCCTTTTTTTCTGTGATCCTTCGCTCCAAACAGGTCTCGTAATCTCCATAGATGAACATAATGTTCGCTTCTCGAACTGATCTGATTATTGGCATTTCGAGAATATAATCCAAGCAGACATATTCTTTGGATTGATTTATTCTTCGCCCTTCCTTGACGTCTGATCACTGGACGCTTGATATTTATATATTATTCTTCCAGATTATTACGACCCGCTTTTGATGGATCAAGAATCGGAAAGACTACCAGACTCTGGTCCATCTAGTGTCACTAGTCGAACTGGAATAATTTGGAGATGCCTATTTCTTATTCTATCAGAAGCTTTCCACCCTCAGCGATGGACGTCTTGAACAATGTCCATTCGGTGCGCATGCACCTTATATTTATTGAACGTGGGAAAGGGTACCGCCATAAACTACTGTGACAGTCACACTAATGAAAGTAGGACTTGGACTTTCACCGCATGGAAACACATGAACGGCTACGGAAAAACAGAGATAATCTCCTACAACAGTATAATTCTAACCTGGAAGATGTACTCAATCTACAGGACACCTTGATTCAGGATATCTTGCCCTCCGTAGCCGACGAACTCGAACTTTGCCAGGAAGCCGTAGAATGGGCAACGGATTGGCTATGCGATACACGTACGTGTCTTTTATTTCTAGCTTAAGTTTATCTGAGTGACAACAGTCTACTAAGCATCTATCTTCCGTATCTCGAGGGTGAGCCTAATTTTCTGCTTGTGACCGGCAGTTTTATGACCCAGAAAATCTATAGCGCAATAAATTTACGAAATCCTTCTCACTGGAAGCAATTCGGAAGACCGTGATTTGGCGTTTGAATAACATGTGGCCTCCGGAACCTTCGTTTCCAATGCCCAACCTTCATTGCCTTCCTGCCTATGACCCGTTTGGTAGACCCATCTTGGTTATCAAAGTCACTCCGCTGAACGAGGACATCAAATCGCAAAAGCATTTTATTATCAAGGCTTTTGAACAGCTCAGAATACATCTGAAAGTTCTTTATGATGGAGCGAAGGATGTCAGGGAACCGACTCTTCAATATGTGGCATTGCTCGACCTCCGTCAGCTGTCGCTTCAAAGCATCGTAAGAAATTCCTATATGAAAGCTTACGCTCCGATGTGATTGTACTTCAGAATATTGATTTATTTCGTTGGATTCTTCACGAAGTCATTCCTATGTTTCCTGGCATGGTAGCAGGAGGTTAGTTACTCTTTCTTGCGCCATCCATTCTTTCACTTCATCGATCTCAACAGTGTTTATTCTAAATTATTCATGGACCCACTCGGGAATGTGGAACATTTTCAAGTACATTTTTTTTCGCCTCTTATGAGGAGACCTGACTGCTGCCCAGGCGTCTGTTGCCAGAAACCGCACTATCGAGAGTATTTTTTCCGTCAAACGAAGATCTGTTGAGAATCTTTACACCTTCGGCTTTACCACAAGGTAGGCCTCATTTAAGGGTACTTTTACCAAAAACCTCACAGCTGGACATAGACTATGGAGGGACTCTACCTTCGTTGGCGAATCTGGAGGATCCGGCGCACTCTGAACAACGATCCCGAGATGCATCTCCCCTATCAGACCAATCCACGGTAACCTCAAAGCCTTCTACCGTCCCAGTATCACGGCTATCCGCAATGTCAGCCTTTAACCCATTTTTTGGTTACCCAGTGTCAACCTCGACATCAAATCGACGCTCATTATCTCTTCCCCATGGCCGTCGTCGAAAACGAGACCTTGCTCGGACTCTAGCGATCCTTTTCTGGATGCGATGGCGAACTCATATTACGATCGGAATATGCCTCACCGTCATCGTCTTTGTAGCGAGGGTCGCTTTCAGGAAGGGTGTGCTACGGTTTCCAAAAGGGATCGCTCGATGGTATATGCTTCTGCCAAAGAGGCGCTTGAGTTCAAAGTGACATCTCTTTTCCTCTTCAACTTCTCTGGCCTTCTGAAATGCGACGAATCGCCATTAACTGGGACAAGTAACCTTTGGTCGTAGTCATACGACTTGTAATATCATTCACAGTTGAACGTCGAGTGCTGTGAACATAGATAAGTAATTAACTTCAGCACAAGTTTCTCCTTGCAAAAGTACAATTACGGCAGACCATGGATCTATATATATTATTAGTTATTTCATAAGAAATATTCTGGAAGCTGCAAAATTTATGAAGCATGATTGATCTGCAGACGATATTGGTAACACACCTTTCCACCGGCATTTTGTGCAGCTTGTTGACTAGGCCCATCCCGCTCGTTTTCAGGGGCTGCGTCAAAGACGTTGAAATACATTGAACCCCCAGGTCCTACTTCAAGGATGCTTGCTGAATTCCCGCAGCGATAGCAGTAGTTCGGTGCCGACCATACAGTTGAAAGATGTTTATCGAATAGAGAAGCATATCCCTCCATACAAAGTTGATGTGCGCGAAGAATGTGCGACATGTTATTTTGATCGAGAAACTTATACACCACGCCGGAACCAAACGTATAACCTGCCCCTCTGAGAAATATTATATTAAGAACGCTAAACGGACAAGCGGGTGCATCGCACCTTGGTGAGATGGCGAAGTCTTCCTTTTCGGGGTCAGGATCCGACCACACAAGGTCAGCCATTGGGCCTTCGTGAGGGATTTCTGGGGTTATCGTTAGGATATGCAACACAATAACGTCAGAACAAGTGAAGCATACCTCTAAATCGATCGACAACTTTGATTTGATCAATTGAGTGGATCGAGGGTGAAAGGCCTGCCAGAGGTTATTCTAACGTATAGATAGGATTGTCTGAAGCCTACCGCCGTGAACGCAGAATATCCGATCATCGATGACAACGGACAGCGTCAGGAAGTCAAACATATCCGTGAAGTACGTCCAAACATGGGAAGTTCCGTATTTCCGTACACATTCTGTATAGAACCCATACGTCTTTGGGGATATAAGGGAGGATCATCGTATCAAACAATGATAATGGCTGACTTGAGTGACTGCTCTTGACTCGTGATTTCCTCTAATTAACTGGACGCGGTCCGGATATCGAAGTTTTAGACATGTCAGCAATGATATTGTTTCAACGCTGAACAAGCCACGGTCTACATAGTCGCCTTGGAGAGATGTCAAGGGATGCTCGACGGAATATGATTGGCATACCAAGAAAAAGATAGTTAGTGTTGGGGGCGTAGCCTCCTATACGAAATATTTCTATAAGGTCATAGAATTGCCTTGTTGATTTCATTAAGATTTCTGTAGCAAATTATCGTTGGGATGACTCACCCATGGATATCACCAACAACAGTAACTGGTGCGCTAACATGGACAACGTTGGACTCGCGCATAAGGACCTCCTTCGTTTTCTCACATATTTCGCGGAGCAATACCTCGTGGAGGAGTTGTTTTCGTAGCAATTGCTGTATACATGCGTCGAGATCAAAAGGAGCCATTTTCAGAAATAAATAAATTCAAGGGCTTTAGTGGTTATTTGTTTAACTCTATTTTCCAGCAGCTTCTCCGCACCAAAGCGATGTGTTCGGCACCTCTGGCTTCATTTGCGTCTAATTCTGGTCATATTTGACATCTGAGTGCAAGTAGCTTTGGCGCAAACCGCATTTCCTTGCCAGTGCTTTCTCAGTCGCCGTACATGCTAACCGCCATGTTCCTCAAACTTTTTCACCGTCAGATGCAAGTCATTTATATTTCCATCAGGCTCCTCAAAAGCGTAGCATGGTCTAGCCATCGCGTTTTGTTCGCTTTCTATGGCTAACTCGGTATCATCAGTAGCTTTATTCGGGATTAGAGATCTTCTTAAATTCGGTCCTTCGCAGGAACCTTTCAGCCGACAGACATTGTGGAAATTTTTTCTACGACACTCGAAGCCGATCCTGCAGATTGTCGTTCGATTTCGGTTAACTTAGGTTATCTGCCGCCGGTGCATCCTACTCACGTATATACGTTATTCAAGAGATGACATATCTTGTGCAACTTTCAAGTTGTGATGGCCTAAGCGTGACGGAACGACGGTGGGCTTGGTCTGCGGGGGAAAAAAAAGATATAACTCCTTTCGGCATTAAAAAATACTGCGCTGTGGAACTCAGCGATTGTCCCACAATGGTACTTACAACCAACTGGCAGCAGGAATTAAAAAAGTTAAGGCGTGCATGTGGAAACCTCTGCCTTTTCCACGGACAAGATTTACTATCTTGTCCAGGGTCTACCATTTCAAATTTTAAATTTCCCACAGCTTCGAGTCGTTTCGTCGCCCGCTCTGCGATTAAATAGCTTACATAGGTACGGCCGTTTCCCTCCAAGTTCTACGTTTGGGAACAATTCATCGTTTTTTTGAAGCGCTTTTTGGCCTTTGTCATTGGCCCCACATGGACGAGGCTACAAGTGGGTGTAAACCTAAAATTGCGCATTAATTATACTTCCTTCTATACATCATTTTTCGTCAAGTTATGGCATGGTGGCTAACCTCTTTTGGTTATCTTCTCGATTTTTTAACGGTTTAACCCCCTCCAAATCTAGCATTTTCGAAGGCACGCACATCTCTAGATTCATCCTTGCTGTTCCGAACTGCATCTAGAAACGGTTTCCATGATTGATTTTCCAGCCAAAGTAACCGCCTGATCAGAGGCATATAGGTAGACCTTGCTGCTTTCGATGTGGGTAGTCTCAGAAGCTTCTTAAATCATAGTTCTTACAGCAAGTATAGCTAAGTTCAAAGTAGTTGGCCGCCGTGGATAACGGGCTCTTCCGTCGCTCAAATTCGGTCCAAAGATCAAAGAATGGTCATGATCTAATTCGCGGATTCTCGTTCCCCGATCCATTTAGTTGCCAAGTTAGCTAGCAGACGTCTCGCCGGTTCCGTCTTATTAAAGGACAACTAACTTTCCCATTGCTCCTCGGTCAAAACTTCGCTCTCTCTCAGACCACTGTCTCAAAAGTTCGTTTCGTCCCGTTTGCTGCTGCTACATCTATGCATCAACGTGACCCACGGCCTGCCTACTCTTACGACGATCAAAGCACGGCCTACCCACCTGGCCATGTGCCTCATCACAGTGGGGAGTATGTTGCGACAGGATATCAACAGTACGATGGCAGCACTCACTACTATGCTGCTCCTACTCACACAGTGGGTAACGTCAATGAATGTGCATTATTTCTCCATGACCTGTGTTTGTGCTTACTGATCAGCCATGGTAGACACCAACCACTCTAACACATACGTTCGCAGCATGACACCCTCTCTCGTTCCAACCCATCGTTATCCTAATTCGCCTCGTGATAGTCGATATCTTAACTCACATGGTGTTGTGGCCTCGTCTTCGAGCTTATCTATCTCGCAGCCGACGTATGCGCCTCAAAACCAATATTATGATGCGCCATACATTCCCCCTGAGTACCGCACGCACCACCCACATCCACGTATTCCTACCCCATCTGAAATAGCTAATTCTTATTCCAATTATCCCCACCATCTGACAACGCCACAGTCACCTACTATACCAGAAGACCCATACGCTTCCCCCTCCCTTGATTACCCAGCCCCACTTCATTTGGTTCCTTCTTCTCATGCCCAAGGGGTTCACGGGCACCACCGTCCCCGGATTGTGACTGGGCGTCCACGGACAGCATCTGCAGCGGCCAGTACATCCCCTACATCAGCTTCGTCTCCCTCAGGCGAACGATTTCCCTGCGATAAATGTGGAAAGACGTTTTCGAGATCTCATGACCGAAAACGACACCATGAAACTCAGCACCTTGTTTCTCCCGTCATCCATAGCTGTAAATATTGTGGGAAAGAATTCAGCAGGTGATGATTTTGGTCCACTTGTTTCAATTGAGCTCATCGTTCCTCTCTAGGGCTGATTCCCTCAAAAGACACTTAGACAATGGCTGTGATGAGATGCCTACACTACCCTCGTAGCCTTTTCTGTTGTGATAGCTTTGAATGCTGTATTATGGGTCAGTCCTTATGTTCACCTTGAAACACGTTTCTTTGACATCGATCGTTAGGTCTTCTAGTGGCATCTTGTCCATTTTACAATAGCTATCTATATCCATCTATAAAACGTCGTTGGTCATTGATTTGCTAACTACTTCGTTGACTGCCTTAAAATCGTCATTTCCGCGGAAGGTTAGAATGGTCGATTTGTTGTTGCGTCTGCATAACAGCCTACGTCTCATGGGGATCTATCCGTCAAATTACTTGATTCCCGAAAAATGGTCAAAGATAGATGAATTGATGTTCTTTGTATGTACGGCATTTTGCGCTGTAGTAGTTCTAACTACTTAAGTAGAGGTTGCAACGTTAGAACTTGAGACGATATATATGTAGTTACATTGCACTTTTCAACTTCGTCATGAATCCGGATCCAAGGTGCAGCCCAGCCTTCATCTGCCCGCAGTCTAGAGGTCTCCATGGCAAAGGACAATTTAAATATCGCTCGTATGCACGATGTCGCTTTAGAAAAATAATCAACTAGATCGCTTGGGTTTGTCAAACAGTCCGCTAGATGTGCCATCATCATCCAGCGATGTTTCCCACACGATCAATCTGTGCGCCCCAATGACCTAAGAGTTCTTCTTTCCCGCTTGAAAAAATTATTCTAATCGTTACAGCAATATGGCAGAATATGACACAGTTTCAGGGACATACGCGTAACCGCCATGATTCTGATGTTTTGTGATTCAGGTAGTTACGAACTTCGACCTCGTGCCCATAAAGTGTAGCCTTCAATATCATGAGATTTTGGAGATCCATCAAAGAACATCGGCTGGGCGTATTATCAAAAGATCAAAGATCCTAGATCTACAGCATCGACAGCTGAGGGTGCGAAATCCAACGAACCAAGCTTGGGATTTCCAAGTTTATATTCGGACGAACACGATAGAAATCAAGGCATGTGAGGAAGACCGATGGGTGTGCAAGTAGAACACGCGACAAGCTGGAAAGCGGTTAAAACGGACAGGGCGTGTAAACCATGTAGAAAACAAACGAATTTGCCAAAACTTGGGTCTTCACTCCGACTCCGAATCGTCGGAATCAGCAACTTCTGCCGACTCCAGACCTTGGATCTGAATATCCTTGTCATCTGTTCCAGGGTCGTCCGCCTCTTTCTCCTCTTTAGCCTTTCTTTTCTTGTTGACTTTGTCTATAATCTTGTCTGCACGGTTGAAAATCCCCCCAGTCGGGGCGCCGCAGGCAAGGCACTTTGGCGTTTTGGCGTACCGTTTTATTGCACACGCAGAGCAGAAGTAATGACCACAACGAGTCACAACTGGATCAGTATAATGTTTCCTGCAAATGAGGCATGCAAAAGGAACGTCCTCGTCCGAGTCGTCATCCGATTCATCTTCAACTTGCTTCTTGGCAGTTTCAGCCAATTTATCAAGCTGCCAACCGGCCAAATCTAAAAGAAAAAAAAAAAGAAAAACCGTCAGTTCCTGGTTTGATCATTATATAGTGGTAAGGCTTACATGTCCCCCGATCGTGAAGAAATTTACAAGTGTCACCGAATCCACAATAACCGGTTTCTAAACAAGATTGTCAGGTTTATATTATTTAGACCAAAAAGAATGGATCGAAGCGCAGACCAGTAACGTACCTTTATAATCTTTACATACATCTGGTTGGTAATCAACAATTGTCACTGTCCGGATAGTGGTGGCGCTTCGCTGGGGCCCAACTCTCATGGCTTTGGGCACCTCCGTGCTTTTCTTGATGTGACTTCGATAGGCACTCTGGCCATGATATTTGCCGTCGTCCGGCACCTCTTCATCGTCCTCGCCAGCATCGGCCTTCTCCTTCCTCCGGCGCTTCGCTAATAATTCCTCTGCCTCGTCGCCGGCCAATATATCCAGAGCAGCGTGGAGATGAGAACCTGCAGCTGTCCACTTGACATCTGGTCCATCCTTTTCTGGCGCATCAAGGTCGTCAATACCATCACGTTGGGAAGAAGTGCGCTTTGTCCCTGCACTAAGGAGATTGGATGTCCCTTTTTTAGAGGGAATTATGACTTCAGACTTCAATATGGAAGATGGTGTAAGGCCCGAGTTTGTTGAAATATCGCCAGTAGGAGAAGCCGAGCGTTTCCGAGTAGTCGTCGGGCGTCCTTTGCCTTTCTTTTTGAAAAAAGGAACGATTACTTGTTCTCCGGTAGAGGCCATATCCTTGTGGTGACTGAATGAATCCTTGATTTAACCTGACTTTCTGTTGTGAATCATGACATCGTGACCGCTGACCAATACGCTGACTAAACGCGTTTCTGGTCTTGCCAAGGTGCCGCGCGGGACGGGAGTAAGCTTGAGGCTGAAAATGTACTAGCTTGTGTTATGCACGGCTCAATTTTCATAATCAATCATGTTGGCTATGGAATCGGATATTATTAGCCCCAACGACATGGCACCAACTAATTTTCATAGCTAATCCCAAGTGACAAGGCAGATTTTTCGCTTACTAATAAGATTTACACGTGACAAATTAATAATAAATGTAGGTGGTATCGGACCGCAGTCACCGCACTCTGGACTCAGGACTATCTACAGTCCTACAGCCATTGACAATGACATTGAACGTGCGCAACTGCAATCGCACTCTTCCGATATGATAGGGTGTACTTCTGTTCACGACCTGTCTTGATTGTGTCTTGACTTAAACAAGGATTACTGCATGTGGGGCTTGGACGGCTTGAATAAATTGGACTTTTGTAGACTAGGATTGCAGCTTCCTCCCCAGACTGTAAATATATGGAGACATTAATCAGCTAGTTTACATACGGCAACCTGGCATGGTCTTCTAAGTCCCTTGATATGTATATTTGGGTTGAAGAGGTTACCTGGCCACTGTTGCCACACCGCCAAATGGCGCGTGGATGGCCGTTTGGAGTTTTCTTCATGGTCTGAAGGTGTGTATAGGATAATATCCAACACAAAATTTTCCCCCCTTTTTATCAACCCTTTACTACTATGATACTCAGTTATACGTTATGTTTGGATTTTCATGTATCACGCTACACTGATAAGATGTCATGTGGTTTGATTCTTATCTCGTTTGTTCCCATACGGAAAATCTAGAAACATATTTGAATTGGCTTGTCTACCTATTCTTCATAAGCACATACATATGTAACAGTTTAGCAACTCATATAATGGTTATTTTGACCCGAAAAACACAAAAAAAAAGAACCCAAAAAACCGTGAAAACCCCGAATTACTAGGGGTTGCCATGAGAAAGGAAACCCGAGTAAAGCCCGGAAAGCCCCGATGACCTTTTTTTGGTCAATGTTCTATTAGTATCTGAGTCAGCTATCTAAAAATGAAGAGCGGGCCGAATCGGCCGATAACAGATTTATGTGCATTTTACAAATTTTATTCTCTTTCCTCTTCCTTCCACAATCTGCATAATCGGGTATGCCACCCTCCAATCTTCAGGGCCTCAACATTGTTCATCCCCGACAGGAGGCCTCCGATTCTCAGGACCTTCTCGCTTACCCTGACCTCTCAGCCCAGCTTGATCTATGGACAAATCTCACTTTCGACTCTGATGAGCCTTATGCTCATAGACATGATGATCCTAAGCCTTCAAACACCCCAGAGGAGGATGAAGGAGCTAAATCACACATTACAGGCGAGAAAGTCACAAAGGACGGCCATATCAATGTCGTCGTCAACCAGTCGAATAATCCTTCCAATGCTGCCCCTCAACCTTTCGATATCAACTCTTTTCTCGCAAATTTTGCAATAGAGCCTTACTCTGGACAACCTTCTCAGTTGTCACAGCTGCCTTCTATCACTCCTTCTCTTGCTCAACTGCTCGCGCTCCACCCTAATCGTGCACAGTCATTCTCACATGCGGTGTCGCCCCAATACAATCCACCTACTGGCGAAAAGTCCGTTACAATCAACTCTGAGGAATCTTTCGTACCTACGAAGCGGGCTCGCACTCGCAAGGAATCCATCACAAGTGTCGATTCACCGAACTATCGCGAGGACAGTGTTGCCCCAAGTGATGCTACTGGCCCAACAGGCAATCCCCTTTCTCCTGCAGAAGACAAGCGTCGTAGAAACACAGCTGCCAGCGCCCGATTTAGGCTAAAGAAGAAAGAGAGGGAGGCAGCCCTGGAAGGAAAGGCCAAGGAATTAGAGACCAAGGTGAATGAGTTAGAGAGGGAATGTGAAGGATTACGCAGAGAAAATGGATGGCTCAAGGGATTGGTCGTTGGTGTTACTGGGGCTGCTCAGGGTTCGAATGCTTCTCAAGGTCTTGCAGTCGCATCGCCTCCGCCTGCTACGATTTCAAGAACGAAGAGGAGGAGGGGTGAGCCCGAAAGCATCTGAGAATACGGTTGAGTCTGTTGTTGGATAAATTGTGTATCTTGACAATCTTTCTTCCCATTTTTTACTCTTTTTATTCGGTTCATCTTATTCTCTGTTCAAAAGTATTAGGTTATGTTCTCTGCCACTTTTGCACGTCGTTTCAAGCCATCGCATCATTAACATCGGCCCAAAGTGTATTGAAGACCAATTTTGACATGTCTATTGCTATCTGCTCCACGGCGGTCAAAACTCACATTTATTGTCCTCGGAACTTGGACCATGATAATCATCGTTCTGGTGCTTTTGTACAAGCAGTCACAGAGGTTCACTAAATGAAAGCTCACTACGATCAGATAAGGATCGCTTTCTGATATCTGTAATCAGTAATCCACTGGTCTAGGTGGGTAATCCCGGCCGCATACTACTTATCACGGTAGGCGAACAACAGCCACTATAGTATATCCGAGGGGTCATTACAAAGTAGAATCTGTTCTGCTACTGCGGCTATGTGCCCTGACTATTGAGGTCGTTGGGATCTCAGCCAACACGTTACTTGTCCTCTACTTATATAACATCTTGCATTTTCCTAATCGCCTCCCGAAGCTCACTCACAAGCGGTGCAGAGTCTCGTTTGTCAGTTTGAACGCCAGGCTGATAGCAGTGACTGGTGACAGTATTCAAATTTCAACATATATATACATGCTCTTTGCAATACATGGTCCGAGGAAGGACTCGGGTGTGGCCCTAGCTGTCCGACAGAAATAAGTACGGATGAATCGATAAGGGGGACTTTAGTAAGGAACAGGGCCACCAATCAAAACAAGTCCATGCACCGTGGAAGAAATTCGCGATTGGAGTGACAGGCCGGAATAATATAGCTAAAATATCGGCTCGCGGAAGTGACCCAGACCAGAAAGAGAAAAGAGAAATTGAGCTGTGTGCATGGGTGGAAAGCCTTACGATAAACGAAAGACAATTGATTTGTAAATACACGAAAGCCTCCCCATTCAAGCAGTTAGCGCTAGCTGTAGCGAGAAATGACTTCTTCGTGGCCATTGCTCCTTGCAGCTAGGGAGCAGCGTCTGACCTGTTTGACTTTGCCTGGCTTGCAATGAATCATCGGAGCCCATATTTGGGAAGTCGCAGACAAGGGATGGAACGCGTCGGGAGCCTCGGATATTGAACATAGACGAGTCGCACTCGTGCCAAGCGTATGCATGGGCCATTATGCCACAAGGCAAAGATTTAAGGAGACGAAGAAACCAAGAACTGAAGCAAATTGCAGTGTTGAATTGAGGTCAGACGCTCTGCGAGGGGGCAGCCGTGAATTGATTCATAGAACAAGCTGAGAAGAGAACAAGGAAGAGAGTCAGCGGCGGTCCAGTGGGTCACAGTCATTACGTTTTTGATGCGCCCGATGTCGTGACACGTGACATGTTCTTGCTCACTGTATTGAAAGTGCTGATTAGAACCTCGTTCTCAAAGCTAGGGCCTGCGGCTCCTAATGTTCTATGATGAGTCAGAAGACCTCGTATACAACCCTTTTGCGGAAGATTTATCAGAGTCAAATCTAACCCACGGATTTTCCAGCTCATCCGTTCACAAGCTCAGTGATCCACAGCTGGCATTATCCCTAAGCGAACAAAACTCTGTCAAAAGAACGGCTGGTGAACGGAGGAAACACAGCCGTTCTGTCCCGGAAATTAGCATTGTACCACACAGCGATGGCCTACATCCTCTCAAATCAGCGCTGGCAACACAAAATGACACCGTTCTATACGACTTGGGCGTCACAAGACCACATTTATCGCGCATTGTTAACGAAAGGACCTCGATAAATGTCAAATCGTCCGAACCGGAGGATACATTAACAATTAAGACACCATTAGGCTCCGATGAAGAGACAGAAGTTATTGTCCACCAAGCGAGTCCCTTCAACCTTCTTCTATCTTTGATCTTTACTGACCTGTTCGATCAATCTCAGGTTACTTCAAAAGATTCTTTGGCTGGCGTATCATTGAAGTATGGTATCTCCTTGGCAAACCTCCGAAGAGCAAACCAGCTCTGGGCGACTGATTCAATCCATCTTCGCGATCTGCTATACATTCCTATCGAGCAGGCCTTTCGAGCTCGCGAATTCATTCCAGAACCGCAGCTTACTTCTTTAACCTCCGAATCTTGGGAGCCAGGCGCTTCTATCCACGCACCGCCAATTCACATTTCCCCGTTCACAGAAGAAAGCGTTGAATCTTCTTCAACAAACCCTCTGATTCCCATCCGCAGAATGCCTTCTAGCCAACTCACTTTCTTTCCCCCTTCGTCGAACAAAAATCTGGAGTCTAGTATAAATGGCCACTTTGAGGATGCCGGTACTCACCTATATCCTAGTGGGAACCATAAATCTCCAGCTGGATCCAACAGCCGATATATATCATCTTCAGCTAGTAATTCCCTTAGCTCGATTCTCACGGCCCTTCCTATCGCTGCCTCTACTCGGGACGAAATAATTACCAGGTTGTCGTTCGATAGCGTTAGCTCCAGTTTCAGCGACAGATCCCGTACTAATTCCGACGAAGATATTGGGCACGAGCTAGACGATGTGCCAAAGCATAAGTCTTCTCGTATCGCTAGGACCGTATGCGAAGACGTTGACGACATGTCACTGCCGACTCCGAAAGCCTCACGACATCCACTTCATTCTGAAATACTATCAAATCAGCACCATTCCCGAATTACCTCATCTTTATCCCTTCCAAAGAACTCTTATGTTCACTCTTTATCATCGACGTCACCACCACGATTTTACGTTTCGCAGGCTTACGAAGCTTCTGTTCGGACGTATCAGATGGAACCTTCCCCTGAGATGCACCTTCCCACTTTTCGAAACCAAACTGTCGGCCACTCCTCAGGGAAACGGGCACAGGGAAAGGCAACAGACAATACGACCCCTTTTCGCTGAAAGCCAAGGTCATAGGGAATTGGTTGATGTGGATAATGATCGAATGCGAGGCGGATATCGTTAGGATCCAGAAAGCCTAATCAAGTTCCAGACTGACTTCCATCTGGTTGGACATACCATCACGCTGCTTTCACAAGCTCAGTCTGTATTTGATCAAATGCAGGTCATCGCACACCAGCCAGGAAATCCGTAATGACATGTTACTCTTCCAAAAGAAATTCTACATCGTCCATTCGGTCGGTCCTGGTCCATTCACCGTGCTAGTTTCTTCGGGTCGAGATGAACAGTACTTATCTCAAGGTTGCAGATCCTTCACTCCATCTACGTGATGTTTGTGCGGGTCATAACTTATCGCTCTGAGTTCTCGCCATAGCTGGGAAGCTTTGTAGAATTCTGGCGCTAGGTTAAATTGGAGTCAGCCAGGGCCCCGGTTGAACTTTCTCGGGTCTACCTCGGGGAAGCCAGACATGTGGCCAACAGGAAGGCTCCTGGTACAACCTTTGCAAAAGTTCTATTCGAGAAATTCAGCCATTGTCCGATGACCTTCCAGCGTTCGCACTGGAGATCTGCATTTATTTGGAGATTTTATTAGAGACGGCCTGTGACTAGATGGCGAGGCGTCCTTGCATTCATCGGCTAATTGCACGCTGAACATGAACATGGAAGACCTTTGTGTTCCTAACTTCCTATCGGACCGCACACCCATCGTTTTCCAAAGATACCATCAATATCCGTATACTTCTCAAGCCCGCGACATGATTAATGGAAGGTGGAACATCATTTTTGGGGGATTTTCCGTAATCCTGGAGCAATTTCCGTCTATCCAGTGATCGAACGTGAACCATATTATCTACAATAATGATTCTTAGCGCCAGCGGCTGATCGCGACCATAGCCATATGGGCGCGATTGACGAACTTTGATATATCACATTGCATCTCGAAGGGATGGAGTGATGTAATTCAAAATCGAAACTGACTTACGAATCTAATTTTCAACATTCAAATCCATGTCATAATGGTGTTGGACGTTTCAGCCTCAATTTCGTCAGCTTACTGCATAGTTCCGCTAAAACTGTGGGCTAAAGCTTTGCCACCAGCCCTGAAATTCGGCGCGCCACCTCACTATACGTATGTAGTGATAAACAAGCTTGGCACAAAGGATTAATTATCCTGGCTCTCCATACCTAGTGTACTTCTAGTTGCTTCTAAGGTATATACCCTCAATTATGTATACGTACTACATGTGCGCAACGGCATGCATCGGCGCAATATATTCTGTACAGCAATAGTCTATATGGACCTAACTCGTCGCTAATGGCCGATCACAACACATTGACTGTTCTGATGTGCCAGTGAATTGATACTTGCATATGTTTTTATCATACGTACTTACATTGCTCCGACTTTGATCTCGTTTGGCGTAAAGAGGCTAGAGTTGACCTTGAAACAACACAATTCTATAGCTTAGAGTATTCACTACCAAGATAACCTATAGTTACGTGAGTTGTTGATGAAACCAACAACCAAGCCTGTGATTCAAAACCCTTTCACATAATCACCTTTTTCGTAGAACGCCTCAACGCGAGCGAGGATAGCGCTGAGAGCGTCTAGCCATTTATCCAGCTCTTCGTGAAGCTTCTCTTGGGTGGCAGGCTCACCGCCATTGGGGTCGACGGCAAGCTTTGCGTAGAAATCGGCACGCAGAGGGCAAGCTCTCATGGCGACCTGAGATTGACACTAAGAGAAGATTTCGAGAACAATATAATCAATACTCACCGAGAACACGCCTTTGACAATGAAGTTGTGGAATTTCTTCAAGGTGGCCTCATAGGATTGGGTAAATGCAACGGAAAGCTCTGCAGATTTGTTCTTCTGTGCATTTTCGAGGGCTTTGCAGGTGAAAGATAGGCCGCGAAGTAACCATAGAAGACCCTCCGTGGCAGTGCGCTTCTTCTCGCCTTTCTCGTTGAGAACAAGGCCTTCAAGAGTAGCAGAAAGTATAGGGGTAGCTTCGTATCTAGCCCGAACTTTCTACAGCGTAATGTACAGCGTCAATGATTTGCATCGGATAACAATGAAATGTATTTCACAGTGATGTTACCCTTCAAATCGATTTGCACAACGGAAAATGCTGCAGATCCTAGCAGATCTAAAATACCCTTGAGAAACTGGTCAGGTCGATATAGTGTATACTAGACGTACCGAACATTCCCACAAGGCCTTCTGCAGCCAGAAGAAATTCAACAGTATCGACGCCTGCATCAGTGACTGAGACGTCTGTAAATGACTTAGGATTTAATGAGTATCTTTCACGGATTTCAACTAACGAATATCACCTTGATGGTTTCGAGATAAGGTGGCATCGCGTTGAATGTACGGTTAGAAGATGATGGATTTGTTATGTATTCAAGTTTTCAGCCGGCGTGCCAGTTAACCGGTTGACCCTTCACTGATCTAATGATTAATCTTAAATCAGTACTCTTTACAGTATGCCTCACGCTGATTCTTCCTTGGTTCCAGAGCAGTAGGCGAAAGTCTTTTTGTTGGTAATAATTGACTCTGAAGAACAACCATCGATCTGGCAGCATCCAGACAAAAGCAGAATTCTGGGAGCATGTACATACTCAGTTAGAGGGTTTATTTGAGGGACAAAGACATTGGGTAAGGGCTTAGAACGTCTGACATTCATGGTTCACTAGAATTTTTCATAGGTTTCGAATCTTTCGAATGCTTCGTCTCTCATATTCAATTCTCTGCTATCGTTCCCAAAATATTTTGGAAACGCCGACGATCGCGCAGTCAACTGGTGTGGTGAGAGACCATGGACTTATCTACCCGCAGTACCACCGTATCGTCCTGATTCTAACCCTACTAGGCTTCTACATCGATTCAATTCTCTTTCCTTCTCCTCGACTTCAGGTGTCCGACAGTTTGGCGGATGATTCACATCGATTACTGCTCGGCCCCTTCTGTGGGAAGCCTGCTTGTCAGTTTATTCAAACTGCTCCAGGAATGGCCAGGGGGGTCTGTGCCGATGCCTATCTACAGGCTAAAACCATAGTGGTTCCAGAGGTCGATCTATACCCAGGGCATATCGCGTGCGATGGCGAAACGAAGAGTGAGATTGTTTGTCCGCTCATTCTTGACATGGAAGGCAACACTCGTGTCCTGGGTGTCTTAGATTTAGATTGTCTTGCCCCGAATGGTTTTGACAACGAAGATAAGATTGGTTTGGAAAAAATAGCCAACTTAATCGTCAAAGCATGTAATTGGTAACAGGTTGATACAACATGACACAAAACAGTTAACTGCTGCTCCTTTGCCACGCCAGAAACTCCCCATGCAGTGTAGCCTGATTTACGTAGTCCTTCTGTACCTTCTTTGCCTGATTCTTGCTCAATTCTTTGCCTTCCCCATCCGTCAACGGTTTTCCCAACTCATCCCATGAGCTGTAAGTTCCTTGTGGGACATTAGGAGGTTTAAAGAAGTCTTGTGGGGGGACCCGTCCTTTCTCTATTTTCTGCTGACGCTTTTGTTGTTCAGCTTCTATCGCTGCCGCCTTTTTTGCCGCTTTGGCCTCTAGAATAGCCCGTTTTTCTTCTCTGGCCCTCACTAGTTCGGCTGGAGAAACCAATTTTACAAGAGCTTTCCCGTCTGGTAAGATTCTAACATGTAAGGGACAATGGCAGTGTATAATAGTAGTAGACTTACCTTCTTGATCGTCTAAAGCAACTCCCAAGGGGACCAGGTCGGAATCACGAAGCTTGTCACAGAGAGCGAGGATATCTTTCAGCGCGGTATCACCCTTCCCTATGGCAAGTTGTCGCACGCCGTCTCGGAAAGAGGACAGCGCCTTAAGATAAGGCATCAACATCTCTTCCCGCTTGCAGTCGTGAAAGATCAGTTAAGAAGTTCCCCCCTCCGAAAATAGGATGGGTAACGTACATCTACATTCCCACCGGTCTCATTTTGTTGACCCCAGCCAAGCTCTGTTTTATCACCTTCTCCGAGTCCAAACATACGGAGCATCTTTCCCACCCATTGAGCGATATTTTGAATCAATGTTACGTTCAGGAATTTGCCGCGGAAGTTGATATACACGTTAGTCCGCGAAATAAGATCGCGCAGGATATCGACAGCCGCTGGTGTATTAAAAGAGTCGCAGAGGGCTTCTCTGAACGTACTCTGGCTTTGGTAGAAACTTTTGAAAGGAATACTTTTAGATCTTCGATTTTCAAAATGCTAGAATAACAAGTACCATCTTAACAACTCTTGTTCGGAGGTTTCAAAGTGGTGATGCCCATCAGATGCCGTACCTTGACCCTTGGCTTGGTTCACCAGGGCTTTGGCAGTGGTAAAAAAGTTCTAACGTATTTCCATGAGTATTTTTGGGTTGACAGTAGGATAGATCAACAAGCGAACGTTTATTGTAGCCTCAAGATTGCGGACTTCCCCGGCCATCAATGATTCCGAAAAGTCAACCTTTGCATTCCAAAGCTGGGTCAAAAACGAAAGTCGTAATTGACGTGGGGTAGATTTCTCTAGAATTTCCTGTGATGAACATCGTAAGTCTCGTAATGTTGATGTTTCAACTTGAATTGACCTACATCAATCGTGATGAAATTCTTCAATGATTTGCTCATTTTTAGCCCTTCGATATGGAGATGGCCCGTATGAAGGAAGTAGTTCACCCAAGAGTTGCAATTATGATATGCCTTGGAATCTCAGGTTAAAGGTGGACACAGAGCGATTGTCACGAGACCTACTTCGGACTGAGCAATTTCGTTGTCATGATGGGGGAAAGCAAGATCAACTCCTCCAGAATGAATATCCAAGCTGTCCCCAAGGATAGCAGTGGCCATGACGGAGCATTCAATATGCCATCCAGGACGTCCAGGACCCCAAGGTGATGGCCATGAGGGTTCTCCCGGCTTTGACGCCTTCCAGAGTGCGAAGTCAGCCACTGATCGTCGACCAGTCTTATTCGTCAAGGTACCTGCAGCGCCGGTCATTACTTTGACAATTGACAGACTTGGCGATGATCACCTTCTCCTTCCTCCAAGAGTTCCCGGTTATTTTTGCTCCATGGTTCAAGTTTTGCGTAATCATGGCCATCCGATTTGTCAAACGCCAAGGTGTTAAAGTAAACGCTCCCTTCAGCTTCATACGCAAAGCCGTTCGAGATAATACGTTCCACGAAGGCCACGATCTCGGGTACGTATTCCGTCACTCGAGTTAAAGTGTCAGGATCTCGAACTCGTAACCGGGCCATATCTTCAAAAAATTTGCCTTCCCAATAAGCCGCCAATTTCCTGGATATAGCCGGGTCCGTTACTGTAGATTTATACTACAAGATGTAAGCACCCTGTGCAATCTACACTACCCAATCCACTCACCTGGGAGTCCAAAAAGAGGGCCAGGATATCCTTTGAACCATCGATCAATTGATGAGCTACTTCTTTGCCTATATTTTCACCCTCGATTTGAGATTGTGCAATCTGGATGGCATCTATGCTGCGCCGCTATGTCAACCATTGTTGAGCCAAAAATCAAAAACTTATCGGGTAAACATACCGCAGAAGTAAAATACAAGTCAAACTTTCCCTCTCTTTTCAAGGATTCTTGTCTCCATTCAGCATTCCTGTACAACTCTGAGATACGTGTCCAAGCCTCATCTTCATTTCCATCTGTAGGTTTAAGATTTTCTGGAACACCCTTGCTAACGCGGTCTCGGACGTAAGTTCTCCAAGCGTCGCGTACTTGCGAAAGTAGGTTGGGAGTAAGAGCATTCGTTTGTGATCGGAAGGTGTCGAAAAGGTGGTCTTGTCGGGCTCTTTCGATAATCTGATCTTATGATCAGTGATCTGACAAGCACGGGTCTGTCTATCCTTTGGCTCACCTTGTCGTCAATATCCGTGACGTTCATTACAAAATGAACGTCGTAGCCGAAGTAATCTGTCAATATGCGTCTAAGGATATCTTGAGTAACATAATTTCTACGTGAAAAAGCCCTTGGTCAAGTCGGATATCATATCAAATTTGCAAGAGCTCACCTGGCGTGTCCCATATGTGCAGTATCATAGACCGTAGGACCACAATTGTACCACTTGACATGACGACCACGGCGAGGAACGAATTCAGTCTTTTGAAACTTAAGAATAGATTTATAAATGATAGGAGCAATAATTCAAACCTTTGTTTTCGTCAGTGAATTGTATATCCGGAGGACAGGTTCCTCTACTTGTTTCTGCGGAACTGACCAAGGGGGTTGTTGGATAGACATGGATGATAAATGTCGATTTTTTGGGGCGTTGAAAGAGGGCCAAATTCTCTTCTGAAGATGATGAGTAGTAAATGTTACGATTCCAACCCAAGTTCTAATCATGGGACACATACAACCGAGTCATAAGAGGATCGATCACCTGACGACACGTTGCTGCTAATTAAATAATTGTTTGCTAGAGCCCGAGTCAAGCCCGAGTCTCAAAAATATTTTTATCACGCCTAACTTTGGCGGGCCTTTTTTGAAGTGACTCCGAGTCAGAGTCATGCATATTGGCAAACTGTGGCCGAAATCCTAACGGCGACTAATGTCCAAGATAAATCGCACAGCCACCAAAATATCTATCAGAATTTGCTAAATCTTCTTTGTTTATTTGTACAATATTTATGTACTCTGATGAAAACACAGCATGGGCGTGATACGAGAGGTCGCTTCTATGAGGCTTTCGAATAGATGATACTAATCAGAAGGTGAGCGACTCATGTCTGTAGTCTATCAACACAGCCACTCTGACCTAATTGAAAATTCCGAGACTCGGAACGAGAGGCTAGTTTTAGGCGCCCTGCGCCCAACTTGCGCCGCCCTGTCTCCTAACTCGTTTTCTAGTCTTTCCAAACCACAGGTGACCGCCCGCTACATGGCCTCTCACGTTTTTTATCAGTCTTTATCAGTTCTTTAGGTCTTTGGCATAACCTTACTAGCCCTTCTGGGATCTGGAGAATTTACGATGTCTTCGGCGCCGGGACTTATTTATATATAGCAATTACCCACGTGTGCTAGCACCGCTTTTCTTTCAGAAATGCAGTACAGAACGACTGATAACAACTACACCTTTGGCAGTCGTCATGTGGCTCCCATGGTCTATTTTCTGGCTGGGCTCCATATTTCCCATCCTCTAGCGTCCTTCGCGGACCACCGATATTTACGGTGACAGCCACTTATCTTAATTTCGAGCATTATGGACCATCACTGCACACAGCCGAAAAATGCGCGCGATTCATAATGCTGATATCAGACTCGATGATCACTCATCACCTAAAATAACAACACCATATCAAATTTTAATCAGGTTAGCGTGATATTGGAGCCATCTCTACTGAGGTCACCATGTGGAAGGCATCAAGTGTTGGAGACGTTGTGGTACCCTGCAATGAAACTGGCTGATCGCCGCTCTGTTTCAAGTTACGCGAAGAGTGCCCTGATGCTATGGAACTGGATACAAAGCTGTGACCTTCTATCATCCTTGTAGCACTTCCGACCTTCTATTCGACTAGTTATGAGAATTTTCTCATATGTCGTCGGATGAGCGCTAAACTTGTATCATATCTCCATATAGTCTCTACTTTAAACTTTATAGCAGGTCCCGAGACATAGCTAACTTATAGATAAAACTCAAAGTTCGTTGCTCCGCTTATGAAGGTGTGCTGAATCATCGGATAGTTACTATTGCAGGTTTACTATCAGCCACTCTAACAGGATCACAGACTACAATCATCTCGAACATCACATTACAATCATGAACTTGAATGATCAACTTGATATCAGCGATATTTTTGTTGAAACCTTATCCGCCAATACTATTACTAGTGTACTCTATGTGAAAACCTGATGGTTTGTCCCTAAACAATTGGTTGATCGATACGACGTATGACATATTTTAACAACAATAATCTTTCCATATGCGGGTAAGTGGATTGGCTCTTGTTGAAAGAAGCCATGTCAACAATCAGATGATGTGCGTTAACCTTTATGACAGGCTATGAAAAATGTATAACTTTGTTCCACTATCATGTTACATCTTCTACGGATAGCTATCGCTATATGCCATCACACATTGATAGGGTTACCCGGCTGATTAGAATATATCCCTGCTCTAGTATATAAACAACTGTTCTCTATATACCTACTATCTCCCATTCTCCTCCCCGCTTTCATCTCCAACACCACACCCTCCTACAAATGATGCAGCAACCCACTATCAGTGGTTTACACGTCAGGACAACTGCGGACGCTCTCATTATCTTCCATGCCGTGCGACACGATATCCTTCACATGGTTAAGCGCCGACTTGATTCTGAGGAACGACGAAACATCACGCCCGGGGACGTCTTTGTCTGGGAGGAAAGGAGTACTAACCCAGATGCGAGTGGAGTGAGTAGTGCAAACTTCACATAGTGCCCTGCCTCTCTTACAGAACCTTATTTAGTTAGGAATTGAACGATGGACGGACTCAATCCGCTGGGGTCCAAGCCGCACAAAGGATGTGAGTTTTTCAATTATCGGAGGCAGGTGCCAGTGCCAAGTGTCTAACTGTCTAATTTTATTGTCACCGATTAGGATTTTCTATTCTATCATGAGAAACATGACTCGGATGCAAATGTCGTAACCGAGGGCTCATCTAATTCGCTGTTAGTTTAACTCCTTATTAAGATGGCGCAGCTCTGTTGACAATAAGCAGATATGGCAGGCAGCCATTGATCAAGCAAACATACTCTGTATATGTGGAACTCGACGATCGACGGGCCAAGTGGCATCTAAGTAAGGGTTATTCATTGCTCAGTCTGGATATGTTTACCTATTTAATCTAGTTGCATATTTTACCCGGGATACCTGCAATCACTTGAAAACCGTCGATGACTACCCTCACCTCGCAGCGATCCCAGTACCCCAAGGTGCCTACAGGGCCGCTCGGAACCCCAAACGTCCCTCCCGAGAGACGAACTCGCCGCCTCCTCATCACCCGTACCAACACCAGGTAATTTCACAGTGATTTCGTTGATACTTTGTTAGTAACCTCCTCTAACAGATGCGAGATGCAACCTCTCCTGAGGACACCTTTTCCATGCACAATGATGGTAATCATAGGATGAGACTAGCGCCATTGAAATATCTGCAAGCTATGCCGCCGCCACGCCGACATGTTTTAGACGAAATGGCGTTAAATCTTCTTACCATCAGATCTGATACTTTCACTTCATCACATGGAGTGCCGCACTTCCGCTACTCTGTCTAGCATTCGTACTTGATTTATTCGTCGTCATAGTACGGCTGCCTTGATACCCAAATTGTATTACTCTACTTGCTCAAAATTCCATGTCTGCCATTACCGGTGGAAGAAGTTCAGGGTCCGAAATCAAATCAAGCATACATTCGATATACAGTCGAACCCCTCTTAACCCATACCCGTCGGTGGATGCCCAAAGGTAGTATGGTTTATGGGAAATTATGGGTTATGAGAGGTCAGTTTTGGTCTAAATTTCGGTTTGGTGCCTGTCAAAATCTATGGATTATGGGGATGATGGCTTTTTTTTTTTGTCAATTTAAGTCATTTGAAGCATACGCCCCATGCAGACTTTACAAGCTTGTATATATGGACTGTGCTACCGGGGCTAATGCCCTTTTCCCTTCTCCCTTCCCACTGCACTGCTGAGGCACGCCCGTAGCGGTACCACCCCAAGGCAGCCCGGCACAGAAACGCCGTTTGGAGGCCCCAATGAATGTGGTGGGGTAGTGGATCAATTCTCTTTTGAGAGTGTTCTTTGTTTGATAGCGGCGAAAGTGTCTGCTAAGTAACCGATTACAAAGCAGTAGGTATGGCGAGTGGTTCCAGGTGGGAGAAGCGCCCGACGTGTTGCGGGCAGTATTGGTTTTTGTTTTCGATATTACATATTTCATAGGCTGTCCCTGTGAAAACAAATCTAGCATGCGTTATCCATCCCGATCGCGGTCAAAAGGAATGAGGAAACATCACCTATGGCTTACTAGAGGTATGGGTTGAGAGGGGTTAGACTGTAGCTTATAAACAGAAGAGGATGAAGAGGTGTCAAGTAA
This sequence comes from Phlegmacium glaucopus, assembly GCA_015039465.1. Classification (NCBI taxonomy): domain Eukaryota; kingdom Fungi; phylum Basidiomycota; class Agaricomycetes; order Agaricales; family Cortinariaceae; genus Phlegmacium; species Phlegmacium glaucopus. The sequence goes on along the minus strand of MU130154.1, from coordinate 782,249 downwards.
GGCAGAGGAACATAATTAGAATCCAGAATGCGGGTCTCCAAGCTCCACAGATAATTTGGGGTTCACATACGTTACTTCACCCCGCCTCGTGCAAGAGAAAAGTTAAGGCCAAATCGGAGATACGGGATTGAATATATCAGTACACAAGCCTTAATTGGAACTTTCGCACTCCTATTAGATGTGCTCAGAGGCACGTGGTCAATATTTGGAACCATAAGTCGTGTCTATGGATTTGTCCGAGAGAAAAGGGGTGCCAGTGCCATGTTTGACTTGACGTACTTGTGAAAAGTAGCAGACCAAAGTAGCCCTCAGGCCTCCCAGTCTGCAGAGTCAAGAATTTCCAGGTCCGCGAATTTGGGGATAGGGGTGGCTAAATTTAAAAGGCGTCCGTAGATGGACTTTATGGACATCATAACCGCGCAACCGTTCTATAGGAACTTGCAGATTTCCCACCTACCACTTGCCGGATTCAAGCCGAGCCCCTCTAAAAAAGCGTTTCCAGTCGAAAAGCAAAGGTTCCCAACTTGCGAGCATATGTTTCTTTGGGATAAAACCGGATGTAAATCTTTAGGATCTCTGAAATAAATGAATTTGAGTTGTAGACTAATTAGAGTTATTGGATCTCGATTATCTTCAATAGAGCGCTGATGGCTCCTTCAGCCAGGTACTCAAACACGGAAATGAATTTGTATCATATGAATTGCAGGCTCTTTTGAATCTCTTCTTCTTCAAAATTTGTTACACTATCTCACACCTTCTACTACTACTTTTCTTTTCTTTTCAACCCCCGCCTCGTCACCTTATTCCCTCAACAACAACCCACAGTCTCCGTCATGCAGCACCCGACATGCACTAATATCCGTATTCGCTCAACGGCCGACGCCCACAAGATATTTGGTGCTGTACAACAAGGACTGCTCCACATGGTCACCAGACGTCTTGACGCTGAGGAGCGACTTGCCTTGAGATCTGGCTGCATCTATGCTTGGGAAGAACGTGGACCCCATAGTGAGATAACAGGTTTGGGTATTGAACGATTCACTGAGGGCAGAAGATGGTCACCCTCACGCGTGCGAGATGTTTGTATACCTTTCTGCTTCCGAATCGTGAGGCCAAATCATCCTTACTATTATACACATACTAGGAATTTCTTTTCTATTACGAGAAGTACTCTCCACCCGCAGACGTCAGTAATATAGGGTTTGTCTCTTTGGGCCTTTTAATATCATGGAAAAGTCAAAAACTTTATCTATAGGAACTCTGCGGAGCGTCACCCTCCACGGGACTGGGATCAACTTGTCAAACAGACATATTCTGTCTGGGTTGAGACCGACAAAGGACGAAGGAAATGGCACCTCAGTAACTACCCGTCCTATTTTTGTTTCAAGTTCGCTTGACACTAATATCCACGCTCTAGCTGCGTACTTCACACAGGCGACTATCGACCAATTGGGTACGGTGGACGATATTCCCCATGTACGAGATATCGTCGTTACCGACGGCATGTTCAAGAGTACGAGAGTGGGCAAAAGCCGGACCAAAACTAATGAACATAACCGGTCAGATGCATCACGTATACCCCGTACTTATGCAGCATATCTACAACAAGGGCAGCCTGGGACGCTTAGCACGAATCCTGTTTTGATGCATGAACCTTACCAGAGGCATGATCAAGCTGAATATTATCAAGAACAAGTGGAATCCTCAGCACAGTATTCACAACGATCGCTGAGTCCGGCTTCGCCTACTACTAGTGGCCAATATTTTGGAGACGTGACTTCCTATTCTGGACCTTCTCTTAGTGAACCATCGAATTCCTACGTGGATCATCGCTACCCTACCAGTCCAGTTGGAGCCAGCCACTCTCACTATACTTCACATTATCAACCTCCCACCACAGATGCTATGTCAGTGCCGGCAACGAGCCCTCAGAATTACTCAACTCCGAGGACCTTATCACCGCCTTGGGCCAATCAGGACTCATACTTTTATGCCCGTCATGTCCACAACGGCCCTGCGAGTTGTCAGTCAGCGCCACCTATGTCATACGACCACCGTAACTCGACACCACATGTTAGTGTGGCGCCAGCTGGACACTCATCACAATTCACAAGTCCAAGACCTAACCACCCCAATTTCACGCCTTCCTATTCGTTAGTCACATCACCTCCACCCCCTGACTATCGAGGAGTATCACTCGCTCCTCTTCAAATCCCTCCCCTGCATTACCCAAGCGCCAGACAATGTCAAACACCTCCCGATTCTGCCATCGTGATGGAAGATCTATCTGAGGAAGATTCAAGTGGCCTCGCGCCATTGAATGAACTGAAAAGGCAAGGGCGTTATCGAAGAGAACCATTGGACGAGAAGACTCTTCGACTTCTTATAGCACAATCGACACCCTTGATCCGCTCTCCAGAGGATTTGCGGTTGGATCTTTCCTCAAATCACTCCCAGTAATATGTTTTTCTGACATCCAATGCAAACATTTCATGACTTACTTTTTGCAATTCTATTCATTTGTATCATAATGTTTCGGACAACTCTCTGTCAAATTCATGCATTCATCGTCTCTTTCTTGGCAAAACATACTTCTTGCTACTCATCCATACACGTATATCCACGTTCACATCATTATAACTCACTCAATGTTGAACCTTGTTTCCATCAAAAACAACAATCTATTCATTGTAAAATATGTTTTGATAAAATATAGATACAACACACGGTCTGGCGCATAGGAACCGCACGAGATTTTTTTTTCTGTATAACTAGCGAAGATAGGGTGTATGTGAGATAGAATACGATGCGATGATTTGAAAAAGAAAAGAGAGATTGCGATTTATGAAAATGACAGGGGAGAGGGCCCAAAGACAAGACAGGGATTCCAATTAGCGAGGATGTTATACAAGTGGGTTTTCGTCATCAGTAGCAACTCCTACCATTCAAATTCTCTAGAAATACGCGTCAGTCGATGCTCATAGTAGAGACAAATATAAATCTTACCCAGTGCACTTTTGAAAAAGATAATCCTTTCCATTGACATGGATCATGCCGTCTTTGAGAGTGCACTTCCACTTGTTCTTCACGCGGGCAACCTAAACAAACAGAAGAGATTTAGGCCTTGAAAGATAAAATCATCTCAAGGTCTCGTTACTTTGTCATAAGTACAGAAGACGATATCGGTTTCGCCTGCAGTGCCTTCTTCGTCGTCATCTTCGCCTTCCGTGTCAGAGTCATCCAGGTCACTGTTGATAGCTTCTGAATCCAGGATAGGTTGGGGTTGTGAAGGTGCAGGCGGTTGCGGCAGTGAAGGATGAGACGGTCTTGGAGCAAAGGAACCTGGAGGAGGAGATGGGGAATCTTCTTCACCGGAAGAGTCTGAAGGCCCATCTACTTGCGGGATACGTTGTGTTGGCGGTTGGTAGGGGCGTGCTGACGTAGAGGCTGAAGCAGGTTGAGATTGCGCATTTCTGGGGAAGGATATAACCCCTGTTTGACCGCCTGGGTGGGGTAGCGCAGCAGGAGGATTTGCACGTGAGCCGTTAATGTTAGGGCCAGGAAGAGGCGGAAGAGAGTAAGGCATGCTAGGGTTTAGCATGTAACGGCTGTCGACTGGCTCACTTTTGACCGTCGATCCGTAAGGGTTATGGGTGGCTCCATAATGAGCAGGATTTTGCATCATGTGCATAGGATGTGATGGAAAATGATGTTGCTGCTGCGCAGGATGGGTAGCAGAAGGAACTTGAGGCGGTGGTGGGGGGGTCTCAAACTCTGCGACATGAGATGCAATAACTTTATTCTCCCATTTCTGAGCGGCACGAAAGGGGTGGGGAAGGTGTTCAGAAAGTGTACTTGAGACTTGAGATAGAAGGCCCCAACTTACATGCTGCAATTCAGCTAAAACTTCCTCATTGACGCCAAACTCGTCGAACTCGGGCTTTATTGCAGAGATGACATCGTCTATGACAGCTCGATAGATAGTAGGCTCAAGAGAAATATCGGTGTTAAAACCAATTGGGAAGCTACAAAAAGGGGGTTGGTGAGCAGCTCACCACTATCTTATTTGACATTGGACTGAGGTCGAAAGCAAATGATGCTCGGAATTGATTGTACCACTGGGGGAGGCCGGCTGGGGAGCGTGGAGGAAGCAAGGAAACCTCCCTTTTATACCACCTACAAATCCCACCAAACCCAGGACACTTCAAACTCCGACGTATACTTTACTCACTCTGCTCCCACGCACAGACCATGCTTATGATTGTCACACTATATGTTCCTCATCTGTGTATTTTCCCAAAGGGTCGATGGCGTAGTTGGTTATCGCATCTGTCTAACAAGTGTACACAGAAGGTCCTCAGTTCGAGCCTGGGTCGACTCACTTTTTTTGTCTACAACTATGTATTTATACGAGCTACCCACAACCGGCGCTGTTACGTTTTCGGAGTTTTGTACAGATCTCAGCAGTGAGAAAGCCTATACTTTTCACTTGTCTAATGCAACGCAGGCGAGGGCGAATCTTCGTGGCATTCTCAAAGGCAGCAAACGCACCAATCACAACGAGAAGGATTACTTGAGTCTCGTCAAGGTTACCTCCCCTTTCTAGGTCTTGGGTTGTTTCATTGACTATACGTTATTAAGGTCGTTGAGGAATATCTACCTCATATTCGTGCTGTATTGAATTGTCTCGCGCACGATGAACTAGGCATCAGAGCGGAACCAAGTGTGTAGGCCATTCTCTAATCTCCCAAACGGCAAGCCGAATCGATAGATTCCTCACAGCCTTCAGCTGGCGAACTACCCTATCTGCGCAGATATTTAACAACTCCCCAAGACTTGAATTTCCGGGCATATATGCGGACTACTCCCTCACCCTCTTGACCTATGCGTTTGCCCTGTGTAACCTTGGCTATACTATCGTTTCATCCGTTGGGATATATGAACACGATCGAACAATTTCAGATGCGGGACGTAAATCCAAGGAAGATCAGTTAAACGTAGCTGTTGATTTTCTGTGTCGAGCCAGCGGCGTGTTCACATATATTGGCGAAACTGTCCTCCTCGAATGGGATGCCAATAGAGGCTGTCCAACAGGATTCCACAAGCCTCCAGATATCAGCCGAGAGGTCAATAACGCATTGGCGAAGTGAGTATTTTCTCCTCCCCCCAACTAGATACCGTTCAACGTTCCAATCCTCAGAATGTCATTGGCCGACGCACAAACTCTAGCCATCCGAAGATTACTCTCAAAGTCTGCTTACGACAGTAATATAGCACCCGGCCCTCCACTCCCAAAGTCTCATCCGCCGCCAGCGTTACTTGCTAAACTACACATAGAATGTTCGTCCCTTTACTCGTCGGCCCGGTTACTTGCCAAAACTCCCGGAGCGAGTAAGAGCTTGTCTGGAGAATCTAATATGGAGGTCTGCGCAGATCTACGGCGATATCTAGGAAACCAGACAGCTCTGCACAATGCCCTTTCTCATAAATGGCTTGGTGTCGAAGCTGGGGAAAAGGGAGGTACAGAAAAAGGGGGCGAAGCCGTGGGCTTTCTGCATTGGACGAAGAAGGAACTCGAAGAACTGAAAGATGCGGGAAAGTTGATAAATATTGGAAATATTGACAAGGAACAGGAGGAACGATGGAAGAGCACGGTAGCTGACGAACTGTCTGCTGTGAATGTCTTCTACAAATACTACAAGAAGATGAATGATACAGTATGGGCAACTTCTTCTGTTAGTTTTTCCTGACTCGACTAATAGATCCTCACAGCTACACTATCAACCCGTTCCAACACAGAAGGATTTGCAACCACGAATACCTGGTGGTAGAATAGCCATTCCAGCGAAGCCGTATACACCTCCAGCACCTGCTTTTGGGCCCGGTTCTGTCGAGTACACCCGCCGGAAGTCGCACGAGCTAGAGCAGTCTGGCTCACCTACAACCGAACATTTAACAACGGAATCGCTTAGCCCCTCCTCAGTCGGAAAATATGCTGGCGCAGGAGCTTATTTTTAGTCCGTGGAGATCATATTTATTTGCGGAGGCTTACATGATCTTTGTACAGGAGATTTGTGTTACTAGGGCAATGTATCAGAACAATTACGACGTAATATATGGAAAGGTCAAAATCCAACGAGACCGGGAAGCAAGGGAAATGGGATTATGTCCTAACAGAATCATTCATGATCCATGTCGTCCAAGAGCTTTGGCGCTCCTACTAACCATCTTTGATTGAGCTTGTTTCGCTTTAGCAAGTTTTGCACTGTCGACCGTCGTGAATACCATACACGATTAAATATGAAAGTTGGATGCCTTACCCTTCAAGTGCCTCCTGCTCCAAAATCCGAACGTGTTCTTGAGCGTCACGAACACGTTGTCTAGCGTCAATGAGGGCGATATCGGCTTGTTTTTCCGCCTTTTCCGCATCTGCCACCTTTTTGAGAGCACGACGGATGGTTGGGTCGTTCTCGATGTTATCGTTGCGGCGCAGACCGAAAAACCTGGAGCTGCCTTCTCCGGTAGACTCGTATTCCGATGAATTCGAGCGATGTCTACGGAATAGGCCTGAGCGAGTACTGGAGTTATCATGGGTGGGGTCATGGGTCGAGTCACGACTGTTGGATGAAAAAATGCTTCTTTTCCGGGTAGGAGATGACGGCTGGGAGGTGCTTGTGTCACTGGTGGGTGACGAGGAGAATTTAGATTTGAGAAGAGGCATTTGTATTTGGAAAACTATTATGAAAACTGGGTGTATATATACTAGGGAGTGGAGATACTGTACGTCATAAGTGGAGGAGGTGGAGTCTTGACAGAAAGTGGAGTGGAGTCTTGACAGGAAGGAACCCTTGCAAAAAAGTGAGTCGACCCAGGCTCGAACTGAGGACCTTCTGTGTGTTAGACAGATGCGATAACCAACTACGCCATCGACCCGATATCAGTCGCCAAATTTGTGCAAATACATTCTCAGTCAATCATAGTCTGCAATTCAGTCGAAGGATTATTTAGTTGGTCCGTAGAATGCCCACAACCAAAGTCCATTCAAATTTCGCTATTGCATTCTCAATTCTTGTCGCCTCGAGACTTTGGTTATCGCTGACAGATCTTTCCAATATTCTGAAGCATGACCAGCAACTTTCATCGCCGCTAACATCGTTCTCGCAATGTATGTATTCATACCTGTGTGCTCCCATGAACGAAAGGATTGAACATACTCTCATAGTGCGGGAAGGAATCTATCTATTCAACCATGACATAGATCCTTATTCTGGGGGTTCATTTCGTCATGTACGTGTTCTATTGGCAGATAGACACGTCCTATGCACGCGTTTACCAGCGTTTTGTATCTAGTCACCCCTTTTGTTGTCCTTCTTCGCGACGCTCCTACCCAATTCAAGAAAATTAGCATCAATTTTGTGGACTGTAAACGATGCTGCTGGTGCATGGGCCCTGGTCCAGATTTGGAGAGCTCGCCAAAACCTGAAGAGCAGCCCACGAGATGCCCTCGTCGCGGCATTGTAAGTCGTCGTTACTCAAGCCATTTGTATGCATAGATCTGATTCTTTTTCTTTTGCAGATACCTCTTGAATCCCTATATACTTCTTCCTTCACTCGCGCTCTCTACCTCATCATTTGAAAATACCCTGCTCCTTACATCCCTAATGTTTGCTTGCCGAGGTAAAACTTGCTCACCTCGTCTATAATACCATTCAGCTCATATTCTCCTTCCAGGAAAATCTTCTGCATCTCTACTGGCCATGTCATTCCTCATTCACCTATCACTATCAAACATTGTGATGATATTACCACTCTTTCTCCTTCTCATTAGCGATCCATTCTCCCACCTCGCATCACCTAGACCAATATCAGCCAATTTTCGAAGTTTAATTCCTCTTTGTGTGGAATTTGTGGTGTACACTCTCGTCCTGACATTGGTCTCTACAGTTGTTGCTGGGAGCTGGGCATGGATACCTCAGACTTGGGGTGCAACGTACGTCTTGAAATATCTTGTGCGATATACTATATCTTTTGGGCTTACACAGAACAATGTTCGTAGCCTGACACTTCCTGATCTTACACCAAATACCGGTCTGTGGTGGTACTTCTTCACTGAGATGTTTGATCATTTCCGTCCGTTCTTCCTGATGGTCTTCAATGTTTGACAGAATCCTCTTTTTTTTGAACCCGAACGAAAGAACTGATTTGACTACGTCATAGGTCCATTTGTTAATCTACGTGGTTCCGATCTGTATAAAATTCCAGTAAGTATAATCTCATTTTACACTAGATTATTTGACTAAAGCCAAAACTTTTCAGATACGATGCTCTCTATGCTTCTTTTATCCTGCTTGGCATTCTAGGAACCTTCAAAGCATATTCAACCCTCTCAGATCCCGGACTTTTCTTGAGCATGATCGCCATTTTCCCAGAGACGTATCCGTGTGCGTATCGATTTCTTTACCTTCAGTCAACGTTACCCACTCAACTTTATCAGATTTGAGACATCCAATTGTCACCACACTTCTTCATCTGCACGCTTCACTCCTCATGCCTTTATTCCATCACCTATGGTTGACACAGGGTACAGGCAACGCCAACTTCTTTTACGCCTCTACATTGGTATTCGCATGTGCTAATGGGGCTGCCCTGATTGATAGCATCTGGGCTGGGCTACGGATTGCGATTGGCGAAAATGTTGAAGGTTATGTTGTTGTACAAGAGTAGGGTGATGCTAGATGCTAGATGCTAATTAATGTACATTATAATGCCTCTACAAATCATCTATCAAGGGACTATTGGGCTCTCTCGAAATGTCGGTGCTGAATGGTCTGGGTTCAAGATCTGAGAAGATCTTCGACGATTTGAAGGTTGACCGGAATGTTTGCTTTTTGCAAATATTCATCATTCCTAGAAGTTGACTCAATATTTACTGTCATATGCTGGTAAACAAAATTGACTTACCAGAACTATATCAAAACGATACATCTTCATGAATTACGGAAACATTTATACCTATACAACACTGACCTTCGAATAATGCCGTGTCCCAGAATCACACCTATTTGGCTGTCAACATTGTGATGATTCCAAAATAATGGAAGAATTCATACAGAATAGTAACCATAGTTTGGCCATTGTTCCATCCTTTCTGTTTCGCAAGCTTCACACATGCGACCAGATTACATGCACTGCTGGAACCTAAAAACAAACCGTCGTGTTTGACAAGATAGCGCGACATTGCCACTGCTTCGGCATCGGTAACTCTGACAAATATGTTTAGTCGGTCCGCAGGGAAAAAACTCCAGAGGGAAAGAGGTTACCGAAAAGCATCGTCGAGGATGGGAAGTGCTAATTCGATATTATTTGTCAATCGGTTGATGCCTCTGATTAAAAGTCAAGAATTATTCATGACGTTTGTAATTTCCGAGAAGGCGTATGAGGACGTACATCCCTTCAACAACTGTGTCCACCTGATGTCGTCTCTTGGTTCCTTCGCTTTCTTTGCGATCAAAGAGAACTCCATGCTTGACCTATATAGATGTAAGTCTAGATTCTCAAAAGGCTATTCTCAGCCAGTACCTTGTTATACAAACCGCTACCGTCAGGGTCTGAAATGGCAACTATGACGTTTTCATTCATCGATTTGAGATACCTCCCAACCCCAGCAACTGTACCGCCAGTGCCTACAATTCATCGTCGTTTAGACCTTTCGCATGTAACAATGATCTTTTCAGCGTACCTGCACCAGAAACGAATGCGTTCAAACGACCATTGGTCTGTCTCCATATTTCAGGCCCCGTTCCTCCGTAATGAGCGTCGAAATTGCTTTTATTCTTATAAAAAAAGGTGAGTAATTATAACAAAGAGTTGAGAAGCGAATGAATGGATTTACCAACCTCAAATTGGTCAGCAAAGTATCCTCTTGGTGCTAATAGGTCTTTGCTGCCCTTACGCCACTCGTTTGTGTCAAATTCGACATGAGAGGAAGTTGTTGTGACCAAAACAGATGATGACGGTGATTCAAAAATGTGTGGATGGGCGCCGTTGGTGGATGAACTTGGATCGGTGCTATTTTTTTGAGGTTGTCCAAATTTGCTTGCTCTCTGTCTTGCCAGATTCTAGGGGAGGGAATAAGGAATGACTGTGTAATCTAAGAATCAGAAGACTGCCTCACGACGTACTGGCGATGTAATCAACAAACGAGATTTTGTGAATTGGGGGAACGAAACTCACTTGCTTTTTATCTACGATGCTGGCTGGTCGAACTCTTTCGACATCAGCACCAAGTGACTGCAAAGCTTTTACTTTCTCTTCAGCAACGTCGTCTGGCATGATGATGGCTAATTCAATTAATTTCTGTGTGTTAGCGAGCTCCCGAGATGGATTAACCATCCCTCACTAGTGTCATAACCTCTTGCCGAAAGATAAGGCTATGTATTGCATCAGGAGCGGGTAACTAACCTAGCTCGAGCAATGGTTGCAATTGATATTCCGGTTGAACCAACTGTTCCCTCAAAGATACGAGAACCCGTGTGCGGATGAAGGTACCCTAACCTTTCGGCGTCGTTAATCACTAAATTGGAGATACTTAGTTTTTTGATAAACATAGATGGATGATGAGATAGACGTACTTTGTAACGCCACACGATCCTTGACGCTTCCCCCTGGATTCAGAAACTGCCAATGCATACTTTGGTAACTCGCAAGAGTACGTCGCAAGTGATACTCACTTCAGCTTTACCCAGTATCTCTATACCAAGTGCATCGCTCAAAGAATTTATTCTAACCAAAGGTGTATTTCCTATAGTTCATAACATGATGAGAAAGGCTTTCCCAAAATACTATGATGAATACCTATCAGTCCTGTGACTCCTTTCACAATCTCATCACTTCTCAACTCAATGGGACGAGGAGTAAAATTCGGAACAAGTCGATCCTTTCTTCGCCGTTGATAATAATAGAGTGCGAACGAAGTGGAAGTCCATGAGAATGAAAAGCCAAGGAGAACACCGATTAGAACATGACGTGCTGTGCTACGCGAAGGCCATTGTAGCCAAGTAGGTAGTCCTATATTTGATGACCAGGACATGGTTAGTGATCAAAATGTGGGAAGGGAAGTCGTTAGGGAGTCGTTAACGTCGCGTGTTTTCTTCTGATCGGCGTTAAGCTTCACCTCGCCTGAGCCGGTTGCCTGGGATTGCTTCAAGCAGGCTCTTGATAAGCTATTTGCCCGAGTGAAATATCTCAAGTCCTATTTGCCCAATATAGCAGGTTATTTTGTATTATAAACCGTTTGAGGTCTTTATCACTGCTTCACTACCAACGAAATGACCACAGTCGCCGCTCTCCAAAAAGCATTTCTGGGATCTCCTTCCTTCGCCGTAGTGGGCGCCTCCAAGGATCAAAGCAAATTTGGAACGAAGGTTGGCCTTCAATCCCGATTTCGAGTCTGTGTCGTGCATATTAAATTAAGAATACCATAGGTTCTCAACTGGTACAAAGCTCGCAACTTGAATGTTACTCCAATACACCCTGTAAGGAGATTAAATATGGCATCAATAAAAGGGCTACGGCTTATCCCTCATGCAGAAAGAGAAAGAACTCGAAGGTTTGGAGACATTGCGCTCGATCGCTGATTTACCGTCTCCGAAGGAGACAAGCATCTCTATCATAACTCCGCCCAAGGTCAATCAATCTTCTTTTATTGATGATGAATCGTATACAAATGAAACCGCATCGACAGATCACCCTTGGAATTCTGGAACAAGCGAAGGAGTTATCTATCCCATCCCTCTGGCTTCAACCAGGAGCTGAAGATGAAACAGTCATTAAATACATCAAAGAAAGTGGTCTTTCCGATCGTGTTATCTTCGGTGGTCCTTGCATTCTTGTAGATGGAGATGATGTTCGCAGTTTGCTTTAAAAATTGAGATTCTGTTTCTGTTATAGATCTAATCTTATCTGATAAAATTGGCATTGTGCGAACCTCGGTTTCCACTGACCGCATTGCAACGACCCTTTGGCGTGCTCCATCACCATACAACACTCTTTTCATTTTTTTTTTCAATTTGACTGGACATAATGCGGGCACCGCTGTTACCTCTTACTCTTTTATTATCAACCGTGGCGGCACTAGAAACTATTCATACAAGGCACCTACTTGAGCTGAACACGACATCTCGAAGCAGTTCGATCATCTCAGCAGCGTGGTACACTGGATGGCATGCTGCAGACTTCCCACTGTCTCAAGTTAGTTGGTCAAAATACACCAATCTAATTTATGCTTTTGCGTGAGTAGTCAGGCACATTGTTTCTCTCCCCGTTTCGTCCTCAAGCCCCTATTCTTCCATAGAATAACCACGCCGGACGTTACAACTCTCTCTCTCACCACCGCAGATGAGACCTTATTACCACAATTTGTTTCTACAGCCCACCAGAATGTGAGAACATTCCCTATATATCCGGTGAATAACGAACCAATCCCGTTCTCAAGGGTGTAAAAGCTAGTCTGTCCATAGGGGGTTGGACAGGTTCTCGGTGGTTTTCAACGAATGTCAGGACTGCACAAAACCGGACCGCTTTCGTAAAAACTGTTACCGACATGGCACAAAAATATAACTTGGATGGCTTGGACTTCGAGTGAGCCTGGTTATTATTTTGACATATAAAACGTACCACTCATTTCAGCATCCAAGTTGGGAGTACCCTGCCGTTCAAGGAATTGGTTGTAACACCGTTAACCACAATGATACTGCCAATTTTCTTGCGTTCCTTCAACAACTTCGGAAATCTACTATAGGCAAAGGCCTCATACTTTCAGCAGCTGCAGGGGACGCTCCTTGGGTTGATCCCTCTGGTTCCCCTGCCAAAGATATCTCAGGGTTCAGCAAAGTTCTGGACTATATTACCATCATGAATTATGACGTTGGATCGAACCCTGCAGTTGGTGCGGGTCCAAGTTCACCTTTAAACGACGATTGCGCTCCCGCGGGCGCGCGAGCCGGCTCAGCTACCTCTGCAGTAAATGCTTGGACAGCTGCTGGAATGCCTCATAACCAGATTGTCCTTGGTGTTCCTGCCTACGGCCATTCATATGTGATCCCGCCGACACAAATCACAAGTCTGAATGTTACACAGCTTTTATACCCTCCATTTGATTTGAACTTGGAACTTCCTGGTGATCATTGGGATGGAGATGGCGGTTTAGATGTTTGTGGTGTTATGCAAGGACCAGGTGGAATTTACACATATTGGGGACTCATGGAGCAAGGTTTCTTGAATCAAAATGGGTCTGTTAAGCCAGGTATTAATTATCGCTTCGATGAATGCAGCAACACGGTCTGTGTTTTTCGAAAAGCAATCATAAAGTCCAATATCTAAACTTTGCCGTTCTGTTTAGCCATATCTTTACAAACCAAGCTCGCGCATTTACGTTTCGTATGATAACCCTCGATCTTTTGCCGCCAAGGGCGGTTTCATTCATTCAATGGGCTTGAAAGGGTTTACATTGTGGGAAGCAGGTGGAGACTTCCATGATGCTTTATTGGATTCTATATGCAAGTGTCCTGCTTCATGATTTGCTCTAGGGTAACCAGATATTCATACACGTTTTAGTGAACGCGACCCAGAACGGCGGCCCTGGTTTGACACCTGCTGCGCAAAACACACCCACACCCCAGGCTGCAACATCGTCAGCAGGCCGTACGACACCTTCAAACTTTTACGGGCCATTAATTTTGCCTCATGTCTTTTTTATTCTCGGTCTTACTCTTTGTACCTGGCTATTATGAGGACCGAATGTTTTAACGGGATTAAAACGGAAACGGAGTTTCATGTGGGTTTAATATATATTATGAACGAAACGCGTTGGAGCTGGCTACCCAAACCCTGAGGCCTGAATCCCTGACTGACTGATGTGCTATAATCGTAACGATTATTTCTATCCTGCCAGTTTTGATAATGCGGAAATCTATCACCTCGAGGCTTTTTGCCTCATGCCTTAGGTTTGACATAATCCAATAACATCCGGACTTCAGTGACAGTGCTGATACTGGCACTCTGTAATGACACTGCTACATACCCCTCTGGGACGCGCATCAAGGGTCTTTACCGATTCAGGATATCAGTGACTGCTTTGAATCAATAGGCGCCTGACTAATATGTAATCCGTTTGAGTACACTGTATGTCCCCTCATTGCTGGTTAGCTTGAAATTCATCGATTATCGCTTGGCGGTCGGGCAGGTGGCGTGTTTCTCCTTCATGTCAAAGCATTACCTCAAGCTACTAGCCGTAAGTGTACTACTAGTAGCGCCGACCAACTACACCCGAATATGTACATTTTATGGATCTCAAGGGAGCTCCACGCTGAGAAATCATGATCACGGAACCTACATTTTTCAAAACGGTTACCTTCCCGGTCATCCCAGCTTCGGATCTCTTCCAGTGGTAATGGTGGCCCTTTCTATTCATTGTCTACTAGGGCGGATGCGGCTGATAACGCGGACGTCGGTGTTCGTGGCAACATGTTACTTTGACACGATGCACGCCTTAGACTGCATGTAACGTCATGCACCCAGTGCGCACTATATACCTCTCCTCCCGACGCCAAATAGCGAAATTGCTTGTACCCAGGGTCGACTGATCAATCTGTTGAATACTTTAGACGATCTCTTACGCCGGTAATTACCTCCTATTAATGGATCTTAAATGGGGATTTTTTCTACTAATCCCTTGTTCCCGGAAGATATCCCGTCCGAGCGTTGCGATAAATCCAGTGCGTCTGTCCTTACGAGAGGAACTTGGCGATCACAAGGACCTCGGGGGGTCGGAACATGCGCGGCTGCTAGAACTTGATGCTGGGGCGTCGAAGCTTTGGCCAAAATTCCTGCTCTAGCCTCAGCTCATTTTTCCATAATTTTGACCTTCCTTCAGGGCTTCTCTTCGTCATTCTTCCGAAATTGCAAACGGGTCCGGTTGGGTTAAAAGGAAAGGATAGAAAGGATTCGACCTCGCGTTTAACGCGAGTCTGAAAAACTCGCTGTAATCGTGTGCTGTCTAATCAAATTCTATGTCAAAGTCAATCCCACAGGCCATCAAATATATCTCAGGCCCAAGTGTGTTATCCGCATTTCCGCATTTCCCTGCCCTTATAAAGGATTTTTACACTGTAGATTACGAACATCTCATATACAACGTTCACTCTTCAAAGCTTCACGAGCCAAACATCCTTATACCATTTGCCTCATTGTCCGCTCTGGCCGAGTTTGACGACATAATTCTCGTCCCGAAAAGGCATGTTTCGATTGCGTTTGTCCTAGTAACATCCTTTCAACCTTCCTGATATAGGATCCCCTTTGTTCTAACGTTCACGGGTGTGAATCGCAATTTTGGCGTACTGTCCGTCCGTTGAGCTCCAGTAATATTTCTCTGCATTCTACCTCACCCCTTGGCTTTAATGCTGATATAAAAATGGACAGGTAATCTTCTTATACACACCCTCGACGAAGGGCTCCTCATTCCTGTACGCATTGTTTGCATCATCTCATTCATTTGTATGCTTCAATTTTTTGACAGATGGCCACCGATTCACCGTCACCGTCACCACAGAGCGTTCGAAAAAATGCCAGCTCTACAAGTTTAGCATCGTCCCCTGCACAAGCAATAGCGGATGCATGGAAACGGGAGACTTTGGAAAATCAAGAAAAGTGGCGGCGAATCGACGCGGATGTAAAAACACGATTTAATGCCACTCGAAAACCAGATCGAAAATCAAAGATGTAACTGGCCTGTATATGCCTAACTTGTCGGGTGAGAGTGGATGTGATAATTCCGAGAATTTTGTTGACGATCGCAACAGGGCGCAACTTCATGAAATTCGTTCATAGTTCCTGGAACTTTTTAGGCTGGGGGGGTTTTAAACGCTGTATTTTACCTGCACGTCAAGACAACATTTGTATAAGAAAGAAAGCGAACCAACCTACATTTATTGTAATCCATGTTTTTTTTGCAATCAATATTTATATGGCAACTTGTTCCTGGTCTCGCTCCATCTCACTTTCATCATGATCATATTCATCCTGATCGTAGTCCTCTTCCTCTTCCTCCTCAAGCGCAGCCTCCGCCTCCGCTTGGGCTTGAGCCGCTGAAGCAGCGTTCGCAATAGCAATTTCAAGGAGGTGAGTCTGTTCATCCGAAAGTCCATACATCGATAGAGATGGAAGGGGGATATGATTCTCGAGGTTCTCGCCGAGCGTTTGAGCCTGCGACGAATTTTCTCCTGCGAGTGGTAAGTTGAAAGTTGGAGCGTTCGTGGCTATTGTGCCGACTGGCGTTCGAGCTCCAACAACTGAGTAAGAGGAGGGAAGGTTTGAAGATTGGGCACGCGCAATGACACTTGCTAATGTGGCTTGCCCCGTAGATGAATTCGCAGGCATAGAAACTGGGTGGCTCAGTGGGACGCCAAGGACGCTACCAACTAGTCCTTGGAGACGGCCATGTAGACCCATGATGGCTGCCTGGATTCCAGCAACGATAGCAGGGTTGATCTCACCTTCCTCCGAGACATGAACATCGGTGCAAGTCACTTGGGGGTTAGATGCATCATTCGCTTCGCTCATGGCAATACCGTTCCATAATTTCGCTCTCCTTTCTTCACGGATGGAGTCCTCTCCGTCCTCCCCATCTAATTGTACTTCAGTCACCTCCGCTACCAAACATAGTCCACTCTTGGGACCTCGGTTTTTTATTCCAGTTTTGTGGCGCTTGATAGCGTCTCTTCTGGAAAATACTTTATTGCAACCTTCACACCTCCATGCCTTTTTGTCATGCAACTTCAGGTGTCGCTTTAAATCGTGGTTTCGGGCAAAAGATGCAGGACATGCACTGCACCTGAACGGACGGTGCGCGGAGTGACTGCGTTGATGGGCGCGTAAACTGTACAGACGAGAAAAAGTTTTGTGACAGCCTGCAACGAGACAAGGATAAACGGCCGTCCCAATGTCCGTCGCAAGAGGGACTGGTTGGGCATTGTGCCATGGAAACGCGGGGTTAGGCGGAAAAGTTGGTCTGGGTGAATGAACGATGGAATCTGGCGGTTGCCCAATTTGAATTCCGCTAAGTACTCCAATGACCTGTATAAGGCCACTAATCTCCTGCAGTGCGTACATATTAGGGCCACCAACCGCAGAGGAAGTGACGGCAAACAGGAATACTTGGTGGAGGTGAAGACGGATAGAAGAAACCAGGGACGGATCGAGTGTTTGCACCGGTGATGTTCCCAATGCTTGCGATATCACTTGAACTGCTTCAATAACCTGCTTCTGAAGGTCACTATCTGGAATATATGGTCGTTTATGTGCATGAGATTGTACATGCTGCCCCTCATCGAAATCTTCTCGTTTCCGTTTACCCTTGTCCAGTTGGATAGCCGACGCGTTAGAACGCTTCAATTTACCAAAAAGCGTGTCAGACCTTGCAAGAGTTACAAGAATCTGACTGAGAGGCCCAGCGGTACCTTTTGTAACACCTCCACTAGTGGTACATTGCTTCAAGATTTCTAAGACGTTGCTGCCGTTGGGGATATACGTCGATGCAAGGGTCGACTTTGCAAGTGGGTCATTGTCCACAAGAGTGAGAATGGCCCACATTGTCTGAATAACGAGGTCTTCTTTTCGTTGGGGGGAGGCAGGTAAAGCATTGCCTACGACCCCAGCCTCATTCGAGGAGGCTCCCACTTGTGGTTCAGCTTCAATTCCAGGCGGGTTTGACAACGAGGCTGCATTTCGCTCAGCATTAACCTTGCTGATGTCTGCCCAGAGTTCTTCGCCTAGTCGCCGAGCAATTTCTTGGGCCTCGGCATCGATGTCCTCATCGTCCTCATCATAATCGTCGTCGTCCTCATCCCATACTTCTTCGTGTTCACCTGTTTCAGGATTTGTGACTTCCATAGCTGCAGTGGCGCTCTATGGAGGTAATATATCTTGCTCAACCTTAAGATATTGTAATAAGGAAGAAAAAAGTCGAGGATATTTACAATTGAGGACCATGCAGTTTGTATGAAGTACAAAGAACTCAGAAATTTCTGCAGGGCCGAGATTATATGTGCATGTTTGGATCTAAGGACGCTGGTCGGTTATCTTATCAGGTACATTTGCTCGTGTTTGTGCTTCAACATTTTCTACTTTTGGGCGCGGAACTTATCGTGCAGTCTTCCTCTAAGCATCAGACAATGTCGAATACAGCCAAGGATCTGACTGCGGGAACCGTTGGTGGAATTGCCCAGGTCAGGAAATTCTCCAAAGGGAATTATCAATTGACCTGTCCGTTTTTTAGGTACTGGTTGGCCAACCATTCGACATTGTCAAAGTGGTGCGTAAAACGTGTTGTGCATACTCAATTTATGAAATTTATTATCAGCCTTTTAGCGCATGCAAACCGCCCCAAAAGGCACGTACTCGGGGATGATGCACTGCGCTGGGGGTATTTTGAAACATGAAGGCCCCTTAGCTTTTTACAAAGTGTGCTTGTTCTGCCACTTCTCATCAGTCGCGAAAATTTTAAGCTGAGTCCTTTATAAGGGCACTTTGACGCCGTTGCTGGGGATTGGTGTCTGCGTGTCTATCCAGTTTGGTGCTTTGGAATACGCGAAGCGAATATTTGCAAGCCAAAACCTTGCGGTCGGTCGAGGGGGTGAGGGCGGCAAAACACTCACAAGTCAACAGCTCTTTGTCTCCGGTGTTTTCGCTGGTCTTTCGAACGGAATAGTTTCTGGTCCTGTTGAACACATCCGTATTCGTGAGTCATGATTAAAATGTTTCTTCGGACCTCCTAACATATTTCCCCAGGCTTGCAAACCCAATCAAACACCAATCCACTGTATAATGGGCCATGGGATGCCATTAAAAAAATATATGGACAGCGAGGCATAGCTGGTATCTATAAAGGCCAAGCTGTTACACTCCTTCGCGAGGCCACCGGATATGGCGTGTATTTCCTAACGTATGAGAAATTGGTACAATGGGAAATGGCGAAGAAAGGAATCCGACGAGACCAAATTAGCCCTGCAAACGCCATTCTGTACGGTGCTGGTGCTGGCTATGCCGTGAGTTCAAAATTTCCCCCTATCGTTTCCCCGTAATAACTCCGTATCGAAGCTTTGGGCAGTGATATACCCTATAGATATGATCAAATCGCGAATGCAAACGGATGGCTTTACACCTGCAACAGGTCAGAAATACGCTTCAACACTGGATTGCGTGCGTACTGTGTGGCGTACCGAGGGCATTGGTGCATTTACACGTGGGCTGGGACCTACACTCATTCGGTATGTACTATCTGTTGTATCGAGCTATGAATCATACCGGAATAACTTCCTCTTTTTTTTCTTAGTTCACCCTTCGCTAACGGTGCGACATTCCTTGGTTTCGAGATGGCCATGCGCGTTCTGGATAGACTGTGAATTATGATATGCTACACGAACGAGTTTTCTGATCTATCTAGAGCTTCGAATTTCAACAGATATGTTTAGAGCTTTCACATACACAGGGACGGGCCAGACCCTAAAATTAGACTAGCTTAAATGATTGTAATTCAAGAATGTCCATGAAAGAGGGTGTAAGCAACGATCAACTTCCACATTCTGGAACTAACCAGCAAGAGCTTTTGAGGACATAGAAGAGCTGTTATGATAACTTCTCGATGTCTGTTGTTAGTTAGTAAACCTCTGGAAGATAGATAACTTGATAAATTCTCAAACTACTGACGTTGATCTTTGGCCTCATGGTGCTCGTCTTTGATTGAAACTTTCTCCCGAGGGATCTCTGACAGGGCGTTGCATGGAGGATCCGGGTCCTTCGCCCTGACCACATTAGATTCCTTAAAATTGATTGGTTCCGTGTATGCCCACAGTACGCCTTCTCCGTCGAGGAAATCAATCCCAACTTCCTCAAATTTCTCAACCCACCAGATGAAGATATCTTTGATCAATTCATCATTCTTGTCTGCGTCGACAAGGTAGCCCACAGTTTGGACCAACTCCAATTCGGGGTATTTGTCAGGAGTGATGGCCATGAGGTGATCCCTCGTCATGGACTGTTTATCAGGATAGAGCCCATCTGAGCGAACGCCACGTAGACCAATACGACGAACGGCAGATTGGATTTGGGGAACTAATGGTGGAGATGTTATTGGAAAAGTGATTGATTCGAGAATCGGACAATGGTCAGGGTTGAGGAAGAGATCGGGATTGATATGAGAAAAAGTTCTCCGAGATATCGTGGAATCCGTTTCTGGCTCGGAGTCGGAAGAAGGGGACGGCAAATCCACGCTTACGAGTGACGGGCCGTGAACTTTGAGGAATGCAATAAGCGGCGCATCACTCCTTTCGTCGTATGTCGGAGTTCGTAATATCAGGTTGCGCAATGCTGGCAGTTGAAGGATAGTGGCAGTAGACAAGCTCCTGGGATGGGTGGAGAGAATGAGATCTTCAAGGAGAGGAAGGGTGGGTGCTCGTGTGCACCCTCGACGAGACCACGGATTTGCACCCACAAAATGTCTAATATCCAGGACGCGTAATGATCGAAATGATCCAAGAAACTCTGGCGTCGAGAGGGGAATATAGCTCTCAGGAGGACCATCATTCCTCTCCTTCCAGTACAATGCTGATAGCGAGGGCCCGTATACTTTAGACAGCCCATTCAAAAATTCAATGGGCAATTGATATATCCAGGTTCCGCTTAGGATCCTGGTATTAGGACAGTAACGGAAGATCCGGAAAAGGGTTTGAAGGTAGCGTATGTCTCCTGCGCCACGACTAAAGGTATGAATCTCGATATGCCTAGTCCAACGTCCATATCCGGAGGGTTGAGTTTGAGTGACTTCAGGACCCGTATCTCCTTCTGGTACACGACTACTTTCTTCAAGAACCTGAGAAATCGCGTTTGCACGTGTTGGATTTCGGATCAGCAAATGCTCATAGAGTAAATGCATTGTAGCCTGCCTCCAGGAACGAGAAACGAGGACCAATGCCAGCTTAGTCCTCATTGCAAGTCGAAGAGCAGCCTGTGCATTTGCGCTCGTGACATCCGTGTTGATGCGTTTAGGAGTGAAGGGATCCAAAGGCTTAATAGTGGCAGCTTGGTGAACATAGGTCGCAAACTCAAATATTTCCAACCATATCTCTAGTGGCAGATCGGGAGGAGGCCCTTTGGCTTTGGCAGGCTGGAATCTGACTGAACCTGTTGTTACAAACCAGCTAGGAAGGCTGTAAGGCCTTCAAATAGAAAGAGTCAGCCCGAAGTATACATTACCAGTTAAATGGAAACAAGAGATTATGCAGACGATGTAGGATAGATTCCATGATGATGAGAGAAGTCGGAAGGACGTCCGACGCGCTTGACTCGCAGACTCGTACTAAATTTAAATTATGTAAATAAATTGTCATGGACAGAAATAAACACCAGTAAATACCCTCCTCGTCGTTCCCCCTCAACATTCAGACCATGTTAGCACCATTCTCGCTGGTCCTACTACTCTTGGCGGGTCTGTCACAAGCCGTTAATGTGTATCTTTCGCCTTCTTCAAATTTCCTTCCTTCGTCTTTGTCGCCAGCGGATGCCAGTGCTGCGCTTTCGCGTCATCTTGGCCTCGAGCAATTTGAACCACTACAGGATGCATCCAATCTAGGCCACGAAGAATGGTTTGTTGGACAAGGCCTCAAGAACACGTTGTTAATTACTTTGGAAGAAAGTGATGTGCAAGGTCCTCTTTATTTCGGATTTTTTTTGCGGTCGCCTAACCTCAATGTTCCCTCAAGCTGTTGTACCAGATTCGCTACGACTCTCGTTTACCTTGGCAACACCACCATCGGTGTCAATGTCCTCACTCTCCTCCGTGATTTCTACCTATCTTCATCGTGCCAGACACAATTTCGCCTCGTTGTATAGCTCTTATGATTTCGGTCACTCAAAAGACGTACAATCGCTGGTCTCATTCTTTGAATCTGCAGAAAGTCCCGCATTCGCATCAATGGATTTGTCTACACTCCATGACATTGGACAGACGTACGGACCATCAAGCGATGAGTATCTTCAAGTTGCAGACAAGCTGCGCGCATACTTGGAACAAATTCTTGATGACGACAACTTCAACCTTGCAATCCTCGCCCTTCCTCCGCCTTCCCCATCTTTATTTAAACGGCAGACACCACAACAGTCTCAAACTTCCGTTCCCTCCCAGACTCCCTCACCCCAGCAACCAATCGGGTCGATATCAACGTGCTTTACGACTCTAGATGTTTGTAACAACTCCACGTCATCCTGCTCAGGAAGAGGAACCTGTGTTCAAGCATCTAAGGCTGGACGCACTTGCTTTGTCTGCAGCTGTGGCGTCACAAAGACAGGGGAAGGAAACAAGGTTAAGACCGTGACATGGGCTGGACAGAGCTGTGAACGAAAGGACATTAGCGGGTATGTAAACTCTGCTCCATTACAGTCTTGTGGCTCAGTGCTCTGTGACAGTCCATTTGTATTACTTTCCGGCACCGTTATCGTGATAATCATCCTCCTTATCGGCTCTGTATCCCTGCTATACAGTGTCGGTGAGCAGCCTCTGCCGAGTACTCTATTAGCGACTGCCGTGAATATGAAGAAGGATTGAAAGAGCAGCCACCCGTCTCCGTCGGATCGCGAATCAAGCGACCTTGGAGTTTAGGAGACAAGGGCCCATATCATATGGAGCGCCACATCTTTAACTTGCTAAGTAACTTGTAGTATTGGCTTCATGCTTGGTACCAGTTTACTCTTCGTATCTCCTGAGGACGCACCCTTAGACCTTGCACTTGATTTTATTTGACAATCGTATGAGTCTGTTATCGCGTCAAGACACCGGTTTTACCCATCCCAAACAGGTTGACTGGTCGTAAGCGACACCCAGCGCCTAGTGGGTCGATCCTCGAGCTTGAAGGCATATTTAGTCATTCAAAAAGTGTTTTTGATAAGCAAAATGAAAGGTTAAATTTTCTATTTTTTATTTCTGATAGTTTTCTAGTTCTTCAATAATTTTCCATGGATGCTAAGCAGAGATTGGTGGGTTTCTATCTGACACTTACTTGATAGTATAAATGAAGTTATCCTTGGCCTTCAAGTCATATGGCTATCTGCCGTAAATCGGAGGACTTGACTCCCACCGCCGGCGTCCCGCTCGTCTGTATTAACTGTATGGTGTATACAACGTTGCCTTCTGCACCGCCTTTCAAGGGCAGACTAGATACGTGCAAAATTGAAGCCAATTAACGGGACCCAATATATTCGTGTAATTACAATTTATATGAGTACCGTAAATTTGATAGATTGGGCTTGGGTGTCGGAACCGACCATAAAAGTATGTAAAAATGCTTGTCAGCTCTGTTCCATTCAAGTTGCTCATTTCAAGTCCACGCTAAACCACAATATTCGCTGGAGATGATCTCAATAGTAAATTTTTTTGCGTAGGGACCTCGAATCAATCATCTTCGGTGGGCCAGCTCTGCTTCTTGAATTCTGAAAATCTTCCCTTTCTAGCTCCAGTTGTCGATCCCATATTGTCGTGAGAAAGTAAGTAAATGTGATCTTATCGCAAGGCATTTCAAGTACAATGTCCAAAATAATATCAAAAGTCGGAAAGTAGGGTTCATAGTGTAACGTTAACGTATTAACCCTCAAACATAGGCCTCGAGGTACCAAACCTACGTTGTGGGTCATCGGCCTGAAATGAATGAGTATTGAGGAGCATGAGGATTTTTTCATCCATGGGGTCCCTTCGAGGTGGTGCATTGTCTTGCAGGTAATGAAGTGGAACAAGGCTTTCCTTCAGAGTCTCACTGGCAGACGGCGCCTTGCCTGAGTAATGAGATGTGGGGGTCACCGGCGTTGGCTCGTATTTTGATGCAACTGGATTATCAGGCCATGTGTCTTCTGGGGCAGGACTGGTGGGCGAGATTGACGGAGAAGTCCCTGGTGCATGTGGCACGTATTCAAGTCGGGGAAATCCTTGACTATCAGACTCTGGATTGAAGATATGATCGGTTCTTCCTTTGACAGATCTAGCACTCTTGAATTTCCCATGTGGGACGGATAATGATGCCAGTTGGGGAATGTCGTCAATAGAACGCAACCCATTGACAGTATCTTCTGTGAAATAAGCAACTATATTTGATCAGCATATACGCTAGAAGGAATTCAAAGAAGCTGTACTGAGATGCCACTTTCGCTGTCCTTTGGGGGTATCAACGAATACAGTGTATGTCTGTTTAATCAAGAATGAGCGTGAGGGATCATGATTTGGATGAGACCTGGATTAGCGGAAAGATATCAGTGACCGATCGACGAAACTCGGAGCTTCGGGATCGTACATGTTTTGGGAGAACAGCTGTTGTGAAGTTGGCTTCTCGTGGTAAAAAAGAAACCCCTGGACATGATGATACCGTCAACCAACCGAGGAGTATGGATAAGGGAAATTTCTTCCAACCTCTCGCACTCTAGATGGTCCCCATCGGATGCCTATCTTCGTGGTGAGTGCAAGTTTCAGTTTGGTAGTATACAGCGCTTACCGTCTGTCCATCGTTCAATACCTACCTTTGAAGCAGAGTCAACTCCACTGATGGTCAATGCTTCTGACGATAGGCTTACTCCGGTGAGTTCTGCGTGGGGACCTCGTTCCTCCCAAACATAAACCGATCCCGTTGATATTAGACTTCTTTCTTCAGTGTCCAGACGGCGAGTAACCATAGGCAGGATGTTCAAGAAGACGGAATAGAAGATAACACGAGCATCAGCGGGAGATCTAATGCGAAGACCGGTAATGGTGGCACGTTGCATGGCCATCGAGGGAGAGAGTTGGATGATGAAAGGTCTTCATGACATAGAAATGGGACTTTCACTTTAACTTTGATTGACTTTCACAGGGATCACCGGATTGTGACCAGTTTGAGATTGATTTACGACATAAGGGTTTTAAATTTTGCCCAATATTAGAACCATGTATATTAGACTTTTAGGAATTGCTTACTTATCACTGAATAAGAAACAAACGTGAAGTTGCAAAATATCTGAGGATTTAATGATAACATATACGGGAAGGCATGCAAGTTGAAACTCACCATTACATTACTTGAAGTCACGCTCATGTGAAACGATGGGAATACATACAAATCAATACTGGTTATTGTATACGAATTTTACTTATAAGTGGATGAGTTCAGAACAGATCAATACAGGTTTCAAAGTCCGACTTGACCAGCATTCTGCATGACAGACATA
The DNA here is from genome assembly GCA_015039465.1 of Phlegmacium glaucopus. Lineage (NCBI taxonomy): Eukaryota > Fungi > Basidiomycota > Agaricomycetes > Agaricales > Cortinariaceae > Phlegmacium > Phlegmacium glaucopus. The sequence continues at coordinate 756,956 of MU130154.1, read as the reverse complement.
AAATACCTCCATTGTCCAATTTTCGTCAAGAAAATGCGTAGGCCTTGAATAGTTTGGAGTTCGAATTTGGTAACATCCTGAGTTCTGAACTAAGAATATGGAACTTCAGTAAATGCCAGTGGCTGGCAAATACGGGATTTTCTGTCATCCCCATCATGGATAATACTATCAGTACCTTAAAAGCTAAAGCGCTAAAGCTCAAACTTATACGAAAGCCGCTTCGCCACCCTTTAAACGAGCGCTGCCTTTGGAGTACAGGAAATTTGAAACGCAGCGATGTATACAATAGTACATCCGAAATTCTGTTTACCTGCATACCTGCATTGACTTCCGTTTTAAGCCACTTCATGTTCAAAAATATGCTGGAAACAGATCTAGATTAGAAGGATTTGTATTGTTCTGCAAATCAAGTTATTAGGTTTTTACGTTCAAACTGACGTGACATTGGATTTCACATTGATTTGCAAATTGAAGAATTCACCATTAGAAGGGTACCAATGACGACACGATCTTGAATTCCTACTTTCCAGGAACGATGATTTGTCGGCTCCGGAATCTCTTTTCGGTGAACTTGCTTATTGATTGAGTGAGTGAGGTCTGGCAGCTGAAGGCGATTTCAGATATGACAGGCCCTAATTATTCTGGACTGGACAGCACTTTTCATACGTTCCTAGCTGTCATCGGCTACCACCAACCTGTATTACAAACTGTAACATATTTGAATAATGAAATTTTACAAAGGAAGATAGATTAGTAAACTAACGTACTGATAACCTTGAAGTTACAAGGGTTTGCCTTGTGATCAGGAAGGTGTCAATGATTGACCGGTTTATAACATGTTCTTGTATGTTTAGAATGATTTACCGGTATGTCCTATCGTAAAGGAGATGTCAGTTGGTGCTTGAATTATCGAATAGATAGACTTTAAAGGTGACAAACCGTATACTTATCACCGTCTATCCGAGTTGAAATTGCCAGTAGCATGAGATATCGATGACAGCCCAGAAAATCGGACGAGAATGAGTGACGAGTTGATTTCTCAGTTGAAAAAGGAGACCTATCGCACAAGTTAACAAGCAAAATCGAAAGTAAAAGTTCTTAACTGCAGGTTCATATTAAGTATTGCCTTTAAGCTTCAAGTTCCACGATGAGGAAACACGAAGTGTTGAGTCATCTAAGGATGAGGTAAAATAAATAGAGCCAGGCAAGACCCGGTGACGTCTGATCATAATACTAGCAAATCACAGGACAAGATCAGACGCAACGATAAGCATCGACCTCCATCTTTTTCTTCTGGTCTTGCTGACATCGTCTGAGCTTTATCAGATAATTTTTTTTTGCCCCCCCCCCTTCTTCCCTTCAGTGTTTGGTACGGCTAGATTGGTTTTCGGCCTCTACACGATGCCATCTGCTTATCCAAACGCTCAGGACTTGACGGCTCGCCCGAAACGGGGATTCCCGGAATTTCTGATTGCCCAAAATTTCGATCCGAACAGTTTGAGTTCAAATCGGATTTCTGATATCTGGGCCATCAGTACACGACCAAGTTCTCAGACACACCCAGTATATTCAATACCAGAATATTCTGTTCCCTTAACATCCATCCTTATTTCTACAGATCTGTATTCGTTCCGAATCCTTTCTATTCAAAATACACTGTCTCGTATTCTTATCTTATTCAAGCTCCGAGTCAACCTAAGATGTGACCGTGACCAGACATGTGTGCTCCTGATGACGGAAAGCGATAGGAGCAAGTAACATGTGGACCTCCGAGAGGACATTGGGTATTTTTTTATTTATGAAAGTAAATAAACCTCATTTTTAAATTTCATCCAGTTTTTTAGGGTGTACACAAATGTCAAAGGGTAAGTCTGGCTCGAATCTCTACATCATGATGCCTGCCAGTGGTCAACCGCATCACTTGTGAAAAAAAAAGATTCACGAGGTTTTCTCCACTTTAAGCAAGAAACTTGATATGGGATTTTTAAAACATCAGATTATATAGATCATGATGGATTACCTCCTGTATGGTTAGACCTGCAACAGGTTTCTGGAAACTTGAACTTGAAACTGTTATCTGATGAATTTTTGTGTTATTTATAACTTTGATCAAAACACCTCCATTGTTTGTGGAATTTCTACCAGGACATCGGTACAATACAAAAAATGACTCAAAAGTTAGTGATTTATAAATATAAAAAAACTCACTCAATGATAATCAGTTATTCCTCAACATAAACTCATTTTAGCCATGCAATTTTCAAGTATCCTACAAAAATAATTAGTGAAAAGGTTATGATTGATTTAGAAATTTTCTGCAATCAGACAAAGGTTTAACTTGAACTTGTTTAAACTTTCAAGCTTCCCAGGTTTGTGGCAAGGCTTGTGGGTCAAAAAAAAACATAATAACCTTTTTTTCAAAGTACTGATGAGGCCAAGATACGGCCCTCTGAGGTATAAATAAGTAAAAGAGTCTACTTTATATGTACTCTTCATATTAGAATGATGTAAGCGCCTAGGCTTTTGCCTGTGAACGCCGGATTTGAAATTTGTGCCAGAAATCCGACTCTTATTGTACCACAGTATCACTAACTACTTGTAGTTATCTACGGTTCATTCTCTAAGTTGTATGTAGGAAGATCATCAGCATAGTTAAATGCCTCAGTCGTTTGCAACGCAAACAACTGAGGTGAATAGTTTATTACTATACCGAAACCGAGTACTAATTAATTACCCAGCTGTTTTACTAGGTAATTAATATTATAGTCTCAGTCGTTTGAAACGCAAACAACTGAGCCGTTTTACTAGTTATAAATCTTACACTTCAACCTAGTGCTGGGCATCTGCTACTAGTATTCAATTTCCTAAACGACTTCGGTCACGTGCAAAGTGTGGCGCAAGTAAATGTAGTTGCAAGTAACAAAAACGCCAACCAGGTACACAAGATGCATATGCATACATTATTGTATCTACTGATTTAATGTCACAAAATATATAGCTCCCGTCCCAGAGATCAACCGAGAGTGTGCTGTCCTGTAAACTCAATTGCGACACTTCCCAAGCTGGTGCCTGTAAGGTAGGCCGCATGTGCCGCAACACGCCGTTACACCAAAAGGTCGAATATCTGAAAGATTATTCTTTCAGGTACCGGCACATATATATGGTGATGTATACAGCGGTATGGCAACCAGCCTTACAGTGCCAGAACGCCACTACCATTTTCGAAACTGCATACATTTTATCATTCTATAGGCAAAAAATAAATGTACTGAACGACTTTTTCCTTTTGAACAGTCTTGCAAATTTTAGTGGCAAGTTTTAGGTCATTGAATTTGACTAAACGCCGACAGGCAGCTATCAACCCTAATTTGAAAAATGGACCTGAGTCAAGGGGGCACCGGGAATCAAACCCGGAACCCGGGGCTGTGGGGGGGGATTGGGCTGCCGGAGGCTTAGACCATGTACTGCTCACATATTTACCGTTTACTACATCCTCAAAGAGGGTTATTTCTAGTTATCCAAAGTGTTGCGGCTTGGCGGCTCAAGTTCTAAGTCAGAAGGGAGCGGAGCCCGAAAATGTGGGGAAAAACATACCACATTTGGATGAAAACATACCCGATATGGGTTGGGGAGGGGCCTTGAAGAAAAAAATCTACCCCGTGTAGTTTTTCAAATCTTGGTGCCCCCTTGACCTGAGTAATAAAATAGTGGAGGATCAAAATCTATTCCTTGAATATGTGGCGTTTGATTGACGTCCATAACTTCAATAATAAACAATTGCAAGAGGCGTTACAGGTTCGGATATATGAATACGTGTACATATATATATGTAAGTACTTCATGTTTGAGCATGTGCATCACATCGGCTTCAATTTGTACCATCCACCACGTTATCAAAGATAACCATCACAGTAAAATTGACTTCCTGAACCACTTTCTGAGTCTGTACAATCTCCTAAGGATCCTTTGACGACGACCTATATCTGTCTTGCAAGCTGAAAGTTAACTTGAACTCTACCATCCATCGATCTCGACATCGCCCTAAACATCCGATCTATGAAATAAACCTGGGCCGCGTTCCAACCACCATTAGTTACCAGCTCACCTACCCGAGGTACGGTCGCTGGTAACAGAGGAGTTTTGGAGCTGAAGGTCATATCCATACCTATATGCGTGACCCGCAATTCGAAGATCGCGAGACGACCAAGAATGTCAGCAAGTCGCCTCAGCAGGCCCCGGGAATATAGGAGCACAATGCAACATGTGGGAACAAACGTGCTAGTTATCAGGATCCAAATACTCTTCATCCGACTTATTATGTAACCTTCAGTCAGTTGTCGCATTGTTTTTGCAGTGGTGGTGTCAATGTCAAAGATATGCATAAATTTATGAGCGATCTAAGAGCTCAAGGTTTCAAGTTACAGTACTATGAGTACGATAAAATGAAATGAGTGCGACGCACATGGTGCATTCTTTTGGAAATCCCGCGGTCAATAAGTCAGATGAAGGAAGGTGGCCAGGAATTAGCATATAAGCTAGAGATACAGGGTGATAAGAGAGGGAACACGTTGGAATCGTAGCCTAACGCATCAGTATTGTCGCGGGAAAACCACGGAAGGACTTGAAACTGTCGCATTCGAGCAAGGGGCTCAATTCATTTATTAGTCGTGGTCGTGCTGATCAGGATCAGATCACTGAGTTAAAAGCGCGACAGCGGCATCAACTTGTCCCCGTCAGGGGCAGTCCTGGGCATTGGGCAATCGTGAGCCACGCAGGGCTCATCCGCCCGCTAAGTAGTAGATGCGGATGACTCACAATCAAAACTGGTTACTTACTATGGTCAAAGCGTAGATCAGATCAAATTTGATACACCATTTGTGTAGACGCTAAACAGAATAAATTATTAGGCCGCCTCAATATCGCGCCCGGAAGAGAAAAAGTAATAGCCTCCCTCTTCCACCCAAAGAAAATTGACGTAAAGGATTTTATGTATACCAGTGTGTATAAACGAGTGTGTTGGTGAGCTTCCACGGGTATGGATAAGGAGAGTGGATATGAGATAAGGAACGGGAGATGAAAATTCGATGAAATGGTGAGGGTTTGTTGGTAACTGCACGTAAATATCATCCGTGGTCATGACGTGTTATTTATTTGAGGACAAGAGGAGTAAACGCGCTTTTGCTTTACTTCCTGTGCTTCTTCCTCTTCGCACCGTTGATAGCTGAACCTGAGGCAGTAATTAATTTCTGTAAATCGCCGTTCTTTTCGAGTTCGAGAACTTCCTCTATCGAACCGACGGCTTTACCACCGATGAGAAGTATGGGAAGTTCGGGAAAAGGAAGAAGGCGCTTGAGCATGGGCTCTAAGATTGCAGCGTCATCACGGACGTCAACGTCAATTATTGTCGGAGCAGGTTTGAGGTTCAAACTGTCCAGTACACCCTTTAGCTGCCGCGATGCGGGAGAGTATAACTAACAATCTTGAGTTAATTTTGGGTAAATAAACTGATAATATCAGGTACGAACCTTCGAATACAACAAGACAGGATTCCTTGTCCATACATCGTCTACCATTGCTCGAACTTCTTCACGAGCTCGATAACCTCGCGTATCGAAATCCAACACCAATTGAGGATCAATGGGTCGTGATGGATCGACAGTAAGAGGGATAACATTCTGGGGGAGACTCGCCAGGAAACTGGTGATTGCAGCAAGTTCCTGTGGAGGATCTAAACGCAATGATGGGCCAGTAGGATGACGATGACCCTTGCCCAATCGACTCTTATTGGTTCCCGCTCTAAGCCGAGAGCTTTGAATCGTTTCGAGAACAATGGCAAGCTGATCGGCGGCTAGCGAATCTGAGTGCCTCAGAGCTATAGGAGGCGAGAGGTACGATGTGTGCGTTATAAAGATGTAAGCCGTCAAGCAAACGAGAATGACAAGGGCGGCGAATGTTGTACGGTGCTTAGTTTTCCGTGGATGAAAGACAGCCATTAGATATGCGCTGAGGGGAGTTATTGACATGGCTGGTGGGGACCAAGGAGGAGAAATCATTGTAGAGGTTTGGAGCGGTGTGCGGCTATTGACGCGAGGGAGAGGCATAAAGTAAATATATAGAGACAAGTTTAAAGAGTGTGGTAGTAGTAAATAAAGTTGTTTTGTTTCCTCCGTCACACCATGTTGTCACACTTATCACACCTCTGACAGCATGAATTTTCCAGCACATGTCACGGCTGGTTTTCGTTATTGTCCGGTGAATCATTACGTTGTAAGGTACTCAAGTACCAGTGGAACAACATACACGGAATAATCACCTCAAAAAATAATACGAATTATTCAGCGCCGTTTAGGTGATGGCGCTTACATTTTTGGAAACGACATGGGCCGAATAGATCTCCGACGGCTGTATTAATTAAAGTCTTGACATTTTACTAGAGTATCTGCATACCGATGATATACTCGACGAGGACCAGATTGCCGAAATATTGCCGACCGCTTTGAAGACTTTGTGTAATTGCAGCAACCAAGATATCTAACGGAGGTGTAAGGGTGACGAATTAAGCGAATTAAATCTGCGTGACCCAAAAATAATTTTCGTTTCGCAGGGAAGGGAATGGCTCCACAAGTTATTGCATAAAGACTAATATAGTTGATAAAACACTTCGTAAAAAAAAGCGACTAATATGAAGTGTGAAAGTGGAGCTCAGATACTTAGGTCATGCTCACGGCAGTGTTACCTTTTATCATCCGTCGCACAACTTATACAGTGTTTGGACTCCTTGATACAGCCTGAGTGAGGCTTATCAATACCAACCGTTACTTTGCTGATAAAAATTGATCTATTATATTCACTCTAAATACACAAAAGATCTCATGGTTGCTTGGCCCGGCCGTGCACGTTGGTCTTTGGACTCTTTGCATTAAATTTCACATTTTCGGCTTTTTGCCAACTTTTCGACCACTCATGTACACAAAAATAAGAGAATCGGACAAAAATAGGGCTTGATGAGTGACAACGTGTAAGAGAGCTGATCTCTCGAACTCTTTCTCCCCACCTTCCTGGACCTCACATACATTGGGTTGACAATTGCTGAATGAGGTTGATGACGATCCAGACGACGGCGAGGACGATGTTGATTAGCGGCGTGGGAACATAGCAGCGCGTGCTCCACAAATTAAATTGCCTCGTTCGTCATCGACATCTTCTAGTTCTACTAGTACTTCTTAGATCACCTTACTAAGGTTGCATAGAAATACACAAAATATGCCATACTACCAACTTGGAATTACTTCATTTTATGTGAGAAATGTATAACTGAGATCTCTATCTACTTAGTGTGTCAAGGCTGTAAATCATAAATGGCGTTTAGGACTCAATATCTGAACGAACTGAGCTGCTTAACGAACAAGCTGTAACAGTTACTAACGTCTATCCTCCAATATTATTACGTATGTGTACTTGTAGTAATTATTTTTGCTAGCCAGTAAGTCTATATGAGTCAAAATCTAATACAGAAGGGATTAACACAAGAGTGTTTGCTTAAATTACTTTTAGGAACTTGAAGTATGTCAAAAGCCTTTACGCACGTCCACGGTTCTCACGACCCCTCCATTCCAATGCTCCACCCTTCTCTGGCCGATCAAACTAAATGTCGAATCTTCAGTTCCCACAAATCCCACAGCATAGCTCTGCATAACAACATCAATGAGTGGAGGATACCACTCGCCAAACCGCTCTAATGTGCGTTCGGTCGTATGGTTGATATGGTACCAGCCTTCCTGTCGGACTTCCTCCCAGAACTGAGGTGATACTTCATCTGACCAATTTGGTGATAGAAGGAATTGATTAGCCAGGATACCACAAAATGATTGGGGTGGTAATTACCTGACATTACAAGAACTTGAAGAGCACGCGGGACGAGATCGCGACTCGATCTTATCTCTGCTACGACATCGTTCACATGTCTCTTATACGCGGAAAGCGGTGGTAAACAATCTTGACGACCATCTGTGGAACAGAAAAATGAAAAATCCCCCCGACGAATGTGGACAGCTATGAACTGGTTGAATAAGAAAATTATGAGTTCAGATGTTAAAATTTAGCATGCAATTTACGGCCACTCACTTGAGGCAATTCTTGGGACTCGTGAACCCGGAATGCCCTCCCGAGGTACTCCCGACCGAGACGTAACATAGGTTGAGTGAACTTGACATGTCGAGCAATCGATTGCCAGACAGGGGACCAGGAGAACCTCCATTCATACACATCCACCCCAGAGGTAGCATAATATAGTGCGTCGAAGCATGTCAATCTATCGTCGGGACCCAGACTGTGTCCAAGCGGAGAAGGTGCAAAGTTTGGTAGGCTTCGAGGGGACACAAGGGGGTTGACAGGATATATAATAGCTGCTAGTTGCGAGAAGACGACGTGAGGCTCCTCAGAATCAGAAGGTTTGAAGCGAGTCTGCAGTGGAACACGAGTATATGCAACGTCCAACCCCAGATGATGAACGACATTCTCTGCTCGAATAGGTTCAGTTGCATTTTCTTTACGAGTGGACCAGCAACCCAAATCTTCAATCTCAGACGTCGAATAAGGATTATGAGAGGGCAATCTTTTCACATCGCGCCATTCGAGAATAGGGCTGCGAAGTACTTTACGTAGATGTGTGAGGTCAAAGATGTCTCCGAATGGAATAATCCCTGCTGAAGATGCTAGATAGATATAAATTCATATGTGAGATGGTCAGTCTTCAGACAAGAAGGGCAGACACTGACAAATGTGGTGATCTGGGGCAAAAGGAGGGATTATGGGTATACGGTTCGCAATTGTGCCAAGGTAGATCATATTAACCTGATTCAGAAACCGCGTCAGAGAAGAGCAAGCAACCAGAAGCATCATTACGCACATAATTCATGAACTGATTGGCTACGCACGCATAGTCAATTTATACGAGTTTATCTTTTCTTCAAGTTGAGACGTACTGAAACCTGCATTTGACCAAGCAGTGATATAGCTTCTGTCATCACGAAGATTATCTAGGTTTATAGTACTTGTTTAAGTTGTTTTGCTCAGATGCATCATGAAAGACTAACCGTACCTCTATAGCGTGTAGAAGGAGGTCCATTGAGCACCTGTGATGAGGTCGAGGGAGCGTCGTGACATTGGCCAGAAGTAGGCACGTAGGTTGCCGCGTGCCACCAAACCGGCGACCAGACCAGCCTGGTACCTCTGAAGGTGTAGTAGAAGAGGCTTATAAGTAATAAAAGAAGAGAAAAAGTAATGAGCGTGGCTCTGGCTCTGGCTCGTCGAAGCATGTCCTCAAGGTGGGCCAAAACAGGGGTGCAACGGATCGAATACAAAAAAAACTGAACTTGTGGAGCGGTACGTCATTCGTCATTTTTCGATAACATAGCATAGTGCAATATGTAATAACAGAGCCCTGGCGTATTGGACAGGTAGCTCATAGATTATAAATAGATTTTCAACGTAGTCCCTCAAGCTCAAGCTCAAGGCCAAATACCGTGTACTAACTATGAAAAATACTAACTCCTGAATGTGCCATCGCGAAGGCATACACCTTAATCAGTTATTGCGGACACGGTATGGGAAGCAGGATGGCAGCCTCCCCTTCGTCCCGTGCTCGCAATGAAGGAGATCCGAGAGAAAGAGGCCCTTGAAAAGGAGACAGCTAAGGATCAACAGAAAAATAGGGTCAAGAAAGTCAGATCAAGGACAATCTCTGCAGAGAACCTCAAACCGTTTGACAGTGGCTCCACATGTTTATGCGCCAGACAAATCCGCAAAGCTAGTGGAACCCTAAGTTGCTATATTCGAAAAGAGCCCACTGTTGTTGATAACCTAGAAACCATAGCGATTGATAAGGCCACTGCGCGAGGAACCTTATAATGACTCTGGCTCTGAGGAAGCCAAGACGAGTACAGGCCTCCAGCATGTAAAGTATCAGGGACTGAGTCTGGTGAGAGCGAGGAAGAGGAAGAAGACGGGGCACCAAACAAGAACTCAGAAAAGGCAAAAACAAACCAACATCAAGGTCGCAAGAAGCACTGACACTACTGACGCTGCAAGCAAGCATGAAACTGTCACTTCAAATGGCAAGCGCAAGTGTCTTGTTCAACCAACGTGACTGCTTCATAATACCCAGGCTCTCACAATGGCCAAGATCTACACTCGCGAAATCTTAGAGCAGGGAAAGAAGAGGAAATGAAGTAAATCAGTTTCAGACGATTTAAATACTTCATTTTGTGTTTCTGTATACGTGATAGCTAATACAGGGAGAATAGAGAACAATGGCCGCCACATTTACATAAAAGGAATTCAGAGGGAAAAGACTTCACGAAGACGACACCAAAGACTGTCTTGGTAAAGACGGGGCCTTATCTTTGAGAGATGTTGACTGTTTCCCAAAGGCATCAACCATCTCTGGGAGCCACGTACCTTGCTTTTCAAAGACGTCACATCTTTGCGTCTTTCCAAAGACACGAAAGATACCCAAAGACGGACCAGCTGTTCTCCTGATGGGCCTGACCTCAAAATATTTTTGTAGAAGGGAGGAATCCCAATTCGCCACAGCAGCTTCTAGATGCAGATTTGGGGGAATGGATAAGGATCTCGTCATAGGAAGAAGCCAGACGGCGCTGTTGAATTCTGTTGGAGTACGACGAGTAAATGGTCACCTTGGTTTTTTCTCGAGAGCTCAGCGCTCAAGTGAAACTATAAATGATGTTTGGTAATTCCACAGATACATAGGCACCTTTTTCCCTTAATATTACATAATAAAAGATGAGTCGAAAAGCATTGGATAGAATAAAAAATGGTGCTTCCACATGCACCACCTATTTCCCAGACCCGTCCGACCTGGCAGTCGCCCCAGCTTGCTCGATCAGCTCTGCCAGTGTCTTATCCGAATGCAGCTGGTTGAGCTTGTCCCATCCACCGATGGACTTTCCCTTAAAGAGAATGTTGGGGAACGTAGAGTGATCTGTCAAACGGGTTAGGATGGGCTTGATCATATTTCCATCATCTTGGCCACAAGTCAGTTATAATACTGAAAACATAGTTTGATCATTCACCTCTGATGTCCACTTCAATAATCTTTGGTAGCGGTTGGATATCGTACGCTGCAAGCAGCCGTTTGGCATTCGATGAAAAACTGTGGATAGATTGACGGATTGGAATCAGCCTCTGTACGATAAGTTGAGACATAATAATTACGAGCAATATGTCTGTGAATATTTATATCATGAATTCAACATTGGTTAAGGAGGAAAACAACATACCTTGCTAAACACAACGATAGGATAATTGACATCAATGGATTTCCTTTCCTTCTCCCAATCTATACTGGTGTCTCCAGCAGCATAAACGGACATTTCAACAGAGACAGTTGGGTCAAGATGAACATTGCTCAGTACATGTTCCTGCTCATTATCGCCTGTCATGAGGTGTAGAAGTCCGTATATTTCTCCTACTTCCACTTTCTTCGACTTTATGAGTTGCGCAACATTTGCGCGTGATAAATAGGAGAAGTCTGCTCCCTTGAGTGAGGGTGGTAGTTCCCAAGGAACGAAATAGAAGAAGAAACCGAGCAAGATGAAAATGAGTAGACCGAACCGACGTCTACGAAACGGTGAACAGTGTCCTGTGAAGTGGGGTTTGTCTTTGGAGTACTGAGTAGCCATTCCGTGAGGCTGTGTATCGTCTGGACAAAACCTTATGTCTGGAGGAGAAGCTTTTCGTGTTTACAAACTCCGGTCCAGTCATTCCGGCTCTCCGGCATCCAATCGATTCTCATCCGGACCCAACATGACTGAATCTCCAAAACTAAACGTAGAATATGTTCTTTTCGATATGGATGGTGTGTTACCAATAAATAGTACTTTAAAATTCTTTTTCTAACAACACTATTAGGTCTCCTCATCGACTCGGAGAGGATTTACACGATCGCAACTAGTAAGTCCAACTTGCTGTTCGGTCTGGCTTTTACTGAGGCAGGTACGAAATCTTTCGATAGATGAAGTTTTGGGAAAGTACGGGAAAGAAATGACTTGGGATATAAAGGCAGGCTGTATGGGCAAACGTAAGTTTTAACTAGGAGATCTGCTACATTTGACTCTATTTTTCAGATAAAATGCACTAGCGGAAAAAGAGTCCACGATTTATCTTCTCTCGTTCTTCCCGGATATTTCAATCGACGTAGATACCTTCCTGGTAGAGAGGAACCGCGTCCAAGATACCCTCTGGCCCACAATTACCCTTTTGCCGGGCGTGCACAAATTGGTCCATCATTTAAAGAAACATAACGTCCCAATGGCGATCGCCACGAGTTCGCGTCGTAGAAAATACGATCTGAAGACGGCGCACTTGCAATCTGTTTTTGGATGTTTCGAAGGGAAGGTAGTATGTGGGGACGACCAGGAATATAATATGAGAGGCAAACCAGCTCCAGACATATTCATCACTACTGCTCGGGAAATGTTAAACAGGGACGTTGGGCATCCCGAAGTTTCACAAACGAATACACAGATCGACGAATGCAGAAAGGGTCTGGTATTTGAAGATGCCTTGCCAGGCATACAAGCAGGAAAACGAGCTGGGATGTCCGGTATGTCATTGCCGTATTACAAACTCTTTTCTATATCAAAGCTTCACAGTCGTTTGGGTGCCCGATCCCAATCTTCGAAAGCTTGGTTTTACGGGTACGGAGGAAGTTGATCAAATTCTGGATTCATTAGAGGAATTTATACCTGAGCAGTGGGGCTTACCGCCATATGATAATTTGTAGGCCTCACGCTCGCCGAACTGAAGCATCTTGGTGTCATAGGAGCATCTCAGGACTTCGACTTGCTACTGTGCCTAACTTGAAATGGGCGTTTTTCGTCAGATAAAACCAAGCTTTGTAACTCAATACATGGATATATAATTTTACATTTAAAAATCGTTTGTCATTTGGATCGGTCGGATTTCAACGAATCTCCATGTTAACGCCACCTCTCAGCATGTTTCTGTACTGACTCTGACTCTGAGATTGAGATATGACACCACTATGCAAAGTTGGAGACCAATTCGGAATAAGAGGCGCAACAGAGTTGGTCATTCCGCAAGTGTTAACTGGTGCCGCTCTCACATCGGGACGGCGCATGAAGGCAGCAGTAGGTGCGGTAATGCTGTTCTCAGAAGAAACAGGTTTAATCCTAGCTGGGCTTCTTGCAATCTTACTAGGGACCTGCAGATATGAGTCTAAAGTGTTCGAGCGCCGTTTGGCAGAGGACGAAATCGTCTTTGCGGTATGTGATTGGCTGACTGGCGAGGTGGTATTGATAGTATTGGATCTTGGTTTGGTTGATGCCATAAGGCGTTCGGGTCTAGGGCTACGGCGTGTTGATGGCCTTGGAGAAACCGTATCAACAGTATAGGATCGTGGTTTGAAAGGAGATGTAGTTGACAATGTTTCTGGTCTAGGTGTTGACAGGGTTGGCGGCAGTGGAGATACAGTATTAACGGTGTTCGATCGCGGTTTACGGGGAGAAGATCCAAAAGATACAGGCTTGTGATCAAGAACGTTTGAAAATGTAGAGGGCTTATCTTGTGATGGCGGTAACGGCTGTTGGAAACTATTGTTTGATTTTTGCTTTACTGGAAGAAGGGAAATTTTTTGTGATGGAGGCACTGCCTTATAGAAAGTATCTTTCAGCGATTTGGCAAATCTGTCTGTCGGATATGTGGGAGAAGGCGGCGGCGATCTCCCAGGGGTTGGAGATCCATCTAGCTTGTCACGACTGGACTTGAACGGTTTCTTGCCGTGAACGGTCGCTGGGATTGAGATAGACCCTGAAGAAGAGCTGGACGAAGGGGAAGCAGCTGATGTTGAAGACATACGCCGACGCGGGAGCGAAGAAGCCCAAATAGAGCATTTCACAACAGGTGTGGGTGGACGAGGACGATCAGATACTGGAGGATCTTCGTCGACGGCCAAGTTAACAAGGCTGCTGTCTGAAGCCATCGAACGTTCAAGATCAAGCAGCGATTTACAAGTGTGAGAAAGGTTGGTCAAGCTAGCAGGGGGTACTGCATTCGAACTACACTCATTTGTAAAATGTAGGTCTTCGGGGTCAGACTCTAAGTCGTCATCGTCACCATCATCACCTGCTTCAGTCATCTCCAGTGAACCGAGACTATCGCTACTGAAAGCGGCACAGATACGCTCAAGAGACTGTAATGCCTGAGCAGCGAGTAAAGACCCGCGCTTGACATTTTCGGGAGAGAGATCGAATTCGGTAAAATGAATGGACGATTCTTTGTCGGCAGGACTCCTTTGGGGGATATGTATCGGGTCCCCCGTCGAATTCAAGGTCGACGCAGGATTGTTTGCGTCTGCGATCTTGGTGTCGGCATGAACTACACAAGTAGGTAACGGAGGAGCGCGAGGTTCATAAATTTCGATTTCAGCAGTCATAGGAAGGACAGCATTCTCGTCCCCAGCGACGATGCTCTGAGATAACATCAGCACCAATTTCTTATGAAAATGTAAATACGTACTGGGTGTGGGTGGCTAATCTCTTCCATAATGACTCCGCGGCGCTTTACAAGATTCTTAGAGTGATTTCTAGTCAGTTTCTTCTTGAAAGTATCATCGGGGGTATTGTCGTGAATTGTGGGTTTTATGACTATTTTGGAGGCGTCCCCTTTCACCAGAGGTCTATTTAGGTCGATCCTTGTGAGGACGGGACGCCTAAAAGCATTTGTACGCGGTGTCGACAGCCTGGAACGAATTGGTGTCAGTGGCGCCTTGGGTGTAATCGGTTTTCTCGAAGAAACTTTCGCAGGGCTGACCGGTTTAGCAGGCGAAATGCTAGATAGGACTTTCGGTGGTGAAACTGGAGATGGCAGCTTTGATTGGACAGTTTGAGAAACCTTAACTCCCGGACGAGCGGGAGAAACAGGTATCTGGCTGACGTGCATCGGCGAACTGACTTCAGCGATCTTGACTGTTTTGGGTGTCCTGCTGGGCGTCGCCTGGGTGCTGGGTTCTTTGGTGGTAGGAAGCGGTTTTGCATACAAAGCAAGTTCTGGTTGAATGCTTAATAAATCCACGATGGGTGTAGAGGTCGCAGCGCGCTCTGGGATCTTGTCCTCCGCGAGTATTGACTCAGATGCAACGACTTCAACTTCCGCAGAATAAGGCAAGACAGGTTGGATGAACTCGCTCTTCCTGGAAAGCGTGTCGCCATTTGCCAGAAGTGCAATCATCTCGTCCAGCACCGCTTGTTCGGATATGGAATGTTCAACTTCCTGTCCGCCGACCTCAGACAGAAGCGACGAGGAAGGGGTTATGATATCGGCATTAACCGGGTCCAACATTGCGATCATTTTCCAAAAGCTGGATACCTTTTCGCATTCGTGTAAGTCCTTTTGTAACATGAGAGCAAGGTTGATGGCTGACAGATAATGTTCGGGGCTTCGAGGACCAACGATGGCAGGGATGATCCTGGACCAGGCAGATCCTTTCTTTGTGGCGGCCAATCTAACAGCCTCAATAAGAGCTTCTTCGGCGTCTGCGCCTTCCTTGACTGCTTTCGCAGCACGTCCAAGGACAGGTTCATGGAGCTTGATGTCAACCATGGCCATGATAAATTTCTCTGCCTGTTCAAGTTTTTGATTGAGCATAACGATCTTATCTTTGTCGGCCCTGGCGCATTGTACGCGGAGCTTGCTCTGAAATCGCTCGGCATAATAGTCAGCACGGAAGTTACTGAGTTCTTGCTCGAGAGCCTGTGAATCTGAGCGGAGGACCATGTTGGCATGCCTAAGTTCGTTATTCTCGGTTTCTATGCCATAGATACGGTGTTTGAGGTGGGAAAATTGGACTCTGAGAGCGTTGAATGCCGGCATAAAAGTAGAAATTTTAGGATGATAGGCCTGTACATGTTCAAGGAGTGATCCGGAAAGAAAAGCTGGACTCCAGGACGACGTAATGCTTCCAAATGTGTGGCTGAGGTCTAAACCATTAATGTCTGGCATCGAGAATGAAGGAGTAAGACGGCATCGCTGAGGACGTCCTTGCCCGAGGGCAATTATAATATCTGACTGAGGAAGTGAGCTGAATGAAATAGAAGGAGACAATGAAGCCATATCGACCAAGAAGTATGATTTATAGGGTCGGTAGACTTTGGACTTGGTGGTTCGATAGTAAGTAGTAGAAGAGACATTTCTTCAGTATGAGGGTCAGCCATTTTCCAAAGGCGAAATCAAAATTCGAAAAAGGGTTGGGAGTTCTATCTCATGCTGGGGCTGCTGCTGTACCGTTAGTACTTTTTTTTTTCTCTTGGAATGCCATAACGATAATGCTGTAGATTCCAAGCTAGATGTACATGATGGACAACTTCAAGTTAAATGGTGATTTATTTTTATCTGTGCTTTGTCAGACTAGGACACTGCTTTTGGATGTCTTTGCCATTCTTGACCAATACAACCATGAGCAACTATCCAATTCCACCCCCGGCATATGGTCCGACAGGCGCCCAACAAAACCCAAACTACCATTCGGTCAATGAATCCCGTGAACCTTTGATAGCAACCTCCAGCCGTGGTGGAGGGGGTGGTTTCTATGATCAGCCCAACCAAGGCGATCTCCCAGACGACTTCAAGGTTCGTTGGTGATTTTGGCTTCCTAGAACTACACCCTGATATCTAGTTGCAGTATGGAGTCTCTGTCTCTGAAAGCTCGCCTGAGATCCGTAACGCCTTCATTCGCAAAGTTTACACCATTCTTCGTGAGCAATTACCTTCATTAGCAGATCATGTGTTTAACGGATACTCGCAGTTTGCCAAATTGTGAGGTCGATTTTCAATATGACCTATTTTACCTTCTAACGGCGGTCCTAGGGCGCTACAGCTCTCGTTGGCGGCGTCATCTCACAATCACCGTCGATCGTATCCTGGGTTCAAACTCAGTACACCAATATTTTTCTTACACTCGCAGATTAACTTATTTTCGTTCTAATTTAGCGTTTGGGCAATGTTTATCCCTCTTTTTGGCACCATAATCAACCTTGGTCTTCTCTACTGGAAACGCCTTTCTCACCCATGGAATTTTGTCCTTTTGTCGACCTTCACCCTTCTGGAAGCTTTCACCCTAGGCATAATGGTTGCTTTCGTGAAAAACGTCATCGTGCTTCAAGCATTGTGTGTTTTATCTCTGCTCTGACTATTTATCTCTATTATTCATTTGAACTCTTAGGTTGATCACACTTGGCGTCTTTACTGGTCTGACTCTATTCACTCTGCAATCCAAAGTCTGTCCTTGCCATGATAAATACCTTCTTACTGAACTGAATTATACCCTCTTAAGTATGATTTCTCAGGAATGGGCCCGTTCCTGTTCGGTGGACTAATCGCCCTATGTACGCAATATCTCGAATTGATCTTCACTCCATTTTCGATCTCATGATACATCACAGGCATGACGGGTTTAGTCGGCATATTCGTGCCATTCAGCCGCACCATGGATCTCATTTTCGCAATTGGAGGTTGCCTCATCTTCAGCGGCTATATCGTGTACGACACATATTCCATCAACAGCCGTCTCTCTCCTGATGAGTACATTATGGGCGCCATTTCTCTTTATCTCGAGTGCGTATCCTATTTTCAGCTTCTTCTGATGACTATCTACTGATATTTATTGGCCACTGCATAGTTTCATCAATCTCTGTGAGTGTGTCTGTACTTGGTTATACATCCATTACTCATACCTTTGACTTTTAGTCGTGAACATCCTCCGCCTCCTTAATAACATCCAAGAGAACTAGACAATTCTATGTTTTGGACTGACGCTTTTGTCTTGCCCCGGCTGTCTATCTTGTAATGTAATGATGCTATTGCTCCTATCAATGGAGACATATCTGAAGCCAATGTCTACGGCAAATTTTCGTTTAGTTTTAGTGATCACTGAAATACAACATCTGTGCGATTTATCATGCCCGTGTTTATTTCGATTTGAAGAGATAATGTCCAACACCCCATCTGGTTTGAACCACAATTAGACCACGGTCCCTCAAGAAAGAATTTAATTTTTGCTCACTGTTCACCTCTATCCATGTTAAATAACTCCGAGCATGCCATGTAAAATACACGAAAGCTGAAGTACAGCTAGTCAGATATATCTGAGCTAGGTTGTCGAGTCCATACGCACCGGTGAAATGTCTTAATCCCTTCAATTGCTAGCTGGCCGTTTTGAGTTGCATGTTTTTGGAGCTCTTTAAGGCCCTCTGAGAAGGAGTTTAGAAGGCAGACTTATGGGAAGTATGATGGTAACATGCCTTTTCCATTTTTGTCCTGAAGAGCTAGCCAGTCTTCAAGCGTTCGCGAGTAATGTGTTCCAGGTAAATACCAGCTTTTGATAAGAGTAAGGTCGGATTGGAAATATAACTGATAAGGATAAGGATTTTAAGGGGTATTGAGCTTCAGCAGGGGGTTGCTACTTGGACTTACGAAAAGGTCGTGAGAAGGCATCGTTCCTCCTATGCTTCCGGAATGAGTTTCTAATTTTTTTAGAGTTGTCGACGACGAGGATGCCCTCACCAGAAAAGAAATTCTTCGCCATCCATCCATCGTCTTCGAGGAAATGATATGGGGTAGTTCGGTGGCAAAAGATGTGGATGAATAAGAGAGATTCGTCCGATTCATTGTTCGTTGTTCCGTCCTGAATTTGACGCTTTTCACTCAGAGGTCGGAGCCAGGTAGATACTTTCTTGAACAATGCTTGATAGTTTTTCATGTGTTCAAACATCTATAACAAGAGACCGGATTTATGACTGGAGACATTCTGATATGAAAATAACCGGGTGAATACCTCGATGGTCAGGATCCTGTCGAAGCTGAATAACGAGTCGGTTATCCAGGTATTGGGTCTTTTAGATTATGAAACTCACCGTTTGGAACTCTCAAATTCGAATGTATTGACATCGGCTGTGATAATCTGTAAATTACTCGTAAACGGGCGGGGTTAATGACACATTAAATAGAAACGACACCTGCCTCAACATTCGAAAGTCCGCGTTCCTTAGCTGTAGAGTCAATATGCTTCTTCTGCGTAGAAGAGTTTGACAACCCAGTAATACGAGAATTGGGATATTTCTTTTCAAATTACAATCATTTGAGAGCGATGCGTGACGCGGATGGACGGTATATTACACACCTCCGCAAGGAACAATGACAAACTTCCCCATCCTATGACCGCATATACCAGGCATTTGAGTTAGCCTTAACTCGGAGTTGATTTGTAAAAACAGGAAAAAAGTCGTACCACAGCCCAAATCTAGGATATCAAGGCCATCTCTGAGTTGAGCTTTCGTGCAATAACTTTCCAACATGAGCTTTTCCGCTTCTGCAAGTGTTTCGCGTCCAGTAGGATACAAGCAGGATGAATATTTCCCATATGGACCTAGGGTAGACAGAATAAAATCGGTGGAAACCTAGACAGTTGATCAAAGCTTCGGTATAAGCCAAGTTTCTACAGGTGCCACTGAGCAAGACTGAACAGAGTTCGTAGTACATTACCTCGTAGTGCTGCTCATTGGCCTTTTCTGGGACCTCTGCGATCGTTGTCCGAGCACGAACCTCTTCAATCCATTCCATTTTGGCAGCATGATTAAGTTCGAAAGAGCCAGCGTTTATCTCACGCAACCGTTGACGCAATAGAAAACGAATGGCTCTGCGCAGAATGAAGTCCGGAACGAGACCCTGATAGTTACAAACCTTAGCGCAATGGACAAGGAGAAGCGAACATAGTATACCCTGTCGAGGAGGTCATACCCAACTTCGAGCAAAGTGTTCATGACTATAGTGATAGTTTCGGTTGACAGTGAGAGACTGAACCTGCCAATGGCCTCAGTTGCAGTAACTAAAAATAGCTATCTGGTATTTTTGAAAACCGTCATCTTTATTTTAGTAATTGCTGGTCTCGAGACTACACTTCAGGAACTAAAGGTAAGATGTCGTGAAAGTTGGTTTGTATCAGAGAACTGTTTGCATAGGCCTCTTTCAGCTGCACCGACATGGGATCTATCGAATTTCGGAGTGCAGACAAAACTGCACCTGCCGTCATCTGAAGACTCCACAAACTAACAGTTTTCATACGTCGACGGTTCATGGTTGCTTGTGATACATGATACGCCAGGGCGTCATATATCTGGATAAACAGGTTCAGAGAGTAGGCCTTGTCTTGTATACGAAGATGATTCACCTTGAGAGATATTTCATCCATAAGACCAGCTATAATTTCTGTCAATTTACGAGCATCATGGTACGAATCATATTCAACGCACTTTCCCACATCTAGAATGACCATAAATTGATTAGTATAGAATGAGACAAACGACGTCTACTACTTGCCGTGAAGGATCCATCAAAGTCGCTCAGGTCTTTCACCACCCGACAATGTATAGGAACCAAAGTACGGTTCGCACTGGCAAAAATTTCAAATTTATAACCTGAAGCCTTGTGTCTGAGCGAATGAACTCACTTCATAAAAGCAACAATAGGCCTTATGAGGGCATTATTCACATATGAGAGATCCGAATTGAAAATGGGAACAGTAGCTTTCAAATCTCTAAATCGCAAATCAATATCAATAACTACCTTCGGCCTGTCGTCTTCAATCTCCTTGTCTTCTTCATCTGTTGGTGCAGACAAAGCTGGTTTGGCAAGTTCCCTTTGACCAGGGATGAGAGTGGACTCAGAAAGCGAGGTTGAAATGGCATCAGCAATCTCGCCCAGAATGGCATTGAATTGGAGATGGTCATGAGGGTCGCGAGGGAATTTGATATCAAGGACAGCATCAACCTTTCCTGAGGTTATCCACGAGATAGGACCTTCCATTGTAGTGGAATTTTGAAGGTGATCGACACTAACACCGTCGATGCGAAATCGTGTCTGCAGAAGAATCAGTCAAAAGGAGATCTAAATGACGGAGCCATAAATTACCATTCTGGCCCATTCACCATCCTTGAGATCCTTCTCATTCGTCCGTCCAATGCTTTGCGGCTTATGCAAGCTGAACAAACAGTTATCAAATTGTCCAACTACATTATCAGCGCGTAAGAAATCGTAAAACAGCCATCGTTTGCGGAAAGAGCGCATATCTGCGCGAAAAATGGATGCCGTGTACGGTCGAAAGCCACCTGGTTGATAGATTGTGACCAAAACATCTTCGAGTTGTAGCTTCTCCAAGTCGAAGTCTCCAGGTTGAGCAACGCGACGAAAGAGGGCTGGGTCAAGTGGATTGTCTGGATCCCAAAAAACGTTTCGACGATCTATATTTTGAACACGACGAAGTCAATCAGGACGTGTTCACTTATAGACAATCAAGACGAACCAACGACGCCCCTTACACCGCGCACCACGGCATCTTCCACAAGACCCTTTCCGTCCAACCACCTTTTCAAAGAAAGGGTGACATCTACTGAATCAATATTCAAGTCGAACATTGTGAAATTAATATCTTCGTCATGTAGATCAGTAATGTCGAGTTCATCGTCGTCTTCGCCAACACGGTGGTATGCGGGATGATTGCTAACATCGTAGCCAACAGCAGCCATATGCCCTGTACTTTTCCACGGCTTTGCAGCAGCTGGTGTGTCTGGTCGTCTCGAAACGTAAACATTTTTAAATGAAAGACGTGAATCTTTCCACTTGGGCACGATGGCGGATTCGAAAATGATGGTTATGCCCGTTTCAGACGTGAGGTAGTCGCTGATGGCGCGTGCAACGTAACCTGGGCCATGTTTGTTATTCGAAAGGTATCCCATGCAACAAAAATATCTCACGTTGAAGGCGCAGGCTATTAGCAGTGGCAAATACAACAGAAAAGAAGGTTGTACTGCAAAAGAAGTATGAAATTAAAACAGACGTGGCTTGACATGAGGAAGTAAAAACTCACGTTCCAATTAATATCCATAAGGTTTGACTCATTAGAAACCAAGTAATGAAGGCAGAGATATCGTCCGCATTAAATTTACGAAATGATTTAATAGTAAACCATTTGAAACGAATGCGCATTCGTTGCCAAAACCCTGTTGCAACATTCAAGAAATCATCGCGTGTGGGCCTGTGTGGATGAGGCAAAGATAATGCGAGACGTCGGAAGAAACGAGAGTAGTTTTCATCATTGCGTGGCGGAGGAGCGTGCGGTTCTTGGTTAGACAACGGGCTGTCTGGTAACTGTGCTTTTGAGTTCTCTAGAGTCTGTGCTGCCTCGTGCTTTTTGGGAGAGTTGTCAGGAAATTGTGATGTTGCGAATGGCCGTAATCTTGAAGGATGGAAAGTACGACGTTGATTGGAGATGAGCTCAGTTGCTCGACTACATGGCCGCGTCGCTCGGCATGGCGAAGTTAGAATGAGAGTCTGCGGTACAACGGTATGTTGATTCCTGAAGAAATTACGAATAGTCCTATATCTATCGAGCGTAGCCACGCTGACGTTTCGAGTCCTTTGTAGATTTACTAGTTTGCTGCCTTGTGAAAGCATTCCGCGGCTCAAGGAAAGAAAAAAGTGGCTCATACATAGGTCACGAGATCACTTTGCATCCACATTTGGACTGAGTTTCTTATCTTAGCCTTGCAACTCTCTCTCGGAGTCTCACGGTGGTGCAGATTTCCCTTCCATCTTAGGAGCTGCCACTGAATGAGGTTGAAACACTTGGAAGTGATTCCGAATGATGTTCCTTCGCATTCTTAAAATTTGATTGCGTTCACAGTAGAGAAGGTACTTTTTTGTTTGACCCTCCCTAGAATTACAATCTTATTGCGTGAACTGGTCAGGTCTAAATCAGACACAAAGGTGCTACTTCCTACGAACCTTAGCCTTAGTTTGTCTCGGAGGCGACAGGTGCTGCATTTTCGTGTATCCATCCTATGCCGCACATGGAGGGTAACCACGAGATTTGTGGGGCTGAAGTTACTTATCTGGCTATACAGATTACGAGATTGGAAATCGAGGGAAGACTTTGTTGGTCTGCAGGCGGCGATCAATAAATCTAAAGTCCTGTTGCCATACCGAAGGAGGCAAGTCTCTGTCCACTTCAAGATTCCAGCAGTTATTTATAGCTCATGCTGGCGAGACATCATGTCAATTGCAGTCTTTTCTTTCCTATCGACGTAAGAACCTAAGACTTGCTGCGTACTGCCAGAAAACATCTAACCCAATATTTATTAGCCAGCAAATATCGCCATAAATAACTAGATTCTACTTGTCGCAGTTGAACATGGTAATCGGTGAGCGAAGAGTCGAAGCAACCTTGGCATTCTTTATTGACGAACAGTGGCGGCAACATCAATTAAGTTCTGAACAAATTCACCGCTGCACCAATTGAGGTTGACTCAAGACTTACTGCTCGTCAAGCACGTCCCGTTCCTTACACCATTTGTAACAAGTGCTATGGTTCTGTGCTCGCTACGGTCTCTGAATCTGGAAAAGAGCATACGGGCATGCACATTGACTGTATGGAAGATGAGACAGAAGAGGAGGAGGAGGAGGACACCGAGCAAATCCAAAATAAGGTTCGATGAAGACGCATATATCTACATCATACGGCCTTATACGGCTTCCAATAACGATTTGTATTTTGCAATTGCACCTTCCGGAATTATCCCACATATATTAGGGACAATGCGGTTTTAAACCAGTCACTTTTTCCACTATATGCGACTGCCAGAGGATACGTATATCCATCCGTTGGCTGAGAAACCCGAAAATGCACCCTCTGATGTGTTTGAAATTGTCTGAGGAGGAACTGATTCAAAATGACTCGCTTGATCTTCACTGCGCAGTTAATCATTGATTAACATGTAAGACAAGAATAATTTTCCCACAGTAACCCTTTAATAACGTTTTAAGCCCTTTTGTCATTCTCATCGACCACCCACATTATTTACAATAAACAACCCAATTTCGAACTTGTATCAACCAGGCTGAATCAAGGTGAACACCTTGTTGGTTCCCCTTGTTCTTCACTGATTGCTTTTCTAGACCAGCTTTCAAAGTTTCATCGCTAATTATGGCCTTGGGCAATTCAGACCCTTCCAACAGTTTCTCAGCTCGTACTACTACACCAAATCCCCCGGTTGCACTACATACAGGCCCGCGGTTCGCTGATTTTCAATTCAGGATCATAGGACAACAACCAGAACTTTTGAAGCGCATATCTGTGCAGGATCCAGATACACAGTACGACCACGACCACGACCGTCTTTCGCCATCTTCTTTATGGCCAGACCGATCCACTAAGTCCCCTCCTCTTCCAGAAAGTGACAGTGCAAAACGGCCATCTCTGCAGGATCGTCTCTCCTTATTAGAATCACCAGCAACTGAGAGGGTTGAAACCGTTGATGTCACTATGGAAGATGCTCTCGAAATCAGGCCCGTCGTTGACACGAGATCAACACAAACTATTAGTGTTCTACCTATGGCCACATCTACAACCCAAGCCTTCAGATACACAGACAGTTCCGCTTCAGAAGGCCCACCTACCATCTCGAGAACACACTTTCTTCAAAATCGTAATTTGCGAGAAGAACCTGACCTGTCGCAGGATATGATATACACTGCCAAGCAAGATCACGCGATAAGGGCTACTACCGAACAAGGTGCCACATCCGCGTCTGACGAATCGCGTTTTCCACTTATCATGTCGAGTTCTGAGACACAAAGTCGACTATCATCACCATTTGTTCAAAGTTTGACACAAGCCACTGGAGCCACTGGATCCCCCACCCCATTTTCCTTTGGAGAGGACGTGCATTCGCTTACAGCATTACGCACACTTCAATCCCGCCTTTCGTCTTCACTCTCCACTTTCAATCCGATTAGCACCGCCAACGCTCTTGCGGCTGCTCAGTCCGCCAAGGATCAATGTACCCAGATTTTGGCAACTGCTCATCGTGCTCATACCCTTGCTCGGCAGGCATCGTCGTTGGCACACGATTCTATGCTTGCGGCGCAAGACTGTCTCAACGTAGCAGCGACGGTACAGAACCGTGCTGACCTGGCTTTGAGCGCGGTTGAAAGAATCCGCTCCGGCCAAGGAACAGGTTCGAGTGGAGAGTGGGAGTATAACGCAACCATTAAGGCGCTCAAAGATGATTTATGTGACTTGGATGAATGGGTCCGCCAACGGGCCGCATACGAATCTAAGCACTTGCGCCAACTCGAAGAATACAATATCAAGAAAAGCAAGAATAAGTCAACCCCTCAACTTGATCGCGAATCACAAGAATTCTCAGCCAATAAACAATCACACGATATCATCACACGCAGCAAATTCTCTGGCGTGCAGACCAGTATCCATGAGGCAAGCGCAATTACTGTCGAAGACGAAGCCGACGCGGCTACTCGGGCCTGGAACCAACACCGCGAGCAAAGTGCAGAACGCAAAAGGCTAGCAGAGGATGAGTTGCGTAAACGTCGTGAGGCAGAGGTTGAGCTTGAACGACAAAGACTTGAAGCCCAAGCTGAAGTTGATGCTCGTGAGGCTGAACTGGAGAGGCTCCGGGCGGAAAGGCTGAAGGCTGAAGAGGACGAGAAATCTCGACAAGAGAAGGAAACCTTGGAGCTGCAACGCCGACAGCAAGAACTAGAAATTGCTCGATTTTTGCGAAGCCAGAAAAAAGCTCAGGACGATCTGGCAAATTTTGCCGCAGAAGAGAAAAAGAAGGCTCAGGCTGCTGAAGCGGAGAAGGAGGCTCGTTTGATAACTGAACATGAGCAGAAGCGCAGGGAACTTCATGAGAAGGAAGTGTTGAAGCGCCAAGAAATCGAGAAAGCCAAAGCTTTGCTGGCTGAAGCCGAAGCCAAACGGCGCGAGAAGGCGAATTTGGAGCGAACGAAGCGTCTAGCGGTCGAGGCCCAGCAACTACCAGCATCTATCGATACCGTCGCCGACATCTTAGACAAAGCCAAAGAGAAACAATTCACGGCAAATTTAGCTACTGACAATCATACTCCTCCCTCTCAGCATGCTCCATTGCCTACGCGCCAAGCTTCGGTCTCATCAAGCCCCAACCATGCAGAGTTTGGCAATGTTGTATCGAAAAAAACCTTGCTTACTAACAGTCCTCAAAGTTCCAAGCAGCAGAACAGAATTCTTTCTGGTAACATCAGAGTGGATGAATCCTCAAACTCTGTCAGACTGACATCATCAATCCCGTCATTTCCCACTATGCTAGGTACAAAATCTCAAGTGACTCCCAGTATTCTGCCGCCTATCGATAAACTGCCTTCAGATAATCCCACTATTGGCACATCCTCGAGTCACATTCAGGAAGTCGATCGCAACTCTGTTAATGGTGTTTGCAATACTGATCCCTTGAAATCGCATCCATCGCCATCATCATTGACGCCTCTGAATGAAGGGAGTTCATCACTTCCAGTTAGTATGCCAGCCGTGCATACTTCTAATTCTCCTGCCACAAGGTCGAACGACTTGGAGGATATACATGCAGAGATAGATAATCATTCTGGTGCAGGAAATGTTTATGTCGTCCCTCTTTCTCGAGTTGTTCCCGTCTCAGCAGAGGCACAGAGAGCCAATTTGCGACCTTTCATGGATGCAAATGGCATCTCATATGGTCCAGGAGCTTCTGGCGTCGATGAACAGAAGACTTTTTCTAGCAATGTCGAGAAGTCTTGTCGCATGCCCCTGTCTTCATCTCAGATGAGTGGGGATCAAATACGCAGAACGTCTGCAGCAAGTAAGCCTGAATCTACGAAGAAGCCGAAGTTGGAATGTCTAGATGATGTACCTATCTTGTCGATGCCCTCACCTGCAGCTGCCACTATCGATATTGCGCCACCTTGCGCCACGCTCCCGGCGAAACCGAAAAGCAGCAGGGTACCATCGATGACAACTCTAGAGATCCCATTAAGTTCGAAGGATCTTACAGCTTCCCCTCAAACTACGCCACCTTCAGGATTGATCGCTCAATTAGAAGGTTCATCCCTAACAACTCCGCCGATCGTATCCAAAGAGAAAGTACGACCGGCAGCAGTCCGACGTAACGTACCGCCTCTAACAAGTAATGAACAACCACCCACTCCTGCAGATACGATAATTCAAACTAGTGACCGACATCTTTCTGTTTCTCCCCGAATGGGCCCAGATGCTGCTGTGAACGACGGCTGGGCACAGCCTGTTACTATGGTCGATGATCAAATAGCGAAAGGGCCACGGAAGCAGCTGCCACGGAAAGGTCTCGATCGCTTATCTCCCCCGCGTCGTGTACCTTCAGTGACTAGCCAAAACCGATTGCCCCCGATTCGACCTCGAGCTCGTGTCAACGACCATTATTCGCCGCCTCGACGTATCCCCGATCCTCTACCCTCTTCCCACAACGATTATTCCAGGGATAGACGATATTCTCCCCAACCACAGTACAATGAAGACCATAGATCTTTATCGCCAGAAGATATGCCAGTTCTAGGACGAAAACGGTATCGCGATGATGACTCTGTCGTTGCACCTCCATCAAGAAGATATCGATATGACAGTCCACCTGTGCGCCAAGACGACCATGTCCAGCCACCGACATCGTCGTATCAGCAACATGACGGTGATTGGAACCGTGTGGCAACTTATGCACGCTCTCCTTCGCCCGAGTCTCGCCCGACGCCCCTGGCCCTCCGGCTCGACTCAGAAAAACCTTCTCGAAATTCTCAAGGTGGCTCGAGCTACCGACCAATCTACAGCAACTCAACTTCGTACGCTTATGACCCACAGAGCCGTAACAATCAGAATCACAGATATTCTGCACCTCACTCCCAACCCATTCCCCAAGGCCCGAGCTATCATGGCGACGCTTCTGCCCAATCCAACCAGCAACGACAATTTATTCGCAATGATAGCATGAACGACACGCACTTACCTCTCCTCAGCCGCTTCACTGATTCGGCTGAGCAAACTCTTCCTCCCTTCAATAGCCATCATGGGCCGACTCGCCCACGCATGCCTAGAGGTAGGGGTGGTGGTAACCATACCTTAGAGCACCGCATCTCGAAATCGAAAACTGTCTCTTTGATCAACCGGCTTGAAGACGCCAACTAGCTGTGTAAATAATAAGGTATATCACTGCTGATCGTTTGCCTCCACTTGGCTGACAACAGTTCTAAGCTGCTTTTATGTCCTATATACTAATGAGTCAATAATCGATACATCCTTTGTAATGTATATATCTTTCGTCGACTACGACATGATCCTAAAATCAAGAAATGGCAGTAGCAATCATGCTGACAGCTTAAAATGTTTAAATGTGCCCAGTCCATCCATTCGCCTATCTGACAACTCATTCACATTTTTAATTACCTCCACAAATAGAAAGCTCTCGCATTTCTTGGAGAACTCCTTCAACCTGATGAGGGTTTGTGAGCTTTAAAAGTTGAACTGACGATGCAAGCAAGAAATGTATACCTGCGCATCCAACTGACCCGCTGCGTAGTCGTCTCGAACACTGTCTCCAAAATACCTAGCATAAAGGCATTGGTGGGGGGGAAGAGCCACATAAACAGATCTCGTACCGTTGTACCCCACTCAGCTTTTCATAGCCTTCTTCAGCAAATTTGGCTTGCATCCGGATCATAGCCTCAAAACTAGGATCGAAGTATGGCACACGAAGGTCCAGAAGTTGCGGTAGTTCTGCAATGAGCTGGTCATTGAGCATATCGAAAAGTTCCTTGCATTCATCGTTATCTTGTTGCGCCTGTTGTCGTCTCAGCACCGACTTTAGAGGGGACGTTGTTTTAACAAACCCTTGGTAGCTTGGTAGGATCTTCGCTTGGTTTATCTATGAGCTTTCTCAATTTACTTCTTGCTGAATCGTAATCCAAAAGCTGGGGACGTCAGGCATATTGACATGAAAGCTAGAGGTGTATAGTTAACCTTCTTATTGCGTTTGGCTATGTGCTCGTTCACGACTGGGAAGTATGCACACATTTTCCCCAGCGGCTCAGAAATTGTAGTGCGATAGGGTCCATCCTGGGATATATCCTAAGATGGTGTGAGCTAATAGGTGATCGACGACGTACGAGCTCTCGTGAGAAACTTGAGTCAAGGTCGTCTACGGATCGCTTATACGCATGTCCAGCCATTGCGCCCTCAGAAGCACGATCAGCCGCCCCATAGAAGACTTCCAGAGTTTCTGCAATTCGAGCTTGAGCGGCGGTCATGGCTATCCAACGAAGATAATTAAGTCACAAACGCGGGGCAGAAGGATAGCACCTACCTCGCATTGCATCCCAATACAATTTGCCATCTTTTTGCAAAGCTTGACATTCCTTCTCGAATCTATGGACACCACATCTGCATGTTAAAACCGCTATGGCCAATGTTCCAGAGGTGTTGCGTACATCCTGTACTTTGCTTCCTCTTCGGTGAATTCCCTATCAACAGTCCTTTCAATCTGACCGGTCTTTTGTAACAGCTGAAAATCAAATCACAGAATTACTAAATGGTAATAGATATGTTTATAGCGCTTACGGTCGTTCCTGCTCTGTTCACAGATTTCTTGAAGCTGCACGGAGAAAGAGATTATCAATCTAGTTATAGAGACTGCAAGATCAGACATACCCTGCCCAACTCATTAATAGGAAACGTGGTTGTAGCCGTACAAAGTTGCACTTAACCGTTAACCGCAAATGACTAGCGTGATCGCCTCGATTAGTCAGCATCTTTGCCACATTTGGCACAAGCTTCGACTTCCTGCTCTGTATTGGCCTTCCTGGTATGTATTGAAGGCCTGAGTGGACAAAGGGAGGCTTAAGAATGCAATCTATTAATGATCTGTCCTACTTAAACTCCAAGTTCATTTTGATGGAAAGTCTAGCTCCAGGTTCCTTACAATGGTTGCGCATCCTACACAGCTACTGCAAACACCCGCCACCCATAATAAATCGTTGTTTCGGCACCTAGATGTTTGGTGGAACTATTGCACAGAAGGTTTGGTTACATGGACACCACTGGTTTCGATGGCCCGAAATAATATCTTGAGGTATGCACCATCATCTTCTGAATTCGAAAGGTGCCGGTGAGACCCAACATTTTCAGCCTTCTATCCAAGATAACGATCGGCGAGGTAACGATTATTTCTCCAGAGAGAACCTGGCACTTTGGATCCCCCTCTGCTGCTCATCCGGAATTAAATTCCATATTGAAAGTGAGATCGAAAGCGTTTTGGACTAGAATTGCCATTTTTACGGATGTTGGGCTCGCTGAAGCGTTCATGTATGGTGACGGTAATGCTGCAGTATATTTTCTCTGTGGTCCATCTGACCAAGCGCAGTGGATTGCGATGACATTACCGTCATGTTGAAAGTACGTATTCAAACCTCACTCCCGCAAAACGCTAACTTTCTATTCATAGATCCTAATTCTGAATCGTAAACTCTTGGGAGAAGTGAGCAGTATGGCACATTCGATTGCCGCAGTTTGTCGTGCCTTCGTTGTAAATAACTTCAGGGGTGATCTGAACAACTCACGCGCGAACATCTCGTCGCACTATGATCTGGGAAATACAATGTTGGTGTCAGCTTGCATCTTTCGCCCCAATTATTCACGTGTCGGTTCAGGTTCATTGCTTTCCTCAGCAAGGATATGTGCTATTCTTCCGCCATATTCAAGGACTATGAGGGAGACATTCGGCCAGGTTCTACCTCAAACCTTGAGTCATTAGAAGATGCGCAGCTGCGTAAAATGAGGTGGGCTGTTTGTCCCACGTAATAGCTTATAGAATAACTAAGGCTGATTCGTCACAGAGCTATTTTAAAGAGACTGAGGATACAACCGGGCGATCGCGTCCTTGAGATAGGTACGCTCTCTCTCTCTCGCTCTCTCTCTCTCTCCCTTCCTCTCGCACATGTGCAAATTCCTTAATGACGGGATGCAGGCACAGGATTTGGGTCTTTCGCTATCCTCGCGGCTCAGACCGTCCCCGATTGCACCATCGACACGATCACGCTTTCCATTTATCAGACTGAGCTTGCAAGGAAAAGAATTGCCGAAGCTGGACTTTCCGATAGAATCACTGTCTATAACATGGATTTCAGAGAGAGTCTGAAGAAACCTGAGTGGAAAGGCGCTTTCGACAGGTTCGTCAGTATTGAAATGATTGAGAATGTAGGCAAAGATTTTATTCCGGAGTATTGGCGGGTGGTGGATTGGGCTCTTAAGGAAGACACTGCGATTGGGATGGTGCAGGTCATCTCTATGCCTGAAAGTCGTATGTATCAAGTCATTTTTCCTTTTTTTGTTATTCTTGCTCAGATACTGCATAGGCATACCAAGTTACGATCGCCACATTGACTTTGTTCAGAAATGGGTAAGTGAAGGATTATGAACTCGTGTTTACCACCCGCGATCAAACTTTCTTCTGGAACAGAGTACGGTGCGCACTTAATATGTTATAAGCTTTGATTGACGTTTTCTCGATCAGTCTTTCCAGGAGGGTACCTTCCCAGCCTAGCATTCCTTGTGGAAACAATGAGTACTGCAAGTCAAGGTCGACTGACGATTGACTCCGTTTATAACATCGGTCCCCATTATGCACGAACACTGAGAGAGTGGAAGCGCAAGTTCTTGTGCAACTGGGATGGTGTTATCGCAAAGGCCTTGGTGGACCAATACCATCTGCCTGAGCAAGAACTGGAAATTTTTAAAAGGAAATGGATCTGTAAGAAGTTATTCATTCCTTTCGCGCCACCTTTTAATGACTAAATCGGCCTCCCCAGACTACTTGTGAGTTAAGAAGGTGTTGTTCTGTATAACCTAAGTAATCTTTATACTTTTCAAGCGATTATTGTGAGTCTGGGTTCGCAACGAGGATCCTGGGTGACCACTGCATCACTTTTACTCGTGAAGGCAATACGGCGTTTGGATGTGACTTGGCTTTCGAGGTGTAGCGCACGAGTCTACCTGCAGTCCAAATAAGGCAAGTAGGCTTTTTGTCTCAATCCACGGCCTCTCCTGTATTACGTTTGAAACATCTCTTAATGGATCCAATCTTGCTTTCCCAATCCCGCATGAATCTTCTCCTTTCAACCATGAACAAAACAAGCACGCTCCGTCGAAGTGCTCGTCTTTTGGCCGTACAAGGCGGCGAATCCCAGGATGGATCTCGTGGAGTTCAGACATTTAAACGAAAGCGCGCCGCGCCTAATGATATATACGTGACTAACAACGGCAAATACTGTTTACCTTTGGAACTGAAATCTGAGCCTAAGGACGCACCGAAGAAAACAAGAACCTTGAAGAGTGTTCCTGCGGTAGATGTCGATCCAGGTTATGATAATACGGGGCCATCTAAAGGGACCAAACGTCACAAGAGAGGGCCTCAACCTGAGCCTATCTATATCATTCCTGACGTTGAAAGGAAGGAGACCACATTCAAAGGGCGGCTTGGTTAGCATGTACATTTCCATCATCGCTCCATCCTCATATCCGCAGGTTATGCATGCCTAAATACGGTCTTGCGAAATAAAAAACCTTCAAGCGATTCGGTATTCTGTTCAAGAACCTGTCGGTGAGCTCGAATCCAATGTTACAAGACCTTATTCAAGGTACTAATTCTTTCCATTCCGAAATAGCCTAGAATCTCTCAAAAAAAACGGCGTTGATTGGGTGCAAGACCTCGGACGCAAAAACGTCGAAGACTTGTTAACCGTCATTCAATGGAATGAAGATAATGTGAATCCTTTACAATGAATGTATGGCACCCTGCTGACTTTCCCTTGCAGAACATTCGTTTCTTCAGGCTTTCATCTGAAATATTTCCCTTTGCTTCCCACCTCGTTCACGGTTACTCGCTTGAGTACTGTGCGGACCTCCTCTCCAAAGCTGGTGCCCTTGCAAACAAATATGGTCATAGATTAACCACGCACCCTGGGCAATTTACTCAACTAGGAAGCCCCAAACCCGCAGTTGTTGATGCTGCCTTCCGTGAATTAGAATATCATTGTGAGATGCTGGATTTGATGGGTATTGGACTTGATGGCGTAATAATCGTTCATGTAAGTGTCAATATCCGTTTATCCAATTTTTTTTGTATTAATAATGTCTTGGGCGGGAAGGGAGGTGGTATGTATGACGACAAGACCGCAACATTGGAACGCATCAAACAGTCAATCTTAAAACTTCCGCAGAACGTTCGCAATCGACTTGTGCTTGAAAACGACGAGGCAAGCACAGCCGTTTTCAAGCACAATACTATATGATCAGCTATTAATCAAACAACCCTCTAGATGTGTTACAATGCCGAAGATCTTTTACCACTCTGTGAAGAGCTAGATGTTCCTCTGGTGTTTGGTGAGATCTTGTATTTCTGATCGAGTTACGGCCATTGAATATTGTTTGACTAGATTATCATCATGACAATTTATTTCCGTCTTCCTTTCCTCCTCCTGTTATCATTGAGCGGGCGGATCAAATTTGGAAACGGCGAGGGATGAAACCTAAGCAGCATCTAAGCGAACAACGTCCTGGGGCTGTTACTCTAATGGAACGAAGGGCTCATTCAGATAGATGTGAATTCTTGCCAGCGGCTTTGCCAGATGACATGGGTGAACAATTTCCCCTTCTGTAGTGTCCATTTGAATCATATACTTACGATTGATTTCAAAGACCTTATGATAGAGGTAAAGGGTTCAGATATTCATTAGGCCCACTTTTATCACTCATCTCATTGGACATAGGCTAAAGACAAAGAACAGGCTGTTTTATACTTGCATAGAATGTATGATTTACATCCAGTCATTCACGGTAAGCACCTGTGTCAAAGGTATATATCTACTGATAATTCATTCATCATACGCAGCCTCCCTCCGTCCAGCTAACGCCAACCCTTCGAAGCAAACGAACGGTCGTAAATCTAGCAAACGGGCCCATCGAAAAGTCTCCGGGGAGGAAGATCTATCAGATGCTCCTGACGAGGATGAAGCCCAACTTCATTGAAGAAAGTGTGCCCCATACTAGTCGTCACAGACGTAGACCGGGGCATTGAAACGACAGGCTTAAAAAGCGAGGTGGGTTGCCCGATACCATCTTTTTTGTCGTCCGCTCAGCTGAGATATCGATATATAAATAAATAATTTTCAGAGAAACATTCATCCAATTGTTTATTGTATGTGCGTACGTACGAGAGGGGCACTACTGAGAGGTATGAGAGAAATACACGACGTTCAAAGTTTGCTATGGCAACATTAGAACGGATGGAAGAGGTCAAATTCAAAATACATCAATGAGAAGGTGCAAATATAGCATAAACCGAGCAATGGATAATGGTTGACGGCAAACGAATATGATACATGAACGAGATATGTGGGAGAGACAGGTGATCATGTATATATCTTGGTAGGAAATGTTAGGAGATAAAACAAGAGAGATGGCATGGAAGAAAGAAAGAAAGAATTTGAACGAAGGGTTACAAGTTTGAGGATAAGGACGTTATTGGTCGTTCAATCATCCGCCGGGATTGAAACTGGTAAGAGCCAAACCACCAAGCCATGCCATTTCCATCACGGCTCGACCAAGAGGCGTTAACACAGCGACCGTATCAAGAGACTGACAGTCGTCATCGTCATCGGCTGCTACTGGATTTGGATTCGGCATGCTTCGAGACAAACCCATCTTTTCGAAACCTTCCTGCAAGAAATCGATTCCTGCGTCACGAGAGTTGCATACACCAAGAATATAGTGAATATAGTCCCCACATGGAATAGCGGGGGGCATATTACTGTACGCTTCCTCAAGAGGTCCCGAGACAGCGAGCCCTACATCTGGGATACGGATACCAGTGCCTTGCAGTTCGCGATGGGAGACGATACGAGCGCCAACATAGAAATTGTTGAGGAGAACGCCTCGCTCTTCACGTTTGTTTGTGGAATCATGTGAAGATGTGGGCGAGTTGCGAGACCGTTTCTTCTCTCCGGGCTTTGGTTTCCCTTCCTCATGAGGAACTGCAGGCTGAGGCTGGACTTTGTAGTAGACCAAAACATACTGACGGGAATCGGGAGACAACGGGGGAGGTGCGAATGGATACTTACGTACAGAGGTAGGATCAGTCTCGCCAGGCCAAAGAGGAAGAAGCATGCAAAGAGCATCAGAAGGAACGTCATCAAAAATCTCAGCCTCTTGTCTGCGGCTCGAGTGCATTATCTGCTGCTGCTGCTGCTGCTGCTCCCGCTCTCGCCTACGTTTGATTTGTCCACTATGAGAGTTCTTGATCTCGCCAATGGCTGGGAGAAGACCGACATCTTGGAAAGACATATTCAGGTCGTCAACGATGCCCTTTCGGGTCTCGGAATTGATGCGTGGAGTGGTGACTGGCCACGGTGGGTTGTACGAAGCTTCATACGGATTCGGACGATGACCAATTTGATTACTACCCCTGGATTTGCCCCAGCCAAAGAGACCATGAGTGGGATGCTCCTGATGACGAGCGGATTCGAAGACTTCAGGAGGTAGGACCGCATAAGTTTCACGATGAGGAGTCCGGGTCGGATACTTAGGGGTTTCATCAGAACTGTCATCGCCAATGTCATATGGATGACGCTTTCGATGATGGAAGGGTGTGGCCCGAAGAATGGTGCGATCAGAAGAGGTAGTTTCGTAGCTGAAGACCGAAGGTCCAATTGAACCTCTAGAGCTAGTGCCCTCACTTGGATCAGGCGTTGTCATCGCGGACGACGTGCCGACGCTGCCGCTGCTGGAGAGGGCGTTACTTACACTTCCTGCACTGCTACCAGAGCTATCTCGCAATCCCTGTTCGGGTGTCGAAATCTTGGAGCTTGTTTCTCCCTTGCTGGTGATCTTCTTGATTGCGCTAACACCCTTCTTCTTTTCCTTCGACTTCCCTCGCTCCTTTTTGTCTTTATCTTTATCCTTATTCTCCTTGGCTTTAGCCCGCATTTCGCGCTCATGCTCCCTCTTCATCCTCTCCACGTCTCTAGGACTCGCTCGACCGCTTTCGTCCAAAAGCCCATGGGACTCCAGCTTTCTTGTGGTATTCGTGCTCGTGTACGCTTTTTGAACTTTGCGAGTACCAAGTAAAATCATATTAGACTTTTTCTTGGGGCCATCCGGTGAGTCTTTGAAGGAGGGCTGTCCCCGAGACGACGAAACCGTGCCTCTGAGCGAAACGGAAGCGTTAGAAGAATTTGGCAAAGATTTGGATCGGAAATGACGACTAATCGAGAAAGCACCGGCTTGGGAGTGTCGATGGATTGTTACAGCGGGCCCATCAATAACCTCGCGAGTTACGGGATTGACAACGTATGGAGTACGGATAAATGTAATGTTCAGACGGTGTTGAGGAGGTTTACCCGGTTCAGGACCTAATAAACAGCATTATGAGTGGAGATGTGAGATCAAGAAGGTTTGATACTAACAGGGTGCGTTTTTACGATGAACTCTGAATCTACCAGTAGCTTGATTGTTCCAAAATTCTTCAGAGTCGAGTGGCATGCCTCGCCAAATTTCCTTCGAAGCCTTTTCTTTTCCAGTGGTTTTTTCCCTGTCTCGACTACCATCGAAAAAGGGGATAACCACGCCGGGTTCCAGCGTAGCACTACTGCTAGGTCGGGAAGCAAAAAAGCTCGAGATACTGGGTCGTTCTCTTTCAATGTGGTTGTGGCTATTTTGTCGAACATAAACACCTTCATCTGGAAGTCGATCCTGCTCTTTCATAAACGTCCACATCCGTCGCTGGTCGCGGTACTTTTGAGATGCCCATTGCCCAGTGGCGTGTCTATACATGATGTCAACATTGTTACTGGAAACAGTGCTTTGTCGTCTGAAGGCGCTAGTCGCGCTTCCTTTACGGAAGGGAAAGTTATTGGAAGAGCGAACTGCGGTGCCGTCTTCTACAACGATATCCTGCATTTCAGAGAGGTCAAACCCAACGACACCATTGACACCATACTGTTGCATCCAGGAGGAGTCAAAACCATCTAACTCTGAAGCGCCTTGGTTAGACGCGGATGTCGCTCCAATGTTATTAGAATTATGAGACGAAATGGATGGAGGATCTTTGTCCCTTTGAATGGATCTTTTCCGCAAGTCCCGCCAATCCCCTTCGCTTTGCGGAACTGACGTCGGCGCAGGAGGCGAAGGATGCTCTGTGCGAGACACAGAGGAGGAAGATGCCGTTGCAAAGTTAAAGGAATACAACTCATCCAAGCTTCTGCTCGGACGCCTCAAAGTAGCTAGACTGTTTTGTCTTGCACGATTTTCCAGGTAAGATCTATCGGAAGAGGATCTATCGGAAGAGGAAGTAATGGGCAAGGCTTGGCTGCCTCGTCTCTCAGCGTACTCGAAAGGGACACTTTCTCGGCTTGCAGTGTGATAGTCGATGGTCCCACGATCACTGCCTGGGTGAGCCACAGAGTCAATCTCAATTCCCGTTTCAGGATCATGGTCATAGTCGTCGTTGTAGACATCAAATTCTTCCTCTGAAGAGTACACGGAGGGGTCCTGATTGGGATGTCTATATCCAAAGGCCAGATCAGGGCTCGAAAGTTCTGCTGGCAAAGGATGTCGGCCATCAAGCTCTTCGTCTGACGATAGGTCGTCCTCTGAGGTCTGATGGGTAGAATTCGAACGGCCGCTGGTGCGCGAAGCAGTGCGGGAATCCGTATCACTAGGCCGAGAGCCTGACGACAAGGAGGCAGAACTGTAGAAATTACCGAAAGTGTGAGTAGAGGCGGTGTCCGAATCTCTCTCCTGAGGTTTCTTCCCAGAAGCCTTGTTGGATGTTGTTCGGGAAGGGCGGGCGGGTAATTTGTTAAACTCCACCTGTAAAGATTGTTGCGATTGATGACTACGTGGTTGCTGGGTTCCAACTACAGAGGGACGAGGCGTTGTATCGGGGATAATTCCAAGTTCGTTGGGGTCCGGATCGTCGCAAGGTTGAGATAAGGGGTCGACAGGAAGCAAGGAGGAGGAGGAGGAGGAGCAGGAAGGAGCAGCCCCAAACGAAAAGGTGTTGAGGTCATTGTACATATCAGAATGATTAGAATGAAACATTTTTGGAGCCCGAGAAGGTGACGTTGGGGGAGGAGCCAAACTGCGGGTGGATTGGACCTCGGATCTGAGAAGATATAAGGTTGGATGGAGTATAAAGGATTGAGTAAAGAAACGCACTTAGGCTCGTCTAGTTCACGATGATAAATTTGTCTTCCAATTGAGTGTTTGGGAGGAGAGACATCTAAATTGTTTGAAAAGGAGGAAGAAGACGAAGTAGAACCTGTATCATCCGATGAAAATGTAAGGTTAGTTTGTGGGAGTAGAGGGGGTCTCGATGATGAGGTTGAGGCTGAATTAGAATCTGTAGACCTAGAAGATTGTTTTTGAGTCGACTTTGAACGAATTCTAAAGAGATGCATAGCTCAAAGCAAGGAAGAGCAGCAGCTTTTGCTCTGTGCGACTTGGAAGATCCAAGTGGGGAACAAGGGACAATCAAAATACCGCCCGCACACGTGGCAAATGTACCCACGTGCTTTGCCATGTGGCTTCTGTCAACACACATGAAATCTCCCGGACGCCGAGGTTCATTGTACATTGCAAGCGAGTCAAGTGCTTAAATGTTTTTTACTGAACGTTCTGGCCGCCGGGTTCCTCATTGCTCATAACTGTCCATTATCAGCAATTGTTACAGAAGCTGTCAGAACATGTCGCGATTGCTGGGGGGTCGGAGCACAGAAATATGAAATTATAGGTTCGAACCGCAAAATAACTGTCTCACTGAAAGCTAAATAGATGTGACTTTAACCTTGCATTATTCAGTCTTAATTGTAGAAGCATACATCTCTAGTCACGTACCCCTTGCATGGCGCAATATTAAATGGCAAATCAAAACGCTCCTTATCGATTAAGTCTATCGTAAATTACTGCTCCCGAATCGGCAATCTTGGCTTTTGACTTGGACGTGCACCATGACAGTGGAGATAAGGTCAATTTGAATTGGCGATTCTCCATCACATGAACTCCTCAGACGGTATCTAATCGTTTTCATGCTTGCTACCTCATAGCCTCAGTCTTCCAGCAGTTGACTGGTATTGGAAACGTCATTTTTCGCCACATCTACGTGATAAGTACCTAGAGATTATCATGATGGAAATATAATAGTAAGCTCTCTCAATACCTGCCAGTGTATCCGTCAGGCCAACTTACTACCGTGGAGGTTGCTGAACCGCCGGCATGTCTTGCATTTTCACGACAAAAAGCATGTTCCGTGGAGGCTCCTTCCTCCATGTAAAAATGACTTCTCCGGGGAAGCTTCTTATCTCCCATATCCGGTGACGCTTTCTGTCTCCTTTGTGCTTCGCTGCCTTCACTGTGGTCTAGGCTTCTTCCATGCTGTCCCGTTTTGGCATCCATTAGTAGATGATTTCTTACCCAGAGTTTTCAATTTAAACCATGATCGCAGAGCTGTCTCTTGCTGCGTGGCTTTCGACAGGCTCCGGAACATATATTTATATCTCTAGTGAATCCATAATCATATGCTTTTATGATCTGACATCGGCAGCAAATGAATATATGTCTGCAACGTGGTGTCGCCTTTCAACTCTCTACCCTTAGCTGATAAGCTTTGTATATCATCTTGACACCGAGGGGGGTGTAGTCAAACTTTAAAGTTCAATTCAAATTTGTACCTTTGCTTACGAGCTTACAAATGCGACTTCTGCGGCATAAGGTTGTGGTTGGTCCCATTCAGGCCTCTCAGTTGGCTTCCCTTTACTACTTTAATTGCTGTCGAGAGATGGCATGATATCGGCGATAATCTGTTTCAACAACCAGCGATGTCTGGACCACAAAGTTCTATTTTTGGCAGACGGCTTTGAACATGAGTTGCTGGGGGTGGGTGGGTATAATATTCCATAATGGACAGGCATCCGTTCGAATCGATGCGCAGCATCACGAGTGGGTTTAGAAAGACCAGACATTGGCAGCTACTGGCAGGCAGGACGCTGTCACCTTCAGATGGGCCCATATACGGAGTCTCAAATGGCACATGGTGGGGTTCCCGTTATCGTGTTTGATTTAAAATGGAAGCTTTATAGAAATCTACATCTACATGCGTATGCCTTGCAGATTGAAATCTGGTCCCAGATTGCAAAAGAAGAAAGGTTTTTGACAAAAAAATTGGGTTATGTCGTTATATATGCAATTACATCGAGTGCCTGTGTTGCACACAGGCCATGCTCGTGATACGAAAGATCGCACCTGTCACAACTTGGCTTTCACAACCCCCATAACGGTCTCAATATCTCTATACTTATAGTATAACTGAAGCGACTCTGGATTTGCCACTGTTCCGCTCGGTTGCAGATTTGACCCGGAAACGATTTGCTTAACAGCGATTTCTATCTTCTTGCCATTCACGGTGTACTTGAGGACAGATAGAAAGATTAGTTACTAGCACCGCAAGAACATGAAGAAAAACAAACTGGGATGTCAGAAACCTCAAAGATGTATGACGGGACATGTCGAGCACTGAGTCCCTTTTTGATGGCAGTGGTTATATCTGCTACCAGTTCGGGCGTAAATTTGTATCCAGGACGCATTTTCAAGAAGAGGAGAACACGCTCGTCCTTGTCTTGTGGACGGCGTTGTCCAATGCACAAGGAGTCATCGATACTTTCCGAAAACGTTTCCATCACAGTGTAGATTTCTCCGGATCCAAAACGGACGCCGCTGGGATTCAGGACGCCATCACTATCAAGATGAACAGGTGTTAGAAAGGAATCAAAAGTCGAGAATCAGGTTCCAAAATACCTGCGTCCTAATATCATCATCCCCTTGGTCGCGGGGTTAATGACCATGAAGTCACCTTGCCGCCAAACTCCTGGAGTGTGTCGTTAGCTTGTTGACGACATTTGGAGAGATAGAACGCAAGACTACCAGGATACATGCTGAAATATGCTTCTCTGAGCTTTTTGCCAGAGTCATCACCCCAGAATGCAAGGGGTAGCGAAGGGTGGGGGCGGGTACATACGAGTTCACCGGGTTGACCGGTGTGCTCAATGTTGTTCCCATCGGGGTCAAATACTTCAACCTTCATTCCAAGGTCTTTGACTTGTATTTCTACAGAGCAGATCACATGGGGATTAATCGTAAAAAAAGGGTTTGTCGCAAACATACCTCCAGCATAAACAGGTAAATTAGGTGTACCAGTCACAACTACAGGTAAAAATTTTCAGAGCCCGCAAAGGAATTAAGTCAAAATGAGGAACTGACAGCCAGCGCAGATATCCGTCCCTCCGCTGGTTGAAACAAGATGAACATCTTTCCCGAACGCCGTTTGAGTCCATTCAAACATGGGCGGGGTGAAGATGGCGC
Source organism: Phlegmacium glaucopus (assembly GCA_015039465.1). NCBI lineage: Eukaryota > Fungi > Basidiomycota > Agaricomycetes > Agaricales > Cortinariaceae > Phlegmacium > Phlegmacium glaucopus. Next base: position 715,564 of record MU130154.1, on the reverse strand, counting down.
CAGTAACTTTAAGAGTTTGCAAAGCCTCAAATGAGGCAATTTTCTCTAGTGATTTGTATCTTTATTAGCGAACAAAGCTTCTATTACGATGGTGCCTCACTGGGGTCAATGCCGCGGCCTTGGACTTCAGCTAAAAATCGAGGGCTTGTTCCCCATCTAGTCACCCTGTGGAAGGTAAGTTGATATAGAACATACGAGTTATGCTTAAGAACTCACCCTTGGTCGCTGACGAATTTGAGATACGTCTCGACGTCTGGGTAGAACGGAGATCCATCATACAGAACAAGGCGAGAGCCACACGCTAGGCCGGACAACATGAAGGTCCACATCATCCATCCCGTCTGTCTTAACATCAGAAGTGGGCCGCCAGGGATACGAGAAGAAGCTCACAGTCGTATATTGGAAGTAGGTATCATCAAAGGAGAAGTTTGAGGTGAGTTTAACTCCCTTCTTGGTGTTAATGAGGACGCCCTGCAGCAAATGCCAATTATGTAATGAGAATGAGGGTTCAAGATCTGCGAGAAGGCACATACACCCGCTGAATGAACAATGCACTTGGGTTTTCCTGATGTCCCAGAGCTATACAAGATATACAACGGTTGGTTGAATGGGAGCTGCTCGAAAACCAGTTCTCGATTATCTCCCGACTTCAAGAATGTGGCCAGGGTCATACTGCAAGTGAAATGCTATGCCTTTATCTTATAGGAGGCACCAACATGGATAACGCACCTGTTTGACAGTTCCGGGATAAGAAGTTCGCGCCCGGATACACGGCTTGGAAGCAAAATAACATGTTGTAAGCCTGCGTTCGAGAGATCTTTGACGACATCCCCAATTTTTGGAAGAAGGTTGACTGTCTTGCCAGCATATTGGACCTCTGTTTCAGCAAACACGAACTTGGGCTGGATCTGACGATATCGATCCAAGACACCCTAACAGAGCAGCGTTCATACAAAGCCAGCCATCATGAATGATGATCTCTTACTTGAGTGCCCATATCAGTAGCAGTGCTTGAAAATATCCCACCAATGCTTGCAGTAGCAAGCGCAATAATGACAGCGTTAGATGAATTTGTTACGATAGCTGTAACGAACAGTTGGTCGGTAGTGAAGGACAGTAAAACATGATTCTTACCGGCAACCCGGTCGCCTACTTTCAGTCCATTCACTCGTAAAGCAGCAGTCATTTCTCGAACACGCTGGTATAATTCCCTGTAAGTAATGTGAATTACGACCCCGGACTCTCCACCTTCCGTGAGTGCGACTCCATCGTCGCGTCGGTAGAGCAAGTTTTCTGCGTAGTTGAGCCTTGCACCTGGGAACCAGGTTGGTATCTCTTCTAATTTTCCTTTCTCTAAAATACGGTCCTAAGAGTTCGATAGTTCTATTGTCGACAGACAGATGACATCCGATATTTTTCATACCTTCTGAGGAGGAACTGATGATATGATACTCAAATATTCCCAAAGGTCTAGCCAGAAACCATAATGTTCTACTGAGTATTTGTGCAAATCATAGTACGTCTCTGTTTTAAGTCGCATCAGGGAGAGTTCATTTGGGCAAATGGTAAACTTTTTGTTGTTACTCACTTAATTGAAGACCATGTTTGCGATTGATGTATCGTCGCAGAGCCTCTGCACCAGCTGCCTTGGGTTGAAGAGGCGACCATAGAAGTTTCGACTGTGCGAAGTAGGTCTCTGAAGACATATTGTAAGGAGAGAACCCCAGGTTCAATATTTGATAGCGACCCTAGAATTAGACTCAGTCAGCCATTGGTCGGTCACTCGTGACCCGGGGCCCGGTAATAGGAACTCACTGTTCATTTTTGGCACCCGTTGGTAATTGGGAAGAAGCTTGTTTAAAGGCTTGTGGCTAGCGTGTGTTAGAGTCCATATTTTTTAAAACGTTCAAGAGTGTGGCTTGTCACAACCTCGTGTCGTGGAGAGAGTGTGCTATAGGTTGATGATGCACATTAGATCGAAATGAATGAAAAGAGTTGGCCGCTGTTCTGCGCATAATTGGAGCTTTTTGCGAGTGTTTCATGAAGAGAGGGCTGATAACAGTGAGGTAACTCTTACAGAATATTGGAACACCAGTGCACGTGGCAGGGGCAGCCATATTGATCTTCAACAGCTTCAGTGACACCTTCCATTCTTTCCCTCATTCATTCAGTTACGACCTCCTACGACCCCATTATCCTTTCAAATTCAACACCATGGCATCGACTGCCCTGCTAAACGGGAACGGAGTTGCCAACGGCCACATTCCACACATCACTTCAGCTGTCTCCTCATCGAGCACGGAGCGTATACAAATTGTCAATGAAGAAAAAAAATTCACGTTAGTGTGCTCTGGAGGATTGCTTCACAACGAGCGCGTAGTTGACCAGCATCATCGCTTTGCAGACAAGACCTGGCAGCCCAAATTGACAAGTGGGGCTTGCGAGACACAGGCTTTGCATATAATATTGTTTCAGTTTTTGGTTCTCAATCAACCGGAAAGAGCGAGTAGGATGACACCCTTGACAGGCAGTATCTAATCTCGTCTTTGAAATTTAGGTACATTGCTGAACAGGCTCTTCGGTACTACATTTGACGTCATGGACGAAACGAAACGACAGCAGACTACGAAAGGTTTGTTCTGTCTACTTCATATTGAATAGCGGTGTAAAAAATCTGTCAGGCATCTGGATGTGTCGCGGCAAGGATATGAATGTCATGGTCATGGACGTTGAGGGAACTGACGGACGAGAACGCGGGGAGGACCAGGTATAGTTAGAACAGGCTTCCTTTCACCCTTACTCATATCCCCCGCGCAGGACTTCGAAAGGAAATCTGCCCTATTCTCCCTCGCTTCCTCCGAAATCCTCATTGTTAACCTTTGGGAACATCAAGTTGGACTCTACCAAGGCGCTAACATGGGTCTTCTTAAGACTGTCTTTGAAGTCAACCTAGGATTGTTTGGCAAAAAATCTACCGATGGGTATGTTACCAGTCACTATTTTCTTTATTTACCCCGCTTCTGAATCGACGAATAGAACAAGCGGACGAACACTCTTACTCTTCGTCATTCGTGACCATATCGGACAAACCCCTCTTGCGAACTTGGAAGCCACATTGACTGCCGACCTAAAGCGCATTTGGGACAGCCTCAGTAAGCCAACTGAGCTGAAGGACCGCCAAATGTCAGATTACTTCGACTTGGCATTCACCGCCCTCCCACATAAAATCCTATCTGCGGACAAATTCGAGTCCAGTGTACAAGAGCTGCGAACCCGTTTTGTGGACAGAACTAGTCCGGCTTATTTGTTCAAGCCTCTATATCATAAGCGTATCCCCGCCGATGGTGTTGCTTTCTACATGGAAGGCATTTGGGTCGGTTTTTTAACTCGAATTGACAGTGCTGGGATGTTTAATGCTGACCTTTTCGATTTGTAGGAACAAGTTCAAACGAACAAGGATCTCGATTTACCCACCCAGCAAGAACTGCTGGCACAATTCCGGTGTGACGAGATTTCGACAGTAGCGCAAGCGGAGTTCAATGACCAGGCCAAGTCGCAGAAGAAGCCAGTGGAGTCAGGTCGCGTTGTGGACGGTTTGGGTGCTATGATGAAAAATTGGCGAACGGATGCTTTGAGTCAGTTTTCCGTATTTGCTTTCACGTCTATGTTTTGACTGGTTTTGGGGTAGCTCGCTATGACCGTGACGCGTCGAGGTACCATAAAGGAGTTTATGAGCGTAAACGCGCCGACCTTATTGCAGCACTCGATGCTACTCTCTCCCCTCTTTTCCTTGGCCAATTGAAGAACTTGCATAAATCGTGTCTAGTGGCTTTCAAAAGGGAAATGCTTGAAGGGTTGCGTGGTGAGGAATATAGCTTTGCCGATGTGGTCGGCAAGGCACGAGAGACATGCGAAGGGGTTTTTACGACTGGTGCGAAAGAGGCCGTGGTAGGGAGGACAGATTGGACCTGGGAGGAGGAATTAGAACTTTTGAAAGAAGAAGTCAAAATTGTTGCTGATCAATGTAGGAAGGACGAGACGAAGAAAATGCTCAACCAAATTGAGGTTTGTTGCTTTATGCTCGGAATTTGTCAAGTCTGATTGTATCTTCCCATTCGCAGCGAAATGTCAAGAAAGACCTTTCGGAACCAGTGGAGTTACGCTTGAGCAAGGCTTCTAAGACGATGTGGGATCAGATCCTCCGGATATTCAGAGATGTCCTCGAAAAAGCAGAGAGATCGTATCTGTCAAAAGCCAGAAGTACGCATGCCGCTCCTGCCGTTATGATGATGATAATTAAGAGTATGAATTGTAATTGTCAGGTTTCAACTGCACCGAGGAAGAGAACAAAACATCATTAGCAACATTACGGAGGCGCGCCTGGCTAGTATTGCGAGCCAAGGTTGACGAACAGACAGCGGAACCAGTTATCCTCGGGAAGTTGAGGGATCACTTCGAGGAACGATTCCGATATGATGAACAGGGTGTGCCGAGGGTGTGGAAACCTGATGATGATATTGATGGCGCATTCAAGAAAGCGAAAGACCAGGTACGGTAGTTTCTACGGCAATTACCTCGTGCCCTACCAGTTTTGTTGATGATCGACGCTGATCGAAGACTTTTCCTCTCTAATTTTAGACTCTCGAGCTGGTGCCTTTGTACTCTAAAATACTACCCGAAGATTCGACTATGGAATTCACGTTACCTTCCGAGTCATCGGACTCTTTTACTGGGACGGATGAATTTGATTTCAACTCTACGCTTGTTATTTTTACAAAGACAAAAGGACTGGAATTGACGAACAAGTTCCGTAAGGATGCAGACGCATACTATGTCGAAGCGAAACGGAGCACGGTGTCTAGCGTCGCTCAGATTCCTTATTGGATGTATGGTGTTTTGGTTGTGCTCGGCTGGAATGAGGCGATGGCGGTCCTGTTTAACCCCTTATATTTCACGTTTTTGTTGATTGCACTCGCTGCCTCGTTAGTTTTTTTTCATCTCGGATCTTCCACTGCATTTCTGACATATCTCTATAGTTATTTCATTGTACAACTCGGGCTTGTTGGACCACTGTTCCGGGTTTTGCATGGTCTTGCTGGGGAGGTGCGTAGATGTTTTCTTTTCATTTGCATTCTTTCACTTGAACGATGTGTAGATACAACGGCAAGGGACTGCTCGACTACGTGAACATTTCTCACAGCCGATGCTGGCGGAAGCTGTGCCTGCTTCCCGGAGAGAAGATAATAATGAGCTAGAAGCGCGGCAGTCGTGATTATGTATTGTGCCCAAAAGGAGACGTTAGTAGTAGTAATACAACAATAAAGTAATGTGACATGTGACAATACGACGGCCATTGTGTTTCGACAATGAAAGCTCGTACAATGCAGTCTCTCTTCGTTTCTTATACCCCATCTACTACGTCTGTCGCAGGTCGACCGCTCTCTCTTTCATGTCTGCTATTAATTGGAACGTTCCCCCACCAACTTACGACGATCACTCAATGACCACAACCCTTACACCATACCTACAACTATCACATCTTCTTTCTCTTTCATGGCTGGCTTACCCTATTCTTTCTCTCGTTTTCGTCGCCTTTAGACTCCAACTTTCTCTTGCGGGTGCTCAGAGTGGGATTGCCACCGCGAAGAATGATCTTCTTGCCAGTTGCAAGGCCGCAGAGCAGTCGGCTACAGCTGCTGCTAGCATGCCCCGGTTTATGGCTTTGGCTACCAACAAGCAGTTTGCGGATGCAGTCAATGGTTCTATGGATGCTGCTCGCGTTGCTCTTGTTCTGGCGCTTACTGCCATGGAGGCCATCATTAACTTTATCGTCGATATCTATCGTTCTACCTTTCTTTGCTTCCTTGAGTTGGTTGTGAGGGGCGGACTTTCTATCGTCATTTCTGCTGTTCAGGAGGTGTGGAGTCCATTATTGTCCCTTATTTTTCTCTTATGCTAAAGGCCAGTCTAGCTTAACAACGTCCTTCAAGGTGTCGCGGACAGTCTAAGGACAAATATCCAAAACGACATTAGTAACGCAAATAGCGTTATCACAACTGCCATTAATGCTATTAATAAAGTTAATCCGTTCGGTGATATCACTGCGCCTCAAATCACCGTCCCAAGTCTTGACAGTCTTCAGAATCTCACCCTCCCGGCTTCATTCCAGCAAGCCTTGACGAACCTTAACGCTTCAATCCCATCTGTGGCTGCTATCAAGAATACAGTGGAAAATTTGTAAGTTTCTTGATCTCTTCAAAGGTTCGAACCCAGCTCAGACAAGTTATTTTATTCCAGCATCGACACTCCCTTTGAACTCTTGAAAAAGGACATTAATGATACCTTTACTGGCCTCTCATTCGACCATAGTCTTCTGCCCATTCCCGATCTAAATCGACTTTCATTCTGTAATAAGCTCAACACCTCTGTTGTCGACGACATTGGACGTGACTTGGTCAAAACTGCTAAAATTGGAGTCCTCATCCTTATTGTCCTCGCTCTCCTCCTCATTGGACTCAACTGCCTCCTTATCTGGTACAAGTGGCGATGCATGAAGAGACATCTCGAATACACCCGTCAGGCGTGGACGTCCGATCCTACTCTGGTAAATACCATGTCTTCTCCCTCCGCGCCCCAAATCACCCTCAGTGACCACAATTTGATGATGCTTCAAGCCAATTCTGAGCATCCTCTTGTGACGAAGATTGTGAACTTGTTCGCAACGCGAACTGGGCTGAGCCCCTCCCAGCATATCAACATGAGGTGGTTCTTCCACTACGTTTTCCACCCTCCTGCTCTGGCTTGTTTCCTCATTGGATTCTTCGGACTTTTGTCTGTCGAGGTTCAGCTTCTTGCGCTAGGGCCTCTTGTCGCCACTTCTGAGAGCAGGGCCGCATCCGCTGTTTCGGACTTCTCGAATATTATCGCCAATTCGATCAATCAGACCATGTACAACCAATCGTCGTTTTACGCCAATTCGATCAACAGCAAGGTTGACGCCGTCCAGACAACCATTAACGACGGTGTCTTTGGATGGGTTAATGGGTCCACCACCACGCTCAACACTACCATAAATGATTTCTATACTGAAGTCCAGAACCTGGTGGCTACGGTGTTTAATGGAACCATTCTTGAGACACCCGCGAACGATTTTCTCCAGTGTTTCATTGGAAGTAAGGTGGATGCGATCGAGAATGCTTTAACTTTCTTGCATAACAACCTCAATATCAATATCCCCCGCGTCAGACCAGATGTCCTCGTTATCTCGTCTCAGTCCGTCAATGAGGCTACGGCCCCCATCGCTGCAGCAGCTATTGGTGGCGGGGCGAATGATAATCAGGGAATAGTAGGGCGCTTGGTCACTACATATGAACAGGCCTTAAAGAAGGAGCGGGTGATGTTTGCCATTTTCATGGGGCTTTGGGGCGTCGTTGTTCTCATGGCTATCTTCGTGATCTTATGGCACTCTTACGGCAAGCCTTATATGCAGAGGAAGGGTAGGCGGAGATGGGAAAGGGAACGGAAGTCTGGATTAATAGCCATCGATCAAATTAGGGATTCCAAGTATCCTGGAGAGGAGAAACGGGAATTCCGCTCGTTTACTCCACTACCATCACCCAAAGGCAGCGCCTTCAAACCGTTCTGGGCGTCGAGGTCTAATTCTCCAAATACCGACTCTCCATCGTCTTCTGTGGAATCAGTGATTCATACAGATTTTGTCAGGACTAGAGAGAACACATCACCTCAACACACAACTCCGTCGCCTCCTCAGAAGAAATCTGCGAAGTTACTCGCTATTGGACGCAAGGCCATGGGCCGGGAACAGCTCAAGAAGGATGGCGAGGACGAAGATGCTGCTCCGCCTGTCATCACCAAACCGTCAATGGAGGAACTTCACAGAAATACTCCTTGGTATACTAAGATGACTGCCTTGGTTACAAGGCAGGAAAATCAGGAAAATCGCGTACAGAGGACCGATTTCAATCCGTCCGCTATGATTCGGAAGGAACGGGAGCCTCCCAAATTGCAGGTCTACACCGAGAGAGGCTCTTTAGCTGACCATGATCCTCTTTCTCCACATCACCAGCAGGAAGACGAACACTTGACACGCTCTCGCTGGTCCGCGTCCCCCGATGCTACTCAGACAAGTTGGATGAGGATTATGTCACCCACCAAGAAACCGTCGGCTTTGCCCACCGTTGTTTCACCACCGCCAGTTATGATCGTTTCAGCACCAGACTCACCTCATAAGCCAATTATTGGTGTTCCTATCAGGCCTAAGACGCGACAGAATGCTGATATCCCGCTTGATGTCGGTCCAATATATGAAGATCCTGCCATCAGAAGATTTACACCGACGGTGACGATGAACCCCGTCCTTCCCATGCCTTTATACAACGGTTTTGACCGCTCGCAGATGCAAACACGGCCCCTCTCTATTAGACGAGTTTTCCCTCCACCTCCACGTCATCCTCATCCTCACTTTAGACGGAACCAAGAATCTCCACCGCCCCCACCTAAATCTCCACACATGTTTGAACCTCAGAACTCCCTCGCCCCTCCTCCTGACCATCACAGACGTTTACCTTCCACTAGGGATACGACCCAACAATGGCGCATCACTAACGGGACCTCAAGTGACCATTCTAGTGCCTCATCCGATATTCATGAGACAGAACCTTCCGTAACGCCTATGACGAGGTCGCTGACGACCACCCATGCCAGACATTCGTCCGTTGTTAACCCGTTCATAACGCCTTTTGATGATGAGCATAAAGTGACGATTGAGACTGGACCTGCGGATATGAGGAAAAGCATGCAGACGAGTCCATTTGGTGTTGCACTGTGATTTTCCCTTTTGAACCCATGTTTCTCTCTCCCCTTTCTCTTTCAGACTTGGATGATTTACCTACTAATTCATCTCTCACTGTACTTTGTGCAATCCTTACGAGAATCACGTGAACTCATTGTTTTCAGACAAACACCGACATTCGTTGCTGTATTTTTATTGAACACCATCCATTCGTGCTCATCTGGACATCGACACGAATCTGTAGCCCTGCTTGCCTGTGATATACATATCTTGAAATGTAAATATATTACATTAGTTCCATTGTATACGTAAATAAATACATCCGATGCATAATGTTCGTTATAAATTGTAGGAATCATTAAGTGGGGGAGAGGGAAATGGGTGTGAATAGAATACAAGTGATTGAGGCGCTTTGCCGTCGTGATGTAGAGTGATGCAGAGAAATAAGACGACTTTCAAGTAGAATTGCCATTATCTTCGCCTTTATTCAATGAAAGGTCTTCAATGGCAGAATGGAGCATTGTTTCGTCCTATTCCAACTCATCAACTTATGTTCTCAAAAAATAAGCAGCAAGAAACAAACTCACCCATTCATCACAACTGCATATCGTCGAGATAAGCTCATCTGCCATAACCTGATAATCCTCAAAGGCAGGAATAAACAACACATGCTCAGGGGTGTCTGCAGTGTTATCAGGTACAGCTCGTTCCTTGTTGCCTAGCACGGTCAAGCGCCGGATATGTCCATCCGAGGCTTTCAACACTTTGAATTGATCTGTAGCAGGTACCCGCTTCAGACCGGTGACATAGTGCAATAAGGCCCGTTGTCGCTCGATGGACCAGGAGCGAACGATTTTATGGAACCATTCGAGGTGCTCATCAGGTTCTTGTTTACCGTCTGCTGTGGTATTCGAACAGAGATCGCTTTAAAAAAAGTATGTCAGACATGAAAAAAATAGAATTAGATCGTGACGGAACATACAGGTCGATCTCGGAAACTCCACCGATAACTTTTTCGAGCTCTGATTGACTGTAAGTCAAGAAGATATCCTTTTTGTCGAGTAGTCCCCAGAATCCATCCATGAAGGCTCTTAGCTGGCGACCAGCTCCTCCAGTACGCTGGGCTGTAACGGCTTCCAAGAATTCTTCTTTGTGAATATAGTCTTGGAAAGTATATCGCCCACCCTCTAGCTTGAGATCAATTGAAAATGGCTTTCCCGTTCGACTATCCAGAATACAAGGATTTGATGCTGAGACAAGTTTCGTCTTTTTACTGTACCAAATTTACAGACTTTGTCAATACAGAAGTCTATGACGAGGGTAAGTACTCACATTTGTGCCAAGTGGTCTTTGACTGCGGAGTCGATGAGATCGGCTCCTTTCGTCTTGTCCATGCGTAGTATCACCATTGGGTAAAACATACCGACAAACTTGGGATCAACCAGGATACTGTGGATGATTGCCAAACTGTGCAATCGTCCAACAAACTTGAAATAACGCAAGTGGGTTGCGGAGGTGGCATCGGTTTTGATTTTGACTTTACTTTCGGAGTCTAATTCGAATAAACCGAGGTTGGTGTCGAGTAGTTTTTCGAACAAGAGATCGAACCATTCCCTGATTAAAATTTATACATTGTAGTTGAATCAAGAGTAGGAAAGAAAAATACCTAATATCACCCTCACTACTTTCACCATCAAAAAAGACAAGTGGCTGTTTCTTGAGTTCCGTCTCCGATTGTTCGACAAGTAAAGCAAAACTATCTTCAACAACGTGAGACCTTCGAATGTTTATGACGAGGTTTCCTGGGACTTTGGCTTGTCGCACAATTTTATGATGCAGATATCTGATTTTCCTCTGAAATTGGGTAAAAGGCTCGAGTTGATAGATATGAATTCTTGGGTCTTCCCAAGTAGTCGTCCTAGTGTTATGATCTACGAAATACGTAGACCTTTTGCCTTCTCCGAAACGGACTTCCCAACCTGCGGGAAGTTCTGTTGTTTCTATGTCAAGAGATGGAGGTCGCTCCCAAGTGGTGGTGCGAGTGTTATGGTCCAGATAATATTTTCGACCTTTGGCATCAAGACGGAACTCCCATCCGCCGGGAAGTGGCTTGTCTTCAGCCACAGGGTTTCCTTCGAAATCGTTCTCGGGCATGGGGCGTTCCCATGTCGTGGTGCAATCATTATGATTCACGTAGTACTTGCGACCTTTAGAGTCGAGACGACATTCCCAACCCTTGGGGAGAGGAAGATCGTGGGATTCGGGATATTGGGATTCGACCTGTGGCACTGTATCTAATGCCAGTGATTCTGGTGCTACTACCTCGATTCGCACCTTCATGGTTCAGTGTAAGAATAGAAACACGTGATCATAAATGTTGATTCTACTAGAAGTACGAAATGAAATGAAATAAAATAAAATATTCACAAGCAAGTTGCATCTCTTAGAAACTCTCCTCCGGCTCATCAGCCCCCTGCTCCAAGAACCTCATATCTTCAATTTGATCATCCGATATTTTCATGCTGTCTTCTCGTGTGGGGAGATTTGCTGTCGGGAGATTGCGTGTTACCGGGGGAATGTATGAAGCCCCGAGATTCCTTCCTATCGGGACTGTAAGGGCGGGGGTTGGTATTGGCAAGGTTGGCAAAGTTGGTACTGGCAAGGTTGGTAATTGCCGCTTCAAGGCATCCTCACCACGAGGTGTAATCCGTTCCGATCCTGCCAGGAAAGGAGGCGCGAGAGAACTTATGTCACGACCAGACAGCGGAGTGTTCACGCCCAAAGACGAGGTGGCACTGGCGGTCCGAGCGGAATCTACTGCAGCATTGCTGACTCCTAGCTGAGGAGTCAGCTGGCCGGTGACGAGTGATCCCATCAGCCCGAACGAGGGTTGGCCAGAGAGAGCCGCAGGACCAGCAGTATTCGCAAGTTGGTTCTGAGTGACAATATTGGAAGTCAGCTGGCCAGTGGCGAGCGATCCCAAGTTCAAGGGCTGGCCACCAGCAGCAGCAGCATTCGCAGGAAGTGGGTTCTGAGTGACAATATTAGGAGTCAGCTGGCTGGTGACGAGCCCGACTAAGGGTTGGCCAGCAGTAAGACCAGCAGCATTCGCAGGAAGTGAGTTCTGAGTGACAATATTGGGAATCAGCTGGCCGGTGAGGAGTGATCCCAGCCCGACTAAGGGTTGGCCAGCCGCAAGACCAGCAGCAGCTGCATTCGCAGGAAGTGAGTTCTGAGTGACAATATTGGGAGTCAGCTGGCTGGTGACGAGCGATCCCATCAGCCCGAACGAAGGATTCACTTGACGCTGAGAGATTTTTCCAGCAGGCTCAAAAGATTCAGTAGAGACAAAATCGGGGTTGCGGAACCGGGGATTGTGATGGAGAGACTGTTCGCGAGCGACGAGCTGAGATACCGAATCTCCAATGGAGGCAGCGTGAACGCTTAAAGAGAGAGTAGAAATGAAGGCTAGAGCGAGTGTGTGCATAGTGTAGATTGTCGAGGTTGAAAGACAAGAGGAGGTTCGATGGCATTCTGTACGATCTGTAGCTTTAAATACCACACAGAGGGGTGGCTGACATAAATTTATCCAGCGGCTGACGATGAAGTGAGAGAACGTGTGACTAATGTGACCGTACTAATGTGACCGTCTTAATGTTAGTCACCCTCTTCCGCTCACCACAATGACAATGTCTTCGTCCTGTCCATCTCCATCCCCTTCTTCCTCTTCCTCTTCCTCTTCCTCTTCCTCTTCCTCTTCCCCTTATCCTCCTCCACATTCCCCCATTATTTTACCAGAAGACTACGGGGATGACGGCCAGCCTACAAGCGGTCGCGCCTTCTTGAGCAGTACTCCCGCAAGAGATAGTACAATAGAAGTACATACTCTCCAACACGAATACCGATTACATGTGCGCTTGCCAGGATTCAATCGCGACGCTATTATAATTGCCACAAAAAGAAAACCTATCCTTCATGTTGTGGCGGATCGATGGGATAACGGCGGCGGTGAGTGTCTAATTTACTTAAGCTTTTAACTTTTTCGATCGCGGTTCTTCCCGACATACATTGAGTTCCCTTGACTTTAACGGCCCTAGGAGTAATACGATTCGAGTCCTGAAATCATACTGTCCGGTTTCTGCTGGTCCTAATCATTGTATGAACAAATCTGATACTGCCTCATACGAACAGGTCATTTCGAACGCCGTATTGCTTTCGCATACGATGCAGATTTGGAAAAAGTGAAAGCTCGTTTCGACGGCGAAATTCTGAGGATTAGCATCCCCCGACGAATTTCGCTAGTCAGTACCTTTCAATCCACGCCAAGAATCAATCCCATTGGAAGATCCTGATTGGCCTTCCCATAGTCACACTGCGATTATGGGTTTGCCGCAATATTGCGGAAGGTCCGTCTCCCTGGACCGCCTCAATTTCCCCGACCTCTCCCAACCCAAAAGTCCCACTCACGTCAAAGAAATGCCTCTCTGATCCCCGAGTAATCCACCTGCTCTATCAACCATCCCCTTTTGTTTAAAATAGAACGCCGCAGTCCTTTCATCTCACAATCCACTTGTGCAGAGGTTCTCTCGCTATTCCATCGAATCCCGATACCCATCTGCAATACCATTTTACTCCCGCTATCAATATTTATACGCTTTGCATTATCGTTTCTTTCTCCCATTGTTGTATTCATCGTCTCATTTAGTTAGCACTTTTCGTTAGGCCCGATTAGCCGATCCTAAGGGGTGTGTACTGCCAACGACCTAACGTTCACTTGTACCCTACAATCACACCTTAACTGTAACCGAATCCACGAGACCTATCGTGACGCATCCACGTGTTAATCCCTAAACCCTGAAGCGCTGGGCCATAATATCGCTAGGTACTGTGACCTATTTATTTAGAGCATCCACTACTCTATGTCGTCCACAAGCGGATTTCAAAGATTCAATGCCTGTTTACAATTCAGATCTGGAATGTTATTCGCGAAAACCTTGATAGGTCAACTGGACAATCAAAAGTTCTTTCCCCCCGCTACAAGTCCATCAATACATAGCGTTTTAAGGCCCCTTAAACAACCTTTTGTCATCTCCGCGTCCTTGTGATCAACTGAATACGTTTTGGCCAATCTGTCGGCTGACTCTTTGAATGCTAAAAATATCCATTACTGGTGGGCAGCGAAATACCAACCTTTCATCTAAATCCAAGGAAAAGTTTCTGAGGCCCTTGGTATCTTCTAAAATATGTAAGCTTGTCCTATCCTCATGATTATGCGTATTCTAGATCCAAAACTTCTTTTTTTTTGCTTCTTGCAAGTTATTCATGGGCACTGCCTAGGTAAGCCTGTGGCCATGTATCTTCAGTGCATCTCTTACCAATCTTTATCCCGCTCTCCTATCCATAACCCAGGTTATCATACGGTCGCCCCGCGTTTCCTCTGCTGCTGATTTTATGTTGCATTTGATCTACCTACACCCAAAAATGGTATATCTCTCGCAATATGTTATCGTCAGCGCCCAGGCTTTTACTCTGCAATGCGCATGTATATCATTCGTTACTGAGCAGCCAAACTATTTTCTCAGATATAGATGCTTCAAATCGATTATCGAAAACGGTCCCCCGGGTCTTTGGCCTTTTCCAAATATTTCCCCCTTCTGGAATCTGAATTTCCACTTTATGAACGATAACATACCCGACTCAAGATGATGAGTGGTCCGGGAGTTCCCCTCTTCCTAACCCTCCTTAACCGCACATTCCTGGTGGATGGTTCCCCACCCAAAATTCTCAAATCTTCTTGCACATAATCGGGGACTTAATCTTTTGGAAAATCGGCCTTAACCTTCAAGTTACTCAAAAATTGAAATTAAAAGCGTCCTTTGCCTTGGAGGGATCAAGTGCCGCGTATAATAACGGTTGGATTTTTGCGTTCAAATTTGACACTGGGAAAATAACTTGCGTTTCTTCGGGTTTTCGCCCATCTTCATAACAATAACCGAAGGGAATTTTGGCGAGTGATTTAATCCCTTATCGATTACCTCGTTTCAGAAAGTCTTTTTTTCCCTGTAACTCAGAGATGTGTTCAGAATCAATGATGGAGCCACTTTCAACCGAGGTCTTACTCGGGCTTCCCACCGCGTTTTTCTCAGGCTTTACCTTCAAGTTCTTATCAGTTATAAAAGTGTGGTATCTTTATAGACCCCAGGACCAACCCGGGACTCTGTTGGTGGAGGAAAAGCTCCACTCTACGACCAGGTCGGTATAAACTTTAAGCATCTTGTGGGAACAGACACAACCATTATTGATCACGACGAACATTGACGTCATTGCTTCTCAACAACAAACTTCTTTTTTTATTTCGCCGAGTCCCAAAATTTTGGAATTTACGTGTATACGTACAGTACTAGTGTTCTAGAGTTTTTATTTATTGACCCCTCTCCGATGAAAAGTTAGCTTTCGGTTTTCGTTGCTCTTGAAAAAGAAAAGAAGAAAAAAGAACTTTTCAAAAAGAATTTCAATGACTCGTGGCTTCTCATGTTTTTTTTTTTTTTAGAAACGGTGATTTTAGCTTTAGGAACAAGACTCGGCGAATATCCTCTCTTGCCACTTACCCTCCATCGTACATATGTGGGATTCCTTGGAAATCTACCATGGGACAATACGTCCGGATGGTTATTAGGACTATAAACAGTTGAAGCTGAGCGCTGAGCGCTGAAACGCTGGGGCCCCACCTTCTTTTCTGTTCTTTCTTTTCGCTATGTGGAGCAGTGCTATATAGGCTTCTAGTTCTGGAAAAACAAGGTTCGAAAAGAACTGGATATGGTGTCAGAGTGGTGTCAAAGAGGAAAACCTTTTCCCAGACTTCTGTAAACATACTAAAGACTCTCTTTGCAATTGTTTTATTGAACGAAGGGCCTACTATAATACAGATATATATTGTATTTACTAGTAGATAGCCTTGTCAATGGGATATTATTATTAGTGAATGCCGATAGGACCAATCGGGTTCAGTCTAAGCCAAATATCAAGTCGTCATTGAGAAGTGAAAGGTAATCTAATTATATATATATACTTCCGAACCATAAGTTATTATATATATGATGTCAGAGGCTGTCTGAGGGGAGACCGGTAGTAACCAAATACAGGACCCCCGACAATAGGCCAAAATGTTATATCCCAAATGGCCCAAAATTCGGGATTCCTGTCCACACCAAATTTGGCCAAATTTCAAAATATCTGTCCGTTTTGCGTCCGGCCTGACCCAAAATCTCGAATTTTTGTCCGCATTTTGGCATCCGGCCTTAAAAACTGCAAAAAAGCGCCCAGCTAGGTATATTTGGGCTTTTTATGACTGTCAGAGTCCATTTGGATGCAAAGGAGAGGTTGCTGGGGTGTTTAATTTTGATTACTAGTACATGGTATTTATATAATAATTTACGCTTGGGCAAATTGGTAAGTATAAAGTGTCACAGTCTTGGTTGGTTTACCTGTGGAATGGTGGCCATCTGGACAGAAGCCTTCAATACAGCACACATGTTGCTTGTTGACGATACCTGTTCATTTCTGTGACTCCGGTCTTTGCATACATTGTGATCCAGACACATGGTAAATTTTCTGTTAGGCATAGCCAGAATGACAAATAAATAGGTTTAAGAGGATACTAGTATAGTACTACTACTGATAAAAAATGTCAATATCGTGGTTTGAACAGAAAGCATCAAGAAAGCTCAAAAAAGTCACAAGTGCTTGACTACGTCTGCATTGGATCTTACCTTGTATTACCGGAATAGCTGCTGTCCACATCAGGGACCTGGGTTTTGGTCGCTGAAGGCCAATTTTTGTCCAATTTGCGTGCGGCCTAACGGCCGAAAATCCCCAAAATCTGTCCGCATTGAGATATAACATTTTGGCCTATTGTCGGGGGTCCTCCAAATACTAGTACGTATAGGTACGTATCGGGGTATATATATAACATAAGTACCACCGGGTGGGACGGAAGGAGAAAAACACAAGGCAGCGGAGTACTGTGCAACGTGATACACACGTACGGTATCGATGGAGCGCCACCTGGTTTCGTTTCGGGATCTCTCAAAATTGAAGAACGTGGTAGGTTTGTGTGAACAATCATTTGCAATTGATAGATCGAAGTAAGGGTGTGAAATAGTAAGGAGAAAAAAAGAAAAGAGGATGACAAAATGAATGGATGGACGTCGATGACGTTGAGGGGTGGAGCAAAAACAAGAAATACAAACAAGGGAAGGGTACGTAAAATTCAACGTATGAGTGTGGTGGATGATTAAGCAGAGGATAATATAAGTAAAGATATATACTGTACACGAGGGGCGGCTAGAAATGAAATGAAATGAAATTGAATGTAGTACTTTGACCAAACAAACCTGTCGTCTTTTAGCCTAGATCGAAGGAGATAATGAATCTTGATTCTTGACATGCCGTGTTTTTTTTTTTAAAAAAAGAGATAAGTTTGGAAGTTTGATGTTCATGTTTATCATGATGGTAAGATCATTTGGATGACCCATGACTGGACTCGAAAATTCGTTGGTCAATATCGTGAGGCGATGGATGAATGAATATATAGATGGCTAGATGAGTGAGGCATGAGATGCAAAAATGTCGGATAAATTAGATAAAATGAGTGGGGGAACCAATTATGGTCATAGAGGGAGTTGGAGATCCTTGAAAAAAAGATCCGATGGTGAGGTAAACAATACAACGTATTTCGTGGGCGGTGGCGGTGGTGATGGGCTAGACTGCTAGTGGTAGCGGCCTAGAAAAGAAATCACTAGAAACGACATTGGAACCGCGGGCTCATGCTCAAGCTTTATAGGAAATTCATAGCATAGACCGCGCGATTCGTCAACGGCATTTTTTTTTGGGAACTGTCCAACTTCTCAAGATAGATCTACGTTCTACCAACAGTTGCAGATGTTGATCGAGCGGTGGTATGTAGAGAGACGGGTGAAATCCGCCTGGGAATCATGATGCGTAACATCAGCCCGTCGAAATCAGCTCGCACCTGCACGAGGTCTGCGTCGTATCCAAAGGAGATGCGTCGTTCAAAATGGCCTGTAATAAAAGATTTGTGATGAGATACTTGGCGGCAAGTCTAAGGTAAAGACCTACCACCGCCATTTTCCCACTTATCCGCAACGACATGCAATATTCTTCTTCTCTTTGTTGCTAAAGTGATGCCCTCCCTGGTAAAGCCTGGTAAACGGACATGAAGCCTGTACTCATTTTGTAAAGTCTCCACTTCGATCCAGCTATTTTCTGGGGGTGGTGCATGGCTTAAAAAAGGAAAGTATGGCGCTTGAGTTTGGAAAGAGGATTGATTTGTGAGAGTGGTGTTCTCTGTGGGTAATATGACTGGAGGGTCCGGTGGTGGATAGGAGGTGGTATCGTGTAGGGGCATCATATAACTTCGGATAGCTGTTGGGCGAGAAAGAAGGGAACAGGATGGTTGTTGATGAGGTGGGGGTTGGGGAGCACGGAAAGGTGATATTGGTCTTGGTAATGATGCCGATTCGGTATTACGAGGTTGAGAATTGTTTGATGAAAACGAGTCAGCCTCATTAGGTATCAAAGAGGAGTGTTTGACCGGCGGATCAGAAGCAGAACCCTGAGATGTCGAATTTGATGTATATGAACTAGCATTTGAAGAAGAGGATGATGAGTCAGATGACGAAGAGCTCATAGCACTTTCAGCAAAGGGAACAGGCCGGTCTGAGGACGACAAAGAAACCGAATCCCCTGATGAGAATGGTGAACGGAAGGATGGTGGGATCTTTTCAAAGTCTGCTTGTGGCCCAGAGAATGTAGCATTGGAGCTGACTCTGGGGAGGGCATAGAACGGGATTTGTGAAGGACTGGAAAGGCTGGCTGACGAATTTCTATCTGCCTTATTCGGTGTCCTCAAGGAGGAAGTATCAGCCATTGGTGGGGAGGGGGACTGGTTGTGGTAAGATGACAGTGTTGCGTCAGGGGTTGAATATGGTCGTGGGGAAGCAAAAATGGGACTTGAACCTGACCCTTGAGTTGGCTCGAATATGTCCTTACTAGACTCTGTAAGTAAGAGCAAGTGTCGGTATTGCTGTCTTGGAGAGAGCTCCTCTTGGATTTCTGGAGTGTCTGGCATGGCAGGAGGACGAGAGAAATGAGTGGTGGGATCACACCAGCAAATATCAATATGATATCATGGTCACATGATCAGCCACAGCTCCACCGATAAGCAGTGACACAGTGCACTGCAGTAATGATCTCCTATTGCCCAGCTCCTATTATCCGGCCTTATGCTAGGACCGCGTTCTATGGGGGCAGGTACCCCAAGTCATCAAAACTCCACAAAACTCCTCATAAATCGCTTCGAAGTACTCGGAACACCTCCTCTTCCAGATTTACCTCCTTTAGCTCGAATCAAATCCACCCGTAAACAACAATACGTTTATGACTATAATCAACCTGCAAATTCTTTGGCAACGCCCGATAATGATAAATTAAAACTTCATAAAAAGGAAAAGTCTCCCATTCGCCAGTCTATAAGAAATTTATTGTCGGTCTTGAAGAAAGGTACTAGTGGGTTGTCCAAAAAGTCGGACGACAAACTACCTGTCGGACGTCAGGATTCGACCAAGGATTCGACCAAGGAGTCGTCCAAACCACGACCTTCGAGGAAGAAGCAGACAGGTTCACTTCTCTACCTCACTCATGAACAAGGCTCACTCGCATGGACCACATGCAACGCTACTCTCGAAGAAAACAAAATCGTTCTAGCCTCCTTTACATCTAACATGGAACTACGCGTCCACGAAATCGTATTGTCTCATTGTGCGGACATCCACTCCCTTTCTCTTGTCCAGCTCGGACCGGAGGATGCCGCTCTTTTGGATGCCGTGGTGGATAGTGACAAGATGAAATTTTTTGAAATCTTGTTTGAAGGAGGCTCGAGGGAGAAATTCGCAGCAAAGTCTGTGAGAGAACGAGCGGGGTGGATTAGCGCGATTTGGCATGTATATTTTTATCCTTTCCATACTTTATCTAACCGTATACCCTTAGGGATGCTATTTTACCCGATCAATATAAAGATTTTCCAGCCCCAGGGGCCGTACCAGATTACCCAAAAGACAAACGAAATACCGAAACACCACCCCCAATAGAAAGCCCAACGCCAACGCCTATCCCAAAAATATGCGCGCTTATTCCTAGCTACTCTGATCGTTCTCTTCCACCTCTCCCACCAAAAGCTACCCTACCCCCTCTCACCATTCCTCCTCAAATTCCTTCAACGCCAACCAAATTCGGAGATCAGCATTTACATCCAGACACTTTTTCTCCCGTCAACACTCCTATTTCACCAAGTATCTACCCTCCCACATCACGTCCTACATCCTCCATCGGCTCTCCAAATCCATTATCTCCAGGTCCCATATCTCCCATAGAGTCCTCCCGTCCCAACAGCCCCTCCATAACGAATTTAACCCAATTATCAGTTGTTCGACATCGTCTAGCCCAGATTGAACGGAATCACTCGGAATTATCTACACAAAGCGTGTTGACGACGAGGACTTCGACGCCTGTGTCGCCTTCAAGTTGTTCGGCGTGGAGTAGGAAGGAAGCGGTTTGGTATAATCCGAGAGCCTCTCCTAGGTCGGATGTGGTGACTTTGAGAGGAGAAGGGAATAGGTCGCCTGTGACGCCAACGAGTCATGTTAGAAGGAAAATGCGTCGAACGGAAACGGAGTGTAGTTTGCCTGAGGACGTTGTGATAACAGACCCGTTGGATAACATCCTCGCACAACATGGACGCCCACCAGTCTCAACCCCAACCCCGCAACGAGGCAGGGGAAGAGACCAAAGCCAAGATGGACTCGAAAAGACAACACTCACACCACTCCGCCAAGACCTAACAAAAATCTCAAAAGATCTAAGTGAAGTTAAAGGCGTCTTAGGGGGTGCGAGTGGGTACCCGACGGTGCATGAGATGGTTGTGGGCCTTGACCGTCGCGTACAAGGAGACGAACAGACGTTACGCGCTATCCAGAATTCGTTGAGTAGTCTTGGAGAACGTGTTGCTGGTGTTTCTGCGGTTCAAGAACAACAGATACGGAAACAGGACCAGAAACAGCAGCCGGTTAAGGGAGGCGGCACCGAGGATGTTCAACGACTCCTTGAAAATATCCAATCTCAGCTCTCGTCTGTTTTCCCTTCTATCTTTGGCAAGTTGACGCAGATAGCGGATAGTCAAGAAAGGGAGAAGGAGAAACAGCAGCAGGAACAGGAACAGGTGGCGTATCGTAATATAGGTGGAACACCATTGAACACGGAAAAGACAACTGAAATGGAAATCGTGTTGGCGAAATTGGATGAAATCCGTATGTTGTGTCCTATTCAAGTGCAAGCTGATAGCCCAGAATCTACTCGAGAAGGAGATGGTACCAAACCTCCAGAAGTAGGTTTTTCGAATTTTTATTCGCGTCATCTTTCCCAAACTGATTTTGTGATGTCTGGACGAGCAGTATATCGACATGATTCTCACTTTCGTCGATGACGAAAGCCAGAAGAGGAGTGTTTTGATGCAACAACAAGCTGATAGCGTGCGATACCTTAACGACCTCAATACCGTTCGTTTTGCACTTTTTTCTTTGTTTTTTTTTTTTCACCCCAGGTTCTGATCCAATTTTTGTAGTGGCTCGAAGCATTTGTGAACAACGGCACATCCCAGATCCAAGGTCTAGCCACCAACATCGATCAACTATGTAAAGAGCTTGGTTGTAACACTCAACAACAGTCGGGTGTTCCTCGTCCCCCAGGAGACGGTCCTCCCACTTTGCTGACCGACATCCGTCAATTGGTGTTGGGGATGCAAGTTCGAGATCAAAATTTCGCTTCATTGCAGACTGCTGTACATGGTTTATTGGATGTGTTGAGTGCTTCGAATGCACAGAAAGGGGCAGGTATGTGTTAGGGGTGGCTTTTTGAATGACATCGAGTATTTTGTTGACCATCTTTGTTTTTTTGGTACAGATACACACGCAATTGCTGGGTTGATTGATCAACAACGCCGGGATCAGGAAATGTTGTTTAGAGCTTTCACTGACGGTAAAAATAATATACTGCTTACCACAGTGGGAGGTTATCAATATTTTGTTCTCTCTTTTTTCCTATAGAGATCTCAGGAGAAATCAAGGGTGAAAGGCTTAGATTTGTAGAAGCGATGAAAGAAGCGACTGCAATCAACGTACAAAGTAAGTTCTAACTCTATTTCTTTTTTTTTTGGTATCTATCGAACGAACGACTCATACCCTTTCGCCCGCAGTCCACGTCGAACAATTCAAACAAGAATTGAGCCGCGAAGTCATGAGTATGACTGAGGAAGTAGGACGTTTGCATCGGGAAAAACAAGTCGTTGAAAGCCAAATTTCCGATTTGTTCGCTTTTTATACGAAACAAAAGCCAGCTGCACCTGTGAGTTCTTTCTTCATCTGGTATTCCTCCCTTTCTGATGAAAAGCATTCAGCCTTTGGAAACGAATTACGTCAATGGGCCTCCTGCAAGGCAACAACAGGCATTACCCCTACCAGCACAAGAAAAACCTCGCGCTAACATACCACGGTCATCTTACCACCGCCCCTTGCCATATCCACGACAATTGTGAAATTAGCAGATGATCATTTTCCAGGAATAATAAATAACACAATCTACTGGGCAAGGGTATCATAGTGTAGCAAAGCATTTGGTTCAAATCTATGATCGATATAATCAACTATGCTCAGGGTTGATCTGACGAGCTGTCGCTGCGATTCTAAAATTGTTCGGTATAACTGTATGCCTTTTGCAAATATTTCAATGAAAACGTCCAGAGGAAACTCCAGGAACTTGCGATCCACTCACTCGTAATATTCTTGTACACCCGCGCCATCCATAACGAGGACGTCGCCCTACAATTGGTTTCAACCATGGATCAGCTTAGCGTGTTGTCCAGATAAAAAAACTACTTCCTTACATGTCTGAGAACAAAGCTCAATAGATTGCCTTTCTGTTCTCTTAGAAGATCATGTTTGGCATGAATCCGAAAATGCATCAGGGCAGGTGAACCTAGAGATAAACCTGCAACAACCGGGCCTAATCCTATTTCATTGTCGCTGTGAAACTACCCAGGGCAAAAGTGCTTGATGAGCAGTGGCGTGCTATAGAGAAGAAGAAAAAGGCGACCTACAGCCATTTTCTGTCTTTCCATATATGCGGCGCTAATGGGAGATCGTCACTGGAAGAGCCACCACAATGGGTGCCAGTGAGAAATTTCGTACCTGAGGACTTCATTGAATTCAACATGCGTTTCCAGAGCTTGTTGGATACGTTTCTGGATCAATGCACGAGCTTTCACAACAGCGCCAGGCGCGTTTTCAAAGGGAACAGTGTTAGCAGCACCTCCAACGTACTAGAAAGTCGAATAAAGGAATATACAACAGATATCCCCTGAACTTGCTCCGTACCTGGTATGGCTCTCCAGCTAAAGTTATAGTTTCGAATTATTAGTACGAATTTCACAATGTGAACACAGACCTTACAATTTTGAGAGAAGTAGTTAGTCAGAAGAGCGCCTCGACCTAAAAAAGGGACAGACAATTCAGGGGCAAACAAGACGAGACCAATACACCACTGACATTTGTGCTGTAGGAAGCGAGAGTTATTATTGAGCAGAACGAGCGAGGCTTGCCACATGTAGGATTCTTACAGATCTCAAAGGCCACCGACGAAAGTTCAGTACCCCAGCCGTAGCTTGTTGTTGATATTCAATAAATATGTCATCTGCTTCAAGCCTTCCTAAAGGGGTCCCAGGCTGAATATGATGGATCGTGCCTCTTGTAGATTCAACGGCAATGAGATTTCGAAACACTTGGAACTATGAACGTGCTTACCTTCCACACGGTAAAATGAAGGACTGGATGTTACCCATGCCCTTTTCATGTCTGAAGCCTCTAATTGGTTGTTGCTCGATTTCTGTAGAAAAGGATGAGATGGTGTACTGGCCATAAAATCGTAGAAACTTTACTTGAAATTTTATTAATAAAATGATCTTTATAACCAATAGGGAGCGAATTACTCCAAAAGTCTTTTGCTTTATGCACGGGTCCGGCGACCTCTAAATAGTACTGGGGGAGTAATTAGGGTCAAAACCGCTATAACAATGAGACAAGCGTACTCCGCAGTTCGCACACTCCCATTTTTCCCATTTGAATCTAGGGTACCTTTATGTTAGCAGCTGACAATATCGTACTATCGTACTCACCTGCAAGAAAGACGACCACAAGAGTTGCAATGAAACCCTCTTGTAAAGGCATAATTGGTGACAGTGCCATTTGTTGACAGACAAGATGGAAGGTTGGGCTTGAGTTTTCCAAAGTCAGGTGGAATAGGAAGAGACATCGTCAATTCAAGGAAACCGAAATCGTATTCAAGATTGTCGGGAAGGAAATCCCCATTGATATCTCTCCAAAACATGGAGCAGTTTGGATGCAAACAAGCCCAAGAGCGGGTGTAAACTTGAGGCGAACTCATATGACATGACTTGCACGGAAAAGACTTGGGTTCAGACGACGCTGCTTCTCTGACCTTTGTTGTGCAGAGCACTGCGCCTTGATCATTCTTACCTTTCTTTCCTGTGGTTATTATACCATTATTAATTGAATAGAGAATATATTCTGTTGATGAGAGACTTACTTGGTGTCCGCTTGGAAGCCGGTTCGAAGCTGCTGGTTGTTGGTGTGGATGGCTGTGTTAAGTCAGACAAGTCTATGGAATGCGCATCAGCTTATGTCGTATCAAAAACACGCAAGTTCACTCGCGGGTTTCCTTGTCCGTTATCCACCAAGGCGAACCCTGAAAGGGGTGTGAGCATGTTGTAAAAATTGGAGAACATAAAAGTCCAACTTGATCATCACACCAACGGAAAGCGAACTTGTATCTCACAACACGACCACTTTCGTTGTTCGCAGGTTGATATTCCGCTATAGAATATCGTTGAATCAGAGGAAACAGGTTGAGTTGGTCGAAGTCATACATACCCCATGCGTGCGCAATGGTATAAAATCCTAAGACAACATATGTAATATCTCTGGCACCGAGGTCATAGGGAAAGAGGACATATTTGTCGTCAATCAGAAGAACTAACGGCCGTTGATTTCGATAGTTGTCTAAAAGAGCGCGAACCGATTTATCTTGTGCAAGCTGGTCACTGGCCGGTTGTGCTCTCGTTTGTCCCTTGCGTGTATGAAGACTTTCTGCCTTTCCGCCACTATATAGTCAAAAAAGTTCATGCTGGTACTGTGATATTGAATGACTTGCTTACTTACCCATGTGAAATTATGAGCCTTCCTCCATGTTCAAACCTGTCCCTCCTGTGGATTTGGCATCAGTCCCGAGGGTTAGAACGGATCACAATACCAACGTACTTAGACGAAAAGGCACTTAGCAAGTAGCCTTTTACCATATTGTGCGCAAAATAAACTCCACCTTGATAGCTGCGGAACCAATCAAAAGTTTCACATACTTCTTGGCGGGACTGGACAAATATGCATGTTGAGTTCAGTTTGTTGTATCGCCATGTATTATCACGTACTTGGGCCCAAATAGGTGGCTTAATATCCAGCAACGGTTTCTGAGTAGGAAAAATGTCAGTTGGATGTCCCTCCATCGCAGCCGGAGCTACACAGTCCAAGGCAAAGTCTTCTTCGACTAGACCATCTTCCTGCGCCAGCAACCAATTTTCTGAAGCGTTTATTAATTCATCTTTCATATTCCTGTCTAACGAAGGCCGAGGGAGCTCTTCTACGGTTTCTTGAGCGCCAAAAACGTCATGACGATATGCCGGATAGAGTGGAATAAAGGTTGAGATTGATAGTTCTTGGTTGGCTTCAACATTTTGTCCAGAAAGTGGAATGGTCGTCTCAGCATTTAACTGAGCCTGGGCCGAAGAAGGCATTTCGGATTTCGGAGGTCGGCTCTTTTTCCTCTTTCCTGGGGCATGCTGCACAGGTATTGGGGCAGAGGCTTCTTGCTCTAATGTCTTCACTTTTGGAGGTCGACCTCGCCTCTTTTTCACTTCAGGCTGGACAGTTATTGGGACAGAGCCTTCTTGATCAACTGCGACTTCTAGTCGTTTGTGTTGACCGTCTTCCAAGCTGCTTGCATGCTCTCTCTTCACATTACTAGTTGTTTCATCCTCCTTGGGTTGATGGGACAAGGTCTTACTTATGGGAGGAAGAAGATCTGTAGCTGGATAGGTCTCGCTTCGGATTATAGATTTATCAGGAGATTCCACCTCGACTAATCCCTGCTTCTTTGTACGCGTCCTTTTTTTCCGGGATTGCTTGTGAGCTGTAACAACTATAGTTTCGTCCTTCACTGGTTCGGACACGGTTTCCTCTTGGACAACCTTACGTCGTTTTCTCGTCTTTCGATGACTTGTCGTCATTGCCTGTTCCGCCTTCCCAACAGACACTTCCTTTGGGGCAACGGCGATATTCTCCCTTTCCAATGCATCAAGAATACTTGAACGCCTTTTGCGTGGATTGGACCAATTGCAGACCGCTAAAGATTGATCTGAGGATGACTGTAATAGGTATCCGTGGATTTGAGGTACGGAAGTGCCCTGCCCTTCGGGCGAGTCATCAGTTTTAGAGTCTGAACGCGGAGCACATCCCTGCGGTGTCTGTTGGACGGGCCCAGGTAAGGGAACTTTCTTAAAGTGCAATCCAGCAAGTCGGCGGGGTCTCTTTGTTCTGTCAGGATCATTGCAGAATTCCTTGTTGATATCTATGACCTTATCGGCAACGACTCCGTTAATTTGTTGGGGTCCTTGTCTCCCCTTCGCAGGTTGAGGATCACGACTAGCGGCGGCACGTTTCTCTCGGTTAACTAGGTTGTGACTTGCTGGTATTACAGACAAGTTCGGTCGCGATGGGAATGCAGAAGCATTGATATCAACTTTAGATGAGCCATTTCTCACTACTGGTTCAAACCTAGGACCCACGGATGATGGACAATCTTGTAATAGAAGCTTGGACCTTTTCAGCGAAATATCAACTTCGTTGCGAAAATTTTTCGTTCTTTTGCCAAGTGACCGGCCGCTAACAGCGAAGTTCGAGACATGACGCAATTCAGTGTTGACCTCCCTTGGTCGTGGGGGCGGAACCGGGGTCTTCTTTGTGGCAGCCCCAAGAATGGGACGAGATCTCTGCTTTCCCTGTGCAGGACGAGCCTCGTTACCTCCCTGGGGATCGTAAGTGTTAGGAACTAGTGGATTTGTTGGTAGCGACAATGCTGTTTTGTTGAACTCGGATCTACTAGTAGCAGACATAAGTGGTGGACAGCTTGGCTCAAGATGGTTCGAGGCTTGAGATCGAGGCTCGAGATTGTCTCCCACTCCAAAATTAGTAATTTGGTTATCGGGTTTCGTCAACGTGTTGGCCAGTTGAGTGGTAATAGAGGCGTTGGAAACATTGCACAATTTACTAGTATCCGAGGCGGTTCCATTAGATTTCCGATGCTTTACAGGTCGGGTATCAGGGCTAGCCTGACGCTTTTTGCTTATCTTAAGCGGCTCGTAGACTGCTGGCGTGTTCTGTGGGTCTGGTGGTGACGGTAATGTGGAGGAACCGAGTTCGTTTTGGCAAAGGTTCTGTGCTTCTGATAACCCAGGTGTAGGATCTAGAGATGGCGGACAGCTCTGCGAGAGATATTCTTCTCGTTCCCAGCTGCGTGGTACGTTGTTGTTCTTGGCATTGGGATCTTCCTTGAAGTTGAGACCAACGGGTATGCTATAAGCCTTCACTTCTTTTGGCAGTGACTGGCCACGAAGAGCGCCATTTGAGACGTGATCCGATTTATCGCTGATGTCCTCATGTTGTGGGGGCCGGGCATTGGTCGTCTCGTCAATGACATTATTTCCAGGTTGAGGTATTCGTTTCTGCTTAGTGTGGGCCTTCTTCAGCCTCGTTGAGTCAGCGGTAGATGCTGACGATGCGCCTCGCTGTGCCGGAATGTCTAAAACATACACGTAGCCTCGTCGTTTACGCTCTTTCTCCAGGTCGCGGAGAGCAAGCTCAGTGTCCTGAGACAATGTCCAGTAGAAATGAACAAAGAATTTTATTATTCCTGGGTCATCCACTTTGACTTGCCGACATCTGAGGTCCCTCCCATGAGGTTTGAAAGCAAGATCAAGCCAAGCTTGCACTACTTTTAACTGTGGTCTGTGAAATTGCTTGTAACATGTAGATGGAATGGAAAGGCGCACTTTTTTTTTGCCTTTTATTTGCTTGGCTATTGCAGCATTTCTACTATCGTCGTTGTCCTTGCTTGTACATTGACGAGTTGGTGGGCCAGAAAGTTGACGCGCTGTGAATGTGCTGAGGAACGGTTCATCTTCAAGAAGGCCCTTGTCGTGCCATGTTTCTGGTATCCTCATCTAGAGAGATAGTAACCTTGAGATAGCAAGCGCAGACAATGTGAGAACAAGTAATAACATTTACTTAGCCGTCGGTGGTGGCCCACAGTGTGGCCTACCGGCGTATACATAATTTAATACGATAATTAATTCCCACCAGGCTCGTGACAGTGGCCAAGCAAGAATGATAAAAGTTGATACTCAAGACTTGACAATAAATTCTGGAATGTGAAGGAAATGGAAGTGACACTGTTTCTCGCACTCTGTATGGTGCATTTCCAAAGTTTTAGGTCTGTAGTCCAGAATGCAATTGATGACAGTGCGGCAAAGACTGAGGTGGTACGGAAACCGTGCGTACGCCTGTCACTGTACACTGTAGCTATTCCTCTATGTATCCGGTACCCACTACTTCGCCAGTGCGTGTTGAATCGATTCGTAAACGTCCGCCTCGACACGAGCTTCCATCTTGTCAGCTTCGGAACCGCTCCCGCCTGCTACCTTGAGAGCTTCCTGCAAATTTGAACGGACCGCCTTCATCAATAAATCAGCAAGGCTCCGGGTGTTTCAATATCTCGTGATACCACGTACTTCGACTGAGAAGTCTTCCAAGGGTGCCGCTTCTACGACGTTAATAGTCAATTTGTTGTTGGGGTGCACAGTTGCGAATCCACTTGATACTAAAAACGCGAATGTCAGTGAAGGAAAAAAGAGTGCGAAGTAGGAACCAACCGAAGAATTTTTGGCTGCCGTTGGACTCAACGACTTCTACGACACCAGGACGAAGGGCTTCAATAGAGGGAACGTGGTTTGAGAGAATACCCATGTCTCCAGACTCGGCCGGAATGTTTACTTGGACTACATCTTGGGAGTTGAAGATAGTCTAGGAATTGGATAAGTAATTTCGTGGCCTAAGAAATGAATTCGTCAGACCTTGTGGGGAAGGACCAAGGTTAGTTTTAGTTTGTCGCTTATATCGGCATATCCACGTCGCGCTAGTGAGAAGGACGATGCGCGTCGCGCAGCAGAGGACAGCAGTCGTAGAGAGGACATTTTGAGCAGTTACAAGCCCGTGTGTTTACGGATTTCTTTCCACGGTAATTGCCGAGTAGCTTTGATGTCATCATCACACACTTGAGTGACACTGCATGACCGTACACTTGTTCATTAAACCAGGGGTGATCAAAGTGTAAATCTAGCATTACACGATTACTTCTACGACAAAATAAGTACAGCTGAAAATATTCTTAGAGTTCTATTGGTTAATTATCCTTGTTGCCGCTGCCTTTGTAGTATTCAGGTAAAAGGTCGGCAGCGCTTCGTACACCTCGCTCACTGTATTCGAGAAAATTAATATAAGTGCTATCAGGGGGATAGGAATAAACGCTTACATCTCATCTACAGCCAAAAGTAAATCATAATTTATTACTTTAGAAACAACTGAATCTTTCTTATAGTCAGGATGTGATTGGACAAAATTTCTCATCCATGTTGCGGGGGTTAATAGAGTTCCTATGGCCCATACGTCAGTCAGATGAGAAACAAAGTCAATTCTACATACCATTGGACCGACGTCGAACGAGTTCCAGGTAGCTTTGAATCTTTTTCATGTCATCGAATTCGATCTCCAAAGTATCGAGATAAGCATCCACTAGGGGCAAAAGACCTGGAAAGTTCTCTCCCTGATCACAAATTTAGTAAGGAACCCAAACCGGCACAATCGCCTGCTCACCTTTCCGTTCATAATTTCATCCATGGTGAATTGGTCGTATTCTTCGTCAACTGGAAGAGGATATAGGACGCCGTGCTCGGGCAGTGGAGGTGGAGGGAAACAGTTCCTCATCTTTTTATCTTTCTTCTTAGGAGAGCCAACACTCGGCGTGCTATCACCCGAGGACGAAGTGGCACTCGATCGTCCGCTTTGGACGGTCGAGAAAACAGCCTTTCTAAAATAGAACTTGCGGGAGGCAGACGCATCCCTCTCCTGCGCTCTTCCCATGTTCTCGTCAACCTGTCCAAGACCATGAAGACGGAATAATATCAGTGTGTCAGAATTTATATCATACCTTGGAGATTGGGATATAAAAATTCAACTTCAAGTACAAAATCGCCCGGGAGAGCAACACAACGAATACAGCGAAAGCCGCATTCTCGAAATCAGTCATTTGTACCTCCATGCTGCGGAACTCTACCCTCCAACCAATGGGAGAGTTAACTGGAGGCGGTTTGAAACGTAATGTTTGCCAGTTAGTTGATTGTATGTTCTAGACATGATGAATCGACTTTCGGATTTCAACTGCTAGGGCGAAAAGCAATACCTCGAAATGATCGCTGCTTGCATAATCATCCTGGTCGATGGTTTCCGAAAAGATCACTAAAGGATCTCGAATGAACAGGTGAGAAATATGCTTGGATAGCAGGTCATCGATTCCTTGAGACAGAATTGAACCATCAGTTCAAGTCTGATTTGCTACAACCTACCGTGTGCGCGTAAACGGTCATAAATTGCCTCGTCGTATGGTAGAGGATTATCGTTATACTCTGGTCGATTCATCCAGTGATCTGAAATATAAAGATCAACGCTGTCATATCGTGACTTTGGAATCCTGAATCTATTCTCCTTCAATGGCTGCAGAAAGAAGTGTTTGGATTTGTAGCAAGTCGTACAAAGGTCAAACAGCTTACCTTGAGCCCCCTTTCTTCCTCGGTGCGATCATCGACGCTTCCTGCAATTACATTCCAACGGCTGTCAACGTCGGCAAGATAACCTCGCCAAATTGGACTGGCCGCAGTCAATGCTAACTAACTGAAAAGTCAGTGAAATATCGGACAAAAGGTCTGAAACGCACTAGGATAGGTCCTATGGGTATCAGCGCATCGTAAAGCCTTCTTGCATCAAAAACATTACATGCTTGGAAGGTTAACTGTAAACAGCAGCATCCCATGCCAAAGCCCATGGCATCCAGATAGATATGATCTGGTAATGCTGCTCCACGCTTGGCCTCTAGCTCCATGCTATGAGCTCAGACCATTTTGCGCAGATAAACATGAGACAAACCTGGATCTTCTGCATAAAGTGAACGGTCCCATGGTATGGTAGGATCAATGAATGGCCGCGGCGTTTTTTCATCAATGAAAAGAGGCAGGTTGATGGAAACCTTTGAGCCTCTTCGACGTCTTATATTGGCAGTAAGCGTCCTATTTTACGATGAATGAGAAAATTATCAACGAAACATGCGAGCTTGAGGACGAACGGGAAACGCGCATGAGGATTCGTAACTTCCTCAGGTAAAAATAAACTATGACTGGAAATGGCATCCTTCGGGTCGAAGTAGGGTTCGGTAAACTGACCAAGAACACCCATGAGCGGAAAGGATGTAAAAGTCAGTGGTATCTCATTCGGGTTCAAATGCTTGCGGGCCAAATATCGTCTGTCAAATGGTTAGCCGGTTGCCGATGAGAACTATGAAGGAACGAACCTATATCGCATATCATTCTCTACTGACAAAAGATCGGGTATTGAACCAGTATATGGCGCACCAGGCGTAGATTCTAGCATATACCGTCCGTATTCAGGATGAAACTTGGGCACAACAACACTATGTGAAACAGATGAGTAGATTTCAAGCATTAAGAATCTAGGCACATACTCCTCTGGATAATCTACAGGTATGTCATTGACGATAGCGTTGAGTTTTGCCAGAATTTCAGTTTGCCTCAAGGACAGCTTGGCATTCTTTTCATTATCATCAAAAGAAATGACCATGTATTCAATCTGTTGAAATCATAAATGTTATCGGAGACTCAAGACAAAATAAGAACGAACCTCATCTCCCCATAGGAGTTCATCGCCCTGCCGATCTTTCAGCCTGTCCCAAATATGAAGGAACTGAGTGATTCCATGTGTCCTAACGTGGTCCGCATACTTTTTGGCTTCATCCCATACCAGAGGAGTTCCAAGATACAATAGACCCATGGCCTTCTTGTTGGTCGACCGTTTGAGATAGTACACTAGGGGGAATGGCAGGAACTGAAAAACACCCTTAGGCAGTCAATCTACTAGTAATCAAGTGACATTCACTTTCTTACTAAGGGCAGGAATTCAATCCGGGCCGGCTTCAAGTTCTGAATCAGCTCTGCACATTTTATTATAAAGCGCCAACACTTGAAGGGAAGGGATCAGGGAAAGAGGAAGCACTCAACGGCAGTATTCAGATACAGTACAGGAAAGATTCTCATGGTAACCTCAAACCTCCGAATAGATAGGACTAAGTGACAGCACATCCAACTCAATCCAGAAGAATCCACGAAGGGTCTGCTTAGGAGTCCGACGCCCCGAACTACATATATCTTCTCAGAAGGCCGTTCCTCGTCCGCACAGATAAATTCCGATTCACATTCACATACAGACATACAATCAGACAGGCGCAGTCCTATGTAAGGCATGGCCTCGCAGGACTAAGATAGGAATTTAAAAATAAAAATAAAAAACACTTGTTGTGATCCGATGTATTCTGATCACCTGTCAAAAGTGAAAGCAAAGGTTAAAGATGATAAAATCGCATATTGCTCTATATGTATTTATCTTATTAACCATTCGCCCCATTCGTCGCCCATTTCAGGCATATCTTCAGGGCCAGCAAAACGTGTCGCAGCGAACGTGTCCATGATTCTTCTTGATTGAATTGGAGCTTCACAGAAACATCACCGATCTTATCCTTAATTATTCTAACTTCATTGTTAGTTCTTTCTTTTCAGAAGAATTTATTTGACACAAACTGGTGAGGAAAATCGACGGTGGCGTCCTGCGACTTTATGTGATCCATGAGATGTTTGAGGCAATCCAAAAAAGCTACCATCGCGATATCAAAGCGACGGTTGTGCAACAGTCGTCCAAAATGTAGGTCGCCAGACCCGTACAATTCGTAATGGGCTTTATCACCAGTTGTCTTCTCAATCCTCGAAAAGGAGCCCATGGGTACTAGCCGATAGCTACAACCCCAAGTGAGCCACAATTGGAACTCTCTACTGGGGTACTCACTTTTCAAACTTGTAATCAAGCTTTCTCACAATTGTGTAGAGCAGAAGTAGAGTTTGCCCCCAGGCGGCGTTAACTTCAGCCCATTCAACCTGCTTTTATTGGATTAGAAAGATAAAGAAGTAAGCTGATACTCACTGGAACTCCCGGAACTCGGCCAAGACGAAGACCATTTATCGTCCCGAACACTCCGTCATGACCGATACAAAACGCATCGTTGTACACATTTGTTCGTTCAAGCTTCTCCAAGGTGGCAACTCCCGTAGCATATGCAGCTCGTAGTGTTGCAACTTGAGAGGCTTGTTGTTCTTTTGCAAGAATGTGGTCGTTGTATGTCCGCCAGAATCTAATGAAACTTAGTTTGGCCACTACACAGTCGATTACAACAGAGCTTACTCCGCCTCTTCCAATTCCAATCCTTTCTCATCGATCTCCAGTTGACGTAGCTCCGAATCGAGTTGTTCTCGTTCTCTTTCAGCCTCCTTGATTTGTTCGATTACAAGAGCTTCTTCGAGTTTCAATTTTTCTATCTTCTTTTCCGCATCTTCTTTGGTCAAGCCTTGTGATTCTCGCTCCCTCTCCTTTCTGACTTCCTTTTCAAATGCGATGTAGCCGTCCCTTTCTTTCTTAGTTTCATCAAGTTGTCGTTGTAAATTTGTTAACAGAATTTGGGTGCATTCCGCGCAGAGAGGATGATCAATTTCAGTTCGAGTAGATAGAAGATTGAAGAGGCGAGCAGTCGAGCGTAGGTGATGAGATAATGGAGATGGGTTCGCGTGATCCTGTTCTACAGTCCGCGATAGTGGTTGGTCAACTGATATTTCGTTGGGGGTGCTACTTTGTGGTTTGGATGTCCCCTTCTTTAGACGAGCTGGCGAAGATGTCGGTGGAGGAATATTCTGGATGATACTATCTTGCAATAACACAAAGGATTCATTTGGGAGTGGGGCCACACGTTGGGCTTGCTTGCCTACTGCGCGGGGTGACAAGGAAGCATTCGGCTTGCTCGATGGACTGGAAGCTTTGGAGCGTTGCCACGCAACTTTTGATGCTGAAGGTGGGTCGATCAAGTCCCTTCCTGATGGCTTATTGGGGGTTGAAGGCAACGTCGCGACAATCATATCATAAGCACCCGGGGCGAGGTCAACCAGCGAGCCATCTATCTGTTCATCATTAATAACATTTAAAACGAGAAGGGGGGATATCTACCTGAAGAGGCTCTTTACATTGTTGGCATACCAGTCCAAAACTCATAGCTGGAGCTAAGCTTGAAGTCAGACTAGCTAAAAGTTATTATAAATTGAGCGTCGTCATATCTGCCAAAGATCACATGATGTGTACAGCAACTTCCAACAGACCATTGCGCACCATGATTTCTCAACTCATGAATAGCAGGTACTCACTGGCAAAATCACTGGGAATACGATCGTTCTCATGGCTCTTCCGAGTCCCCTTCTCGATCAAGGGGTCCACATTTAAGCCCATGTGTAGAGTTTGCGACTTTAATAACGGAAGCTTCTGGTCTAGATAAAGCGTCTCATTTATGCACGCCTTACACGCCTTGGACTGGCTAAATACGATGTTTGTGCGCTCTACCCACTAATTTCTTGTTTTAGCGGTGAAATTGCCTTTCACCAGTTCCTATTATTCACTTTTCGCCTGTAAGTGCTTTCGTTCTTATTACTTAAAGGCATATTTAATTGCTACCCAGATGTCCACTCGCTTATTCGCTCTCGTTATTGGGATTGATGATTACAAGTCGGGGAATATCTGGAATTTACATTCTTGTGTCGAGGATGCTAAACGTATGAAGCGTTGGCTTATAGATGGATTGAATGTCCCTAAAGATCAGATTCGTCTCTTGCTCAATAGCCAAGCGACAAAGCAGACGATTGAAGATTCCTTTATGGAGCACCTTGTCAATAATGCCGCGATTGAAAAAGATGATGCTATCATCGTTTACTTTGCAGGCCATGGTAGCTCCTTAGTCGCCCCTCGAGACTGGTTCCAAGAGGCAGACAATACGGCTGAAGTGCAAGTTATCTGCCCTTATGACCACGACACGACCACTACTCAAGGCAGGATTGCCGGCATCTCCGAACGTTCCTTGCACGCGCTCATCGACGATGTGTCCTCGACGAAAGGCAACAATGTAACTCTTATCCTTGATTGCTGTTTCTCCCCCGCCCAAACTCCGAGAAATATCCTCGATCGACGAATTACCCGTTGGACACGCACGACTAAAGCTGTCCCAGATGATCTATACCGTGGCCTTTGGACCGGCGCTCGAGGAAAACCGCACACTTCACACCTTGGGTTCTTCAATCCACCATTAACCACGCATGTGCTGCTTGCTGCTTGCTCCTTGGGAGATAAGGCTGCCGAAGGCAAAGAAGGTGGTAAATTTACTACGAACTTGATTCGTGCTATGTCGGAACTCCCTCTGCATCGCACTTCCTATGCGCATCTGATAGAGCATCTTCTACAAACCACTCCGAATTCTCAGAGATTCGTATGCTTAGGCCAGTACAAGGATCGAACTGTATTCAATGGTGTCCCTTTCGTGATTGACAAG
The DNA here is from genome assembly GCA_015039465.1 of Phlegmacium glaucopus. Classification (NCBI taxonomy): domain Eukaryota; kingdom Fungi; phylum Basidiomycota; class Agaricomycetes; order Agaricales; family Cortinariaceae; genus Phlegmacium; species Phlegmacium glaucopus. The sequence goes on along the minus strand of MU130154.1, from coordinate 679,686 downwards.
CGATCCTCATTTGCCACATTGGAATCTGACACAAACCGGCTCAGAGTCGAGGTTGGAACCATCCACGGCATAGTTGAAGGGAGCGAATTCACAATTCATCTTCACAACTATCTTTACTCTCGGAATCCGCCCATCGCCTGTGTTGTAGTTTCTGAACTACATCCAACCTGGTGTTACGTCTGTATCAAGTCACAAACATCAGAAGTCCCAGCCACATGTTGGGCTAAAGTCTCGAAGTGGAATAATCATCGTCCTTTCCGTGTCAATCTCAAATCGACACTCACTTCCTTCGTTCGAATATGGAAGTTGGGCAGAACCATTCCTACCAAGGCCAACGGCTTTCCATCGAAAAGTGGACTCAACATATTGAGAGTAAGACACGCGGCTCAAGCAGACATCTCCCTCACTCTGGGGCGGCGTAGTGTTACTGTTTTTCAACATCAACCAATAATTTCAGAGAAGCATCATCGCGTTGTTAAAATCGAGAAGGATGGGTTGGAGGTGATCGACGATGCTGCCCGATTTAATCTGCATCTTTTCCATAAAAATCCCGAGTATCCCCTTCAAAATCTCATCGAAATGGAACTCTTCCGACTAGATCCCCTTTCTTGGACCAAGGTCGACCCAAATATCCTAGACAATGGAGCGGCCATTCTCCCCTACGAGGGAGGAGCTATCTACCAAATCATTCTTCAGAACAAGTCTCAAGTCGATTTATGGCCATATCTTGTTTATATGGATCCCATCCGCTACAGTATAACTATGCTCTATCACCCAAATCTTTCTCTGGAGGGACCGCCTCTTCCAAAGCAAGGATTTCTGGAGATTGGTTCAGGAAAACCTGGGTCTGAGGCTCTGTCATTCGCATTAGGAGATCATAATCATCTCGACTCTGGATACTTGAAACTCTTCCTCTCTTCTACGCCTGTAACCATGAATCTTTTAGAACAAGCACCTTCCTTCTCCTCACTTACTCCTCCCGAACGTGAGGGATTTTCGGTGACGCAATCTGGAGTTCAAATATGGGATACAGCTATTGCATCGGTCACCTTCATTAGACATCCTTGAGTCATATACTTATGTCAGGAATCTATTCCTTTGGCGCGTGGTCAGTGCATTTTTGCAGGTTCGACTTTCGGAGAATGAAATTGATGCTTGTATCAATGGACCATAAATCAAAGCTGCGGCTTTCTAAATTATACATCGTCTTATCTGTATCATGTTTTGTAAACTAATAAGATATTGTGGGTATTGAGATTAAGTTGATTGCTCCGCAATTGAGTACAGTACACAGAACAATCATGATCAACGCGTATGTCAATTCACGTGATACAAATTTGACCATCGCACATCAACAGAGGATCGCGTCAACTAATTAGTGTACCTACATATTTGGCGTCAATGTCAAGTGAAAATCCACCTGAAGGATCGACTGACTCGGAAAGTTTGGTCAAACGGCTTGCAGGACCTTCATCTGGAAAAGCTGGGTCAGTCGGAACAATTTCACAACGAGTTTGCGGCGCACTCACGCACTCACAGACTAGCGAAAGACCAGACAGAAATTAACCGTATTATTTCGGAAGTCTCTAAGGGCTCGAAATTCTACGAGGTGTGCACTCTCTTCAAACATGCCTTCCTATGAATCTAACGAGGATTATCAAACATGACAGAATGAGAAAAAGAAGGACATGGAACTGACTGCACGGATAGAGAAGATATTAAAGCAGAAGGAGGAACTAACTAGAGGGGTCGACCTTCGTAAGTCTACTGTTATTTTTCATAACGTCTCATTGTCCATCTTGTGTCTGCAGGTAAGGTCGAGTTGGTTGCAGATCAGTTGGTAAACGTTGGATATCGATTTCTGGTTGCTTTGACTTGACCTTTGTCCTAATTTCGTCAAGCTAGCACAAATTGAATCCCACCGAGACCTGACCCAGATCGTCGTTCATGTTGATATGGATGCATTCTATGCTGTACGCACAGTTACTTTGAAAAATCACTCCCTACTCCTACTCATCAATTCAGAATGTCGAACTGCTAGATAATCCAAAACTAGCTGGAAAACCATTTGGTGTGGGTCATCCTGTCGTTTCCTATGCGCTACTTCCTAATTATCAATAGGTTGGGCGTGGAGTCCTGACAACTGCATCATACGAGGCTAGAAAGTATGGCGTCCGCTCTGGGATGGCAGGTATGCTCGATCGAGGGTGTCTTGTCAATTCGAGATTCTGATCAATTTTTTTGCAAGGTTTCGTTGCGAAGAAGCTCTGTCCTGATCTCATAACTGTTCCAAACCGATTCCACAGGTATATGGAGATGTCAGGGAAGGTTATGGATATCTTCCATCGGTATGATCCTACCATGTGTCCAACTGGATGCGATGAAGCATACCTCAAGTGAGACCTATGCTGCTCTCTTATCTATAGATTGTTTGAACAAGGCTACAGTATCTCGTCATATTGTGAAGCACACTACTTGACAGCAGGAGAATGTGTACAACAAATGCGAGATGCCGTGTTTCAGGAGACGAAACTGACGGTCAGCGCCGGCATTGCTCCTAACAAGGTGAATATAGTGATGTCAACATTCCCTCCAAGTGATTCAATTGACTTGTTTAGATGCTTGCAAAGGTACGTTTCCCGATGTTCAGGCATTTGTATCGAAATCCTTAATTTGTTGTAGATATGTTCCGATAAGGTCTGTTTTCACTAAATTCCAGTTTCGATCGTCAAATTTCTAATCCAGAGACACAGAACAAACCAAATGGTCAATTCCAACTTGATTTTGATTCAAAAGTCATTAAGGAGTTCATGCGTGATCTCTCCATTCGAAAAGTACCAGGAATTGGTCGTGTGAATGAAAGGCTGCTGGAAGCCATTGGTATCAAGGCAAGTCAACAAGTTACTTCATCCAGAATACATTCTTTGATGGATTTCAATATCAGACGTGCGGCGATATCTATACCCAGAGGGCTGTCATTTCATTGATGGATAAACAATTTGGGCTCATGTTCCTATTGCGCACTTACTCGGGGGTCGCGTCGAACGTAGTCCAAGCGCATCAGCGAGATGAGCGGAAGAGCATAGGCGCAGAACGGTTTATTCACTCACTGTCCATATTCAAATTTGTTTTCATACTCATTGCAGAACATTTGCTCCGATTGATCAAAAGGAGAAGATTCTAGAGAAGCTAAACGAGGTTGCCGCGGAACTTGTGAAAGACATGGAACAAAATGGTTGGACAGGTCGCACAGTCACATTGAAATACAAACTCGATACATACCAAGGTGTGTCCATTTCAAAAAGTCTTCAAAAGGATGCATTTCATACGATCGTTTTAATCTAGTCTTTACTCGCGCAAAATCATTCGATCGTTGGGTTTCGACGAAAGAAGAGCTATATAATGTCAGTTATCTTTGCAAGCTTCGCCTTTCCTTAATTGAACACATTTCATAGACCGGCAAAGAAATATTGGCCCCCGAATTTCCTCTGAAAATAAGGTTGATCGGCCTTAGACTAACTAAACTGAAAGATTTGAGAGACACAGGGCCTTCTTCAAATGGTATCAAACGTGTATGTGTTAATTTTCATGTCTAGGGTCTGTGGTCATGACAACTTTAAACCCAGTTCTTTGAATCCATGAAGGACCAGTCACCGCGGAAAAAGTCCAAGTTAGTTCATGATGACCCCTCTGAATTCGATTCAGTCGATGAGATAAACGAACATCTGGCAATGGAAGAGGCCATGCCTGGGTTTCACGAAGATGATGAAGCCGATCTTGGCATGGAAGATGATGAGCCTGAGGAGATCATTGAACAAGATGTACCCATATCCCGACCTGTTTCGACAGCACATCGTCCGCCACCGTTTGTCAGTGATGATCAAGCTTCTTCAAGCAAACAGCCCCCTACAGGTCCGCGTGAAATTCATGACATAGACATGCGAAAGCCGCTTTCAAAACGCGAGACCGCAACACATAACTGTCCTGTCTGCAGCAAGACCCTTGAAACTGATAACGAAGGACTCAATGCTCACATCGATTTTTGTCTTAGTCGGGGAGCCATTATGGAAGCACAAGTTGAAGCGAGCCAGTCCTCGAAGTCCTCGAAAACGGGTGGCAAGTACACGGGGTGGCCAAAGCCAGAATCAAAGAAGAAATTTGAGTTCAAAACCCGACCTGTGTCGAAAGGCAAGCCGCCAGAAAAACGGGGAAAATGAGCATTCTGGCCAGGACATTTTCTATGTATGTATTGCTAAGACTTGTATTTCTAATATAACAGTATCTATCCTCTGTGCAACTTGAAAGAGTTTTGCACGCCCTTTCCTGCTTTGATATCGTCCATGCAGAGACTGTCAACTTGTCTTCCCTTGGTGGCTAATTTAATGACCTGCGATTCCAATAGTCGTGGGACACAGACGACCCCATCTTCATCCGCAATTATCCAATCCCCTGGCTCGACTGTCACAGGCGGAAAGGTCTCTGCGTCCAGTCCTTGTGGGGAAATTGTCAATGGAACATTGATTGCAGCGGGTTGTGTGAAAGGAGATTGGCCTAGGGTGGAGTGCCCTCGTGAGAATACAGGAAACCCTAGAGCACGATGCTCTCCGATATCCCTACAACGACCTGAGATAACTACGCCAATCGCGCCTTGAGCCTGTGCACCAGCAGTCATGAGGCCGCCCCATACTGCATTTTTAGCTTCTGGATTTTATGAATAGAACGTTTTATGAGCGGATATATTGGAGAACGAGTATTCACCTGGGGGGGCATCAATGACAATGATTGAACCATTAGGCGCAGAGTCAACGAAATGAGATGAGAGTTTGGTGCCAGTGGGTGAGGCCAAGACCATTTGGACTGTGTAGGCTGGGCCACAAATACGTATGTTGCTTGGGGATATCATATTAATATCGGGAATATGACCACCATGAGGAATTGAAATCTTTATCAAGGCATCTGATATTTCACAAGTAGAAAACTGAAGGAGCAGAGACATATGGTTAAAGATAAGATAAGATTACGATAGCACGTGGAATCCTTGATGACAATGCGCACTAGAACTAGGAACATAGCTCATCATGAACCCTCGCTCGCCACCAGCTCGTCCCCATATTGGCATACATCCATCCCGGTTTTCCACTGCAACTGAATGGGCCGAAGATGATGCTTGGGATAGTACCTCAGACTCCGAGTCCCCACGTCAATCAACTTTAAACAGTTCTTGGAGTCGTCCATCCGTATCAACTGCTCCAAAGAAAGTACAGAGAACATCATCTAGCTCCTCTTCAACACTCGCTTTCTCGTATACCCATTTAAATGCGCCAAATCCAGGTTCATATCCTCCGAAACCAGACTTAACGGCCCCTGAAACGCCGAAGAATGGCTGGACCATCGTCAGAACCTCTCACAGTAAAAAGGGAAGCGAAAGCAAGATTAATGTAAAGACTGGTACTGGGTTTGAGCAAGATGGAGATTCGAAGGATGTCGATGTCGAGGGTGACATGATCCTGGGCGATCTTGAAACTGAAACGAATACAACCGACATGAGTGCATCTACAGCATCCCATGCTTCCCATTCAATGAATGGCGAAGGCTCTATCCGCCAAGATATTGATGACATCGTTAATGGTATTTATCTTCATCAATCAAATTATGCCCCACATTTGTTCATAAAGCAGTTTTGCGTCCTATCAAGATCCTTTAAACGGAATAAGACAAAGAAATACACAAAACGATCCTTCTCCAGTAGGGTCGCATCATAATGACCGAAAATCCACAACTAAGCAGGAACGTCCTGAAAAAACGGAAAAGCTATTGCGAGAGCGATCAATTCGCACAAATCGTCGACACAAATTCGTAGAGTGCTTATCCAGTCAGGATGTCAATATTGGTATGCGTGATATGGGGCGCGTCAATATCTTCATTTCTGACCCGCTTCCAAGGCGAACTACGAAAACTGGCATGGGCAGGCATTCCAGCTGATCTCCGCCCAATGGCCTGGCAACTTCTGCTTGTGAGTTCAGCAATACGGGAAGCTGTGATACTGATCCCAAATCTACGTATCAGGGCTACCTGCCTCTCCCAACTCTCCTGCGCTCAATTACCCTGACACGAAAAAGAGGCGAGTACCAAGACATGGTCGACCTTGCATTTGCCCGTGGACGAGAAGGCCTCGACCAGCAAATATGGCACCAAATTGAAATCGATGTGCCCAGAACACGCCCAGGCGTCAGGCTATGGATGCATGCAGCGACTCAACGGGTAAGGGCAGCGCGTTCCGAACCCAACTGCTCATCATTTTAAAAATGGGTTGTGCAGAGCCTGGAACGTATTCTCTACGTGTGGGCCATACGGCATCCAGCAAGTGGATATGTGCAAGGGATCAATGATCTTGTTACCCCGTTCTTTCAAGTTTTCCTTTCCGCTTATATCGGTGAGTCTCAGGGGGTTGACTTAACCACTCATTCTTACCAACAACACCTAGATTCTGATCCGGAGAATTTTGACCCTTCTCTCCTTCCTCCTCATGCCTTGTCTGCAATCGAGGCAGATTCTTTTTGGTGTCTTTCACGGCTGTTGGATGGAATTCAAGACAATTATATTTTTGCCCAACCTGGAATTCAAAGAAGTGTAAGAAGAATGGCTGAACTAATTGCACGCATTGATGGTCTGTGGAACACATACGTACTTATACTCGCTCTTCTCAATCCACCGTTCTCTTCTCAGCTCCCCTATCGGGTCACCTTGAATCACAGAACGTCGAATTCATGCAGTTCGCCTTCCGTTGGATGAATTGTCTGCTAATGCGTGAAATCAGTGTACAAAATACTATCCGCATGTGGGATACATATTTGGTAAGTAAATCTTCTCGTTTCAACTGAATTAAACTTAAACTTGTTGCTTGTAGGCTGAAGGACCTGATGCATTTTCTCAATTCCACCTATACGTTTGCTCAGCGTTCCTGGTACGTTGGAGCGAAAATTTGCGGAAAATGGACTTTCAGGTAGGCTTGTTCGCCCAATCAGTTGATATCTAGTTTTAAGTTGTGGATTACCTAGGGTATTATCATGTTCTTGCAATCTTTACCAACACAAGATTGGGGAGATCATGAGATTGAGATGCTCCTCAGCGAGGCATTTGTGTTAAACTCGATATGGCACAATGCGCAAAGTCACTTTAATGGAAAATGAACCAAACATTGCATTTGTATTATTTTGATTGATATCTAGAGTATGAGGGTGACATAACAAAAGCATGAAACAACCATATTGGATCTGACGTTTCAAGCACATAGCGGCGACATACATTATTATCGGGTCCATTACACCTGCCGACTTGTGGAATGCATTGATCTCGAAATAGCAAGGCTAAGACAAGAAGACTAGAGTCCTATGCAAATACAAATATTAACTAATGAGTGAATTTACCAGTCCCTGAAGTCGTCATTACTCTTTATCTTTGGTCGTTACCGATTCGATCTCTTGGTCGAGTGCGTCTTTGAGCTGTTGTGCTTGTTCCTCTCCAGGTAACCGAACACAGTAGGTTTGTGAGACGCCATTATCATGACCAACGAAAGTTAAGGCCTTTTTGGCCAGAGAGGGTTTCAGACCCGAATAGATTTTGAAATTCTGGGATCGAAATCAGTCAAATCCCTTGGTCGCGGAATTACAATACATACAATAAGAATTTTGCCGTTGGTGCTATTCCGCAGAAGCATTCGCCGCGCACTCGTATTGTTGTCTTTTTTCAACCTCAGAATACCTAATGAATGGCACTTGAGATCACTATGACACCACTCGAGCAAGGTTGCTCACCGAATCCAAGATCAGCCCAGCCGGGTCCGTCTTTTGCATCCGCCTTTCGCATTCGATATGCTTTTACCTTGATAGCATGAACCGTGCTTTCATTCTCCTCTCCTTCCCCCTCATCATCATGAGGATTATGTACAGAAAGCAAGCTCGATACACTTCCACCTGACTCTCCGGCTCCCTCTGTGGTTGGTGTTGCTTGTTCTGACTCTTCTCCATCGGCCGCATCGTCAGTAGTTTTCTCGTCCACAGTCTTTGATTTAGATTGCGCGTTCCCACTGGATCCGCTACCAAATTGAAAATGAACGGTACTGCTGGCTGCTGGTGTCGGAGTGCTCGGAGTTGTTGACGAATTGGCTGAAGCACCAATTAGATCACCTGTGGTATGCCGGTCAGCAGTAGCACCCCACTTGAACGTCGACGAGGGCTTGCTAGACCCAAAAGGTAAGTTTGTAGTAGAACCTCCAAATTTAAAAGGACTAGATGTCGGAGCAAAGAGAGATGTGGTAGTAGTTGAAGAGGTTTGCTCAGGAGGTTTGAAGGAAGGCGTTTGAGATGAAAAGCTGAATACGGATTGTGTCGGAGTTTCGTTGGAAGAATTGAATGTTTTAGATGCTGTTGACGAGGAAAATCCGAATGGGTTAGGTTGAGCGCCGACATCAGGAGGAGAGAAAATAGAAGTTGATGGGGTTGAAGGTGTAGAAGAGATGCCAGAAGTTGAAAAAGAAGATTGTGCTCCTTGTGCCGTCGGTTTTCCAAAAGGCGAAGCAGCCGCTGGCATAGAAAAGAAACTCGACGATGATGATGATGAATTGGACGATGAAGGCAAAGAAGCGCCGTCCTTCTCCTTCTGAATCCTCAGGCGCATTGACTTATACGATTCCAGAATCCCGGACATGTCAGCGAAAGGGTCATCTTCTACACCTTTGGAAATGGCGCTGAGGAGGGAGTGGTTTAATCCACGAAGATCAATATAGTATTTGAATAAAACTGGGTCATCTCCATCTGCAGTAGCAGGTTGCTTGGACGAGGATGAGGGATTACTAGGCGCTGGAGAGCCAAAGATGTTTGAGTTTGATTTATTCAGCACGGATGCAAATGCCTTTGATGTGCTAGAAGGAGCAGAAGATGTATCAGAAGACGGTGTGAAAGCAAACGTCGTCTTTGGTGGTGTATTAGTCTGGCTGGTCGAGCTAAATGGAAATGAAGTCTGGGGAGAAAACCCGAAAGGCTATGAGAAGGTAAGTTGATAAAATATCAGTAGAGATTGGGGCACGGACGGTAGTTTGGGCAGCAAATGAGGAGCTGCTAGAGCTGCTTATTGACTGACGTCCCAGAATGAGAATAGCTAAATATGGAATGAATGACGGCTTACATCTGATGAATGTGCGGCTGGGGTCGCAAAACCGTTGGTAGGAGCAGCAGGGGAGTTAAATGTGAAGGTAGAACCGGGTGATGCGACACTTGGTGGAAACAATGGGGAAGCCTACATAGTTCCGCGTTAGCAATCCAAGTCCTTTAGAGGAATACACCTACAGATGTCCCATTTGTGGAATTCGATTGAGCACTTGAGGGTCTTGTCCGATTCGGCAATCCACGTATTCTAGTTCTTGCTGGTTAGAACTTTGAAAGCCTATTCTAGTCATTAATCACGAACGCTCTGGTTTTCAAAACTGCCTCGGGGGCCTTGTGGAAGCCTGTGTCTGGGGTTTGCTATAGTATTATGAAGGGTGAATGAGTTAGTCGTCACCAGGATCGGGAAGACGCGCCTCGGGTTCAACATATCCCTCTTCAACCTCTTTCCTTGTCAACTGACTCTCTGCACCGCGTTTCATGGCGAACTCAGAGATGTATCAAGGTTGCTGCAACAGTTGGAGTTACCTGTTCCTAGTCTGGACGCGTTGTTTTACCCACTGCCATAACAGGCACAAACATGCTTTGACCTTGCGGCGCACATAACAACTGTTGCAATTACGTATAGTAGACAATAATGAATCCCACCGAAAAAAAAAAAGAAACAAAAAAAATCTCGTAGAACTAAGTGGAACAAGTTAACTCTAAAAGAAACAATGAATTAACTACGCAGAGGGGTTTTGATGGGAAGAGCCAGCTTGATGGCGTGGATGGCAAAACGGACACCGTTATGGAAAGCCCATAACATCGACACTAATTGGAATGTTCAACGTCAGTAGACTAGAGTACCTGCCAAGACACTCACATAAAAGAATGGGTAGCCAAAACAACAGGAGCATTCGATCATCTAAGTAAACATGAGTACGAGGCTAAATCAAAGTTGCCCCAAAGAAAAAAACTTACGCTTTTTCTCTAACTTCTGAGTAGGCTTCGTAGCCCCGAAAGATTCAATCACCTGCTCAGGTACTGGGGTACTATTATAATACCCAAGCGGGCGTATTTCAGATGGATATGGACGTGTAGATGTCGAAGCCACCGCTTCAGCCACCTCCGGCAACGTCTCTGGAGACACTTGCGCAGACCCATTTTCAGTCGCACGCGGTGTATACACTGGAGGCGGCAAATCTTCCGTTTGCTGTCGCGGGGTGGTAGCAATAACTAATGCAACCCATTTCTCCCAAGTAGTGCGCCATTCTTGTGCTGCACGAAAAGCGACATTGCCCATGTTCCTGGTAGCATCGTCGCCTTCACCTTCAGGTCTATCACCATTCACAGCAGTGGAATGGTCACCGCCAAGGAAAGATGGCCAACCAGGCATCACGGGTACAAAGACAGGGAATACCATAGGTATTTGCGGGAAGGCACCCCAGGGAACAGCGGGGAGGTCAGGGAGATGAGGTAGTGGAAGCTGAGGGATAATTCCTTGGGGGGCTGGGATTTGTGCTAGAGTGCGTTGAATCATCTTCTCCATAAAGGAAGCAGCACGTTTAGCATCAGCTGCGTCAGAGTCCTCCTTGGTTGGAGCGTCACCCTTGCTTACTTTATTGTCAAGACTGGGGGAAGGGGTGGCAGCTCGGGACACATCTGCAGATCGTCGCGGAGTAATTTTTCCTGAACGAAGAACATTCAAACGCGAAGTGCGACGTGAAATATGTCGCCTTATAACCCTGGGAGCATGCAGGTCTTCATCATCTTCAGCGTCACCCAAATCACCATCTTCATCCGCTGAACTTTGCCAGTCACTCTCCGGATCCTCTTCAGTGGATAAAATATCATCGAAGAATCCAGGCACAGCAATTTCTTTCGATGTCTTTCCAAGCACGTTGACGATCGCCAGATCGGCGCCGGCTTCCACCAAGATGGATGCACATGAACTTGATCGTGAAATTGCTGCAAAATGCAACGGAGTAAACCCATTACGGTCACGGGCGTCCACGTCTGCGCCGTGTTTGACTAGGAAAGATGCCAATGACGAGAACCCAAGGAAAGAGGCGAAATGGAGGAGCGTCTGCCCACTAGCAGAAGCATGTGATATAGCATCGAGTGTTGAAATAGAGTCGGGCGCAGAGCTGTCCAAAGGGGTATTGATGATAGTGAGAAAATCTACAATGAGGCTTTCGAAATTGTCGTTTTCGCCTGCTCTGGCGAATAATAGTGGTCGAAGATCGCGCATGGTTGAAAGAGGCGCTAGTTGCATCATGTTACTGTTATTTCCGCCTTGCGAATCAGACCCATCTCCACCAGCATTACCGACAATTCTCATAGCAACATTTTTCGCATCCTCGATCTTGCCTGTCATCTTAAGTCCGACGACTTGCAGGGCAAGTTCCATCCTAAAAAGCCAGTGTCAGGGCGTTAATTCATATGACTTGAGGTGGAAACTCACAAAGCTCTGTCCGACTCATCAGAGTATGTGAACAAAGACGGCGGAGAATTGATTTGGTCCTCCGTCTTTGGGAGTCCCTCGAACCAAACGGCAACGACACCAGGTTTTGCTCGTGGTGGTAAGACACAAACAAGGGTATTATCACTCCATCGTTGCGTCGAGCTGGCAGTAACATCGCCAAAAACACACTTCAATTGCACAGAAGGATGAAAGTTGGCACCAAGCACCGTCACTTCTATGCCACCATGGGTAGGACCCACGTTGGGAATGAGACGATGGATAGTGGGAATTTGAACTGCCATGTCTTGTCCACTTTGAGTGCGATCAAAAAACATAAATGACAGGGAATGAGGCAAAGAGGGTTCTATCATCATATTTGAAGAACTCAAAGAATGAGGGAGCGTTGGTGATGTATCTGAAAGAGAGGAATTAACTTCTGGCATGTAAACATCGGAACCTTGATCCAAAGGAGTTGCCAGAGAATCAGGCGATGACGTCTCAGATCCTTGCATTGGGTGGTGCAGAGGTGGTGGATTGCCAGGTCCCGAAGGATCGGAAGGAACCATACTCTGAACCACAGAGGAAGGAGTTGAATCTCTCGTTGTCGGTAGCGGAGAAAATATTGTAGGTGGTGATGGTTGACTAGCAACACTTCCCTCCCGAGAAACACGATTAGGTTTCCCATTTGAATCGTAAGGTTTGGGTCGCCTTTTTGTGTTATTAGTAGTCGACGAGAGCTCCTTGCGCTTTGAAGGGGCACGAAGATCCACGATAGGTAAGATATCATTCAGTGTCCCCCCTACTTGTGACCAGTCAGGATGGTCCAACGCAGTGAAGTTGTTAATCAGTTCGGGGGACTTATTACTTGACGTCTTGTGGTCATCAGTGATCATGATAGGTCTTGACATACCCGTGCCGACTACTCGACCTGAATTGTCCAGCATAGAAAAGTGAACAGTAAACCCGACCTTCTCTCGGTGATGTCGACAGTAACATGTCAGGCGTAGAGGCAAAACAGCGGTTCCGGTAGAGAAATCAAGGACTTCGGCGCAGTTGAATTGAATAATGCTTGTAGTGTCTTCGTGTTGCTTGCTGTTTGAGTGCTTGCCTTGCTTGCCGTTGCCATCCCCTTCGGATTCAGAATCCGAACGGGCGGGTCGGACACGAGCGGCTAATTTCTTCGCAATACGCTTTGCCTATCATTGAGTGTGAGATTGGAATTGAGGTAAAAGGTCTTAATTTTACGCACTTCGCGAGCCTGACAACTGGAACAGCTTACAACACTACTGTGAGGGGAGGAAGCACATGTTACGCTAGTCATAAGATACAAGACATCTTGAGGCTCAGGATCTTCTTTAAAATGAGGTGGCGGCTTAATCGGTAGAAATAAAAAGGGCGTACCAATTTTACCCTGTTTACGAGTTCGCTTCTTAGTTGTAGTGCCATGGGGTAGCTTTAACCACTTCCAAGAGCCGACACGATTGTATTTAAATGGATCGGAAGAGGAGCTAGAGTCAGCCAAATCAATGGTCACTCGAATTTGAGTTTCTACCCGGGATTTGGTGCCTCCTTCTGGAATACTTGGAAACATGATGGGGAGGCTATTAACAAATGAGTTATGGCTTCGGTAGTTGAGGGGAAGAACTGACTTGAAACAAGACTCCTTGGGCGGATGAATGACTCTTTGATTAATGGTTGAAGGACCTTGTTTACGAGGCAGAGAGGCAGGAGGAGGTATGGGTATGGTCAAAGATACCCCTCCACTTCGGGAAGGTACAAGGAGACTGCTTGCTCGAAAGTCAGGAATGGCGGTCTCCGTATGATGAGGGGGACTGGATGTAACAGGATAGGATATTGGCGAGGGGTAACTGAGAGATGAATTGAATTCCGAAGGTGGCGACCTCGGTACAAAGGTCAGATATGGATTTAGAGAACGAAGCTGTCGACTCACTCGTCATATGCATGTTGCTCAATGAGCTCATCCAAGCGCAACATCTGGTCATCCTCTGTTTTATGTTGAAGGGTGTAAAGAGGATCTGATGCCCATGGCGGGATATTGTTTTTCGTTGTGTGCATGCCTGAAAGGTACCACGATGTGAGGTCTAGTTCGCTTTGGATGGTGATTGGATCGAGGGCATCAGTCTCAGATGGCTCTGGCGTCGAAGGTGATGGTGAACGAGAGGGTTGCGTTGTTGATGACATTGAGTCCATTGCATAAGTGACCAACGCGGTCCTGAAGAAGAGGTAACTATGTTTGTTCAAGTTAAATAATATTATTCCCGCAGTATTAGGACCTTGACCCAAACTGAGTAAGTACTGAGTGCTGAACTCAAGCCCGTTTTAGGTTTAAACACACGCATAATATGGCTCGAATTCACATGCACTTGTACTAATGTATCCCTAAGTAGTCTCATACCCATCCGTTGTAGTTTGTTTTTTTTAAAGGCATCACAACGGAGATTGCAAAGCTTCACTACAACGTGCATTTCGGTCGAGAACACCTACAGTCCCCTGGTCACAAGTGTGACCTGGGCGGTTTCCAAAATTCCAAGGTTGAGTAAAAATGATTCCCTGAGGTCAAAGTTCATTCACATGTGGGGGGCCACAGGGCCAAATGTTGCTGAAATCATTGATGTTGATGTACCTGCCAGTGGAGTCACAAATGCCCATAATTTCCATTAGTCTACAAGCCTCATCAATTATCACTCCAAGGATGCAGGCCATCGTCTCTGTGGATGACAGCAACGGATGACAGCAACTTCCGAAATGTCGGGTGTTTCAATGTCATCTCGGGCAACGTAAGAATAGCCTGGTGCTTGTATTCATCAACACAAGAGGACTATAGAGAATATGGCTGCGAAAATGTCAAAAGAAGCGAAATTTGATTTGTTGCCGTGCAGTCATCCAGAGGCTCAACGAGCGTGAGGAGCACGAAAAAGTTGATTATCTAAGCTAGGTGTGACAAATCTACATATCCCAGACATTGTACAGCTGGTGGGTTTTAAACCTCGACGGTCCGTCGAGCCAGGTGCTGTGAAACCAACGGATGGGTACGAGACTATCCCTAAGTACATAGCGCTGAATTCCATAATGATTTTGTGAACTAGAGTGACTTGACGGACCAGAGTTGTGACATAGTGTGATCTTTACTTGATGCTACTATGCAGTCTTACTCGATTTCCCGTTCTTCAGGCTTGTCGTGACAGCCTCAGAATATCTTCCCGGACAAGTCATAATATTCGTTCCTTTGTTCCCATCCTCGCAAGAGCCTTTTCTTCTGAAAATAATAATCCCCCGCTCACAAAAACCCCAAATGACTTTCCATCCCCAGCCCATAAAACCTTAACTCTCCTGCACAAGGCTACCACTCTGTTACCACGAGCTTTTAATATCAAACGGATTTCCGGTTCTACGCGACCTGAAGAGACAGCCGATTTTTGGAACGTTATACTGTCTAATATTTATGAAGACCTTTCGGCGACAACTAAAGGACCTGCCAAAATAGTAGGTTCGTGCACTCCAATCCAGTTTTTTGAAGGGAGTATTGATTGCCTGTTTCCCTTCCAGTCTGTGGCGTAGATGAATGGTCTGGTGCCCAAGAAGTTTTAACTGCACTGCTGGCAGACCCGTTGACTAATACGGGGCCTCAGTTTGATTCTCTAAATAACCGCTGGAGCGATGCAACGCAAGAAAGAGTCGAAATTTCGTAAGTTTATGTATCACCAGAAATTTAAGTCACCCATGTATCCTTAAAATACTCACAGTTATGGAACGACGCTGGATGGCAGTTCATCGTCTCTCCAATTGCAGTCTTCCTATCTTGCACAATTCGATGTGCCCATACAAATAACTGAACTGCGGATGCCTACAGCCTACCAATCAAAACGACTAGCTTCGTTATCCAGTGTTTTAGAAAATCCTGCTATTTTTACGGCGGACATCCCTATCATTGTGTGCAATCCTATCACAATGCCGCTGTCCACCATCCTTGCTGCTCCTCTGCCTCATAATACGATACTCGTTTTGTCATCCAGCGTCCCTCAAGCCGACCTCGATGAAATAATACAACAACAACTCTCCGCATCACCACCGCATCACGGGCCGCCTTTTAGAAGACTCAAAACCATCTCTGTTGATCCAAAACGTGCAGTAGGGGCCATCCATACCCTTCAGTCAGACCGCCAATCTCTCACTGCCATACAAAGATTCCAAGATGATTTCATTGGCTCCAAAATTTCTACAGTTACCCATGCACTCCATGATAAACTAAAATCAAATACTTCAATGTCTCCTTTGCTTTCTTTGCGAACGAAAGCAGCACTTTATCGTATTCAAGATGCTCTTTGTGCCTGTCTCGCCTCTGTCCGAGAATTGCGACATGATTTGAACCAGGCTTCTATCGATGCCAGTAATCTGAGGGCGAAGATTGAAGAGGTCCAAGCCCGGGTTGAAGGTGACGTTTTCGGCGGCCGCCCTGGTGACAAAACGGCTGTAGACGAAGTAGCAGAGGCTATTCGGCTAGCGGAGGCGGAAATGCGACTGGTTATGGATCGTTTAACATGGTGGAGGATGGTTTGGAAGGTCGACGAGATCAGCAGTATTGTTGGTCATGCTCTTGCTAGGACATGGTGCCAAGCATTAGAAAAGAAGGTCGGTACTGCTTATTTCTTACAAATCTCGCCATTCATAAACAATGTTACACCCAGCTTATTCTACATACTGGTCGCTTGTCAACACTACAGCAAAGTCTGACAGAGTCCGCATTCCTGCTTTTCTCTACACATCAAAATGTCCCTTCAGCCGTGTTACGCAATACTCTTCTCCAACTAAAAGGACGGCCAAAATTTCCTCTCACACCTGAAAGCCTGACTCAACCGTTGTTCACAAGACGAGATCAAATCCTAGAATATCCTACCATGCGTTTGCATATTGCAGGCCAAAGAGTAGTATTTGTCATGTCGGGCGGAGTTGCAACCGGAGTGGGTATCAGTTGGGCGGGTTGGCTAGGTTGGTTACTTGGGAGTGGTGAAGGGTTGCTAGGATTTGTGGGTATGGATGCTGGGACAGCCATTGGGGTAGGAATGCTAAGTGCGGTCGCCAGCATCAGATGGGCAGTGGGAAAATGGGAAAAGTCGAAGAAGCGATGGTGGCAGGATTGGTCGCGAGTAGGCGAAGGGCTTGACAGAGACCTCAGGGTACGTCGCTCGATGTCTCCTTTTGTCTATCATTAACCGAACAACCCGTCATTCATTGAAAGGCAACTCTCCACAATACAATAAGCCAGCAGGTGGTTGTGGTAGCTGAGACGGCCTGTAATGGAATGGCGGATTCGGTACAGACTCGCGAGGAAGAGCTGGACGGGGTCGACAAAGAACTAGAAGAGGTCCAAACTTGTTTAGACGACCTGATAAGTAGGGTTGAGGGAAAATGATATCATCTCCCTATGAATGAGATATAACAATTCGAGGAGGATCTGGTTGAGCAGGCTGGGGTCGGCTAACACTTGCTGTAGCGTCGTGTTCGTCGTCGCTGTCTGCACCAATGTCAAATACTTCATCTTGCTCATCCCAAACATCAGCCAGCCTTGCTTTTTTGAGAGGCATCGGAGACGCTAGGTGGTTATGACCACGGTGCGTCGGTAGTAGTTGAGTTCCCATTGATAGGTCCTCGTCCTCGTCCTCCTCTTCAAAGTCAGAGATTGACCCTGTCAGAGGCTGGTAAAGCCGTGCAATCTATGATACAGTCATCAAATAATCAGTAGGCACATCCGTAGGCACATAAAAAACCTGCCTCTCGTCGGTGTCGATAATACCGTTCTAAATGATAAGCAACATACAATCCAAGGCTAGATCCTAAAAGATTTGCCTAAAGTCGATGTGAGAACCAACACAGGAATATTTTGGGAGATTAGGCGGACCATAACATCGCCCCAGTCGAAATGTTTGTACTACGCTTCACTTTTAGAATATAAAGGGAAGGATGAGATAAAGAAATACTCAACTGGTAGAGCAGCCTGTACAAATTCGCTTAGTATACCACCGCAGAAGAAACATGTAAAGCCGGTGAAGATTAATGACGAATGCCTCCAAAACCAAATTCGTCTCACACTCCTGTTGTTCTGGCCAATTGAGAAAAATATGGTGATACCATAATGTTTACAACGCACTCTTCGACATCGATGATGAAGTAGAATACCCCAGTTGCGATACAGAAACATAAGAAATGCAACAATTTGTCATTGAGAGGTAATGATCTTGAGAAGTTTGTAAACCCCAGGAACGCAAGTACGACCATTATGAAGCATGTGAAAAGTAGAAACCACTGCAACAGTGATTTTGAGCGAACGGACTACAAAAAAGTTACCAACATATTTACCGGTCGAAGTCGAATGGGCATGTCATATTTGGGTATCCGAAAATGGTGAGATTTCATAATAGACTTGGCAGCCCTTGACGTCAGCCTGCGAACTCCCTTGAGACCTAAAGAGCCCCCCATGCTGCCAACAGGTTGCGACGATGATTGATACGCAGGGTGGAAGCTGAAGTGTAAGTGATAGTGCCGCAGTCCGATGCCGGCCGTCAAGGTCGTTGTCGCGCTTGTTTGGTTTCCATCTCGAAGCCAAATGAAGGCACCGCCACTGATATTATTAATGTTATTAAAAAACCGGTTTTTAAGTTCCTTCGACATTCAACCATGAGTCGCTCAACGACAGGCACTTCAACTTACATACTCTCTAAGTATTCTCGTTCATATCCAGCAAAACGAACAATTAATAGGGCCCAAACTCAATCGCAAACTGGACCAGAAACAATGTCGGAATGGCAGCATTTTACAAATCCTATCATCCGCCTTGTTCTCGATGTGAAGACATCAAGCAGCGCCGAAATAGAATCTGTCAGACTTCGCATTATGTGGCAAATGAACTCTGATATGGAAAACGGCTCTAACAATTCGGATATTGCGTTTGCAAGTCTCTTTGGGTCACTCAATATGGCTTCTGGGTTTATTCTGACGCTTTATGGACCCAAAATTAGGAGGACCTGGATCTCTTATCTTTCTCAGTCTTAGCCTTGAACGCAGCTCGCAAGCAGCAACAAGAAGGATTGCCGCTCAAGGCTGTGTACCGCGACACTGTTGTTGGGCTCAGATATTTCCATTCCCGAGAGGACAACAACATGCCTGTATGCCTACAGGGTCTGTGATGACTTTGACTCTTTCAAATTTTTTTTTTCACAGGTCTATCGTCGTTTCCAAATATCTTTTCAGTCGGTTTCTGAGGCTTCAGACTTCATCGAGTCGATTAGACCGGTCTGTCCCTGTAAAGTCAACCCTTTAAATGTAGCCCAAGGCATCTCTCAAGCGCCCAGTCTCATACCTGCTCAACGACCTACGATTCGGTCACAGGTATTCAACGCTTCTGTAGAAAAATCTATTTTACCGACCCGTGGATCTGTTCTACCCTTCCCCGCTGTACCCACTATGCAGATTAACTCAGGTCAGGTCAAACTTACTGCCAGTGCTCATCAGCCTCCTGGTGCTTTCGCCCTCTCGTCTTCTCCGTTAAATCACCAACCTCTGTCAGACCTTCATTCATCTCTTGGACTGAATATTGCTGCTAGCTCTCCCAATTTATCACCCAATTTTGCACCCGTTAATCCAATACGAGTAGGCAGATTCGACCAATTGCCACCTCAAGTTCCCCAAACTGCTCAAATTCATTTCCCTAATACCCACAACACATCTGCGACTCCGATCAGTTACCCCAGTTCTTCTCTTCCTGTGGCATCCTCGGAGCAAAGTTCCGGCAGTTCTGAACAACCCCCGAACACGGCTCAGTCGCTAAAAGGAAATAATACCCAACAAACTGCGAATGCGATCATGACATCGGTCACGGAAGTTGCATCTATTTACGATCTGCCTGTCTCATCTTTGGAACAATTAGTCGGAGAGATCATTCGTGAAGACGGTTTCGTTCAACTGGTATATATTTTGTACCGATTACTATTCCTTCTGACATATATATTAGCTCGAAACCCTTTCGAAGATGTGGACGACTAGGAGCATCATTGGAGCTTGATCTTGCTAGCTGAACTTTTAGACTGTCAATAAACGTGTATACCTCCATTTTCTGGTCAGTTGAACCGTATAAACTAGGACATAATAGTTTATGATGTGAACAGTTTGCTCTACGATCTACAAAAACCTCAAAAACCACTCATTCACGAATCGAGGCAACTGGGAGCTCCTATAAGACTTGTCTTGACACATCTTTTCATCATGCGTAGTGTAAATGTTGAGCCGGGGTGCTGAATAAAACAAAATTAACCCCGGACGAAAGCGATTTGATATTCGACTGACTTAGGCCTATGGAACGGAATTGGCTAAGAGCGGCAGGGCGATAAGCTGCCCAATAAACTCTGACATGATCACACACTAGAGCTAGGACCGTACTCAAACCTCGTCTTTCTTGTCATCTGTTTAAAAAAGGAATATATACGGCGAGAGATGATCATAATCATGCGCCTGTTCTCCCAACGAGCGACATATCGTAACACTGTAATTCAAGGAGTAGTACTTGTGTTCTTGGAAGGTACAAAATATACAATTATGTACTTCAAATTGTAAAGTTAGATAAATAAATTTGAAATCACCCGTTTACGAGTTGGTAGCCTTCGTAAGAAGATCCTCTTCAGTCCAACCATATTGTCGCCTCAGCTTCTTGGCAAATGCTTTCACCATGCCTCGCGTAAGCGTTGGATCGGGATGCGCTACGATTTAAATTTAATCATTAACAAAAGCAGGGTATTCAATTGACTCACGCTTATGGAACGTAATTGGCTTAATTACATTGGATAAGTCTCTGGATACGAAACCGAGAACACGAATGAAAACTGACCTTGTCATTTTTATCGGGAGGGTCGAATCGCACACTTGAGCCAGCTGTACTTGGATCGTACTCAAAACCCATTTCTCTCATGATCTATAAAAGATCAGCTACTGTACTTGGATATCCCAGTTGAGCACATCCATTACCTTGAGGAAACTCTCCCATTTCATAGAAGCCCCGGGCCTTTCATCCTCGGCGGTACTCATAAGTTGATGCATGAGGGTTTCGGTCTTCTTACTCAACTTCGAGAACCAACTCTGTCTGGCCTCCTTCATCGCAGTTTCTTTATCTTTACCTTTCTTCAAAGACAAACTAGAAAAAAATCCCTTCTTCTCTGTATCTGGTTGGGAGAACAGAGAAGCATGATCAGGCCGCGATTTGACTTTCTTCTTATCGGATATGCTGAGACTCTGAAGGTAAGAGTGAGCCGATTGAGCTGTCACCGTTTCTGAGCTAGGCACAAGAGAGGTCGTAGACATATATGCAGGAAGCGTTGGGCTTGTTGAAGAAATCACAGAGGGTGCTTTGGTCGAGGATGCGGGGGCCGCCGGTGCTGTCGAGGTCTGAACTGACATGGGTTTTGTAGATTCCGCCGACACAGAAGGATGAGCCCCTGATGCTCCTGACTTTTTCTTCTTGGATTTCTTCTTCTTTTTCTTCCTAGCCGCCGCGAGATCTTCATCTTCTGCATCTTCGACGGTAGCTTTCTGGCTCTTCGGAGGTGGCGCTAGAATGTAAGAGTTAGGAAACGTGGATAGGTTAAATTTGATAATTAAAATTACTACTAGTTGTCGTTGAAGGCTCCTGTGGCTTCGGTTTCGGCGGCATTGCCGTTGGAACGTTTTTCGGAACTCCCGTAGGTGTTGCTCTGAAAGCTCCACGAAACCCTCCGGGTCGCGGTTCTGTCCTGGTTGTGGTCTTTAGTTTTGGACTCGATGAAAACATCCTGCCTGTAAAGCTCTTGAGTTCTATGTCGCAACTTTTTACCAGGAGACGAACGGACCTCTCAGAGATCCCAGAAGTTTCAAGAACGGATTGCCTTTGCGATCGTCTTGGAGGAAAGGATCAATTTCCGGTGGGATGTTATCGCCAGAATCAAAGAAATCCCCTTCGCGAGCAACAAACATAGCCTCTTTGAGCATCTCACGAAGTTCGTCCTCTTCTTCTGTGTCATATCCACTGTCAGAATAGTTGTCTGCATCGCGATTTTCGTCTTCATGCTCATTCTCATTCTCATCGTCGTCGTCATCGTCGTCATCGTCTTCGGAGGTGTTCGAGACAGACTGGAGTCCTGGCATTGAGCCTGCACTTCCTTCACCATCACCATTCATAATAGCAAGTTGGTGTGATGTTTTCTTTCTGCTTGAAACGGGAGGAAGTGCGGGAGGTCTGTCCTCATCGTCTAAATCCCTTCCAAGACCAGGCATAAAATATGAGGTCCACTGGGGCGCATAGTCAAGACAGTCTTGAAGCTGCCAAAGTGTATTTATATCATGCCCAGAAATAGCTTCATAATTCTACCCGAGCGATGAGCTATCGACAATTCACGGACAAAAAATAAAAAACTCACGAGGTTGATATGTTTCCACATAGCATCGAGGACCGTTTTGTGTCTTGTCTTCTCTAAGGGGAAAATTATGTCTTTAAAGGTGATACTATTGGATGCTTTCTGTGAGTAGATCTGAGCATCAATCCAATTTTCGTATTCGTCTGGCATGTGGCGAGCTTCTTCTTTCCATGCTTCACCATCCGAGCCAAATAGGGGTACTTCAAGAAGTTGTTGGAGTTCTACCGATACCTAGAGTGAATGATTAGCGTGCAGTATACGACTATACCACGATCCTCACTGACCGAAAGGTCACCGACAGCATCCCACAGCGCTTGTGGGAAGCGTTTCGCGTCACGAGGAGATTCCTCAATGGCATCATGAAGGATTTGGTAAAGAACTGCTTTGGGATATGGCGCTCGGGGAAAGCAAAGTTCGATGATAATAGAATCAATGAATGACTCTGCTGCGCTGCGTAAGTCTGTCCAATCGAAAACATATTCCGATTCTCCGGGATCAGTGCTCTCAGTAGGCTTCAGCTTGAAATATTTCGCGAAATGTGCTAGATAAAGAATCAACGAGGGCGTTGATGAGAAATAGCGAACGCACGGGCTGTCGTAGCCAGAACGGAGAATTTGACTTGGCACATATTCACGATGATGTTTACCATGTCGTATAATACGAGATAGCGCTCCCTCATATCTTTATCATTCTTGAGCTTCGTTTTGATGTTTTTATCAGTTAAGCCATCGATTGCAAACCCATTCAGATTATCGGATACAATGTTCCAGGCAGAAGCAAGCATGTAAGCATTGTGTATTCTGCAAACAACAGGCTTAAGTGCACCACAGAAGAGAATAAGCGATTTGAGTATCCACCTAGTACCGACCACTTTTGCTACATAGGAAGGATTTTTGCGGACATCACTCCTTCTCGGTTCGTTTCGAGCTTCCAATTCACTTTCGATAAGGTGTCGGAACAACTCCGGATCTTGTAAATTGACGATATCGTCGATGTAGGCTGTCAATTAAGATAATTAGGCAGTCTTCAAAACCACCGTTATTCCGCATACCGTCACATTGCGATTCAGCGATCTTCAAACATTGCTCAAGGCGGAAAGGAGTCATGAGAGCGTGTTCGGATTGTTTAACAAGATCCTCTATAATTAATGTAATATTGAGACTTTTAGAGGGCAGCTTCAAAGCGTAGCGCTGGAGGACTTACCTGCAAGGAGGTCCATTTTTTCCCGGCCGCTCATCTTGCTAATGAGCATTAATTCGCCTGTTCCTCGGGTTCCATACTTTCCATTTCGGAGGACGAGAGCCCTACTTGTTGTAGGCTTTTCTTCTGTCTGTCGTTTTCCTGCCAATTTCGGGGTTTTGGGCACAATATGTCTGGGACCTACAGGAACGAGAACATTGGAGGGCGATATTGAAGCTGAATTCGTGGGCTTTTGCTTGGAGTTAAGGGGCATTATAAGTACAAGGTGAACCCACAGGGATTGGGATTGTCTATAACCAGATATGCCATCATCCTTAGACATCTCCCTGCTTGCCAAAAAAGGCAATGTTATTAGATGCTCAGTAACCACTATCACTTGGTTGCAAGATACAACTTGTAGTGCTGTCAGACACCGAGTTCAATGTTCTGTTGAACCCTCAACAAAGTCTCCTTCCTTTCTTTCCTTCTTTCGTTCTCTTTCCCCTTTACTTCCTTCGTTCTCTTTCTACCTTTTTTCAATAGCCTTGATGGCTTCCTTTAATTTGACCGGTATATTGTCTCAATATCGTGAGACAGTATTCATGTTAACGTTTTTCAATTATAGTTGAGGATAGCTCTCCTTTGATCACTTATTCTCCAGCTGGCTCCTGGATTGACACCCCAGCTGATGATGTTCTTGCTACTGTGGGTAACTTGGCTGATTCTCATCTGTTTTCGGTGGATCTCATTTATTGAAGTCTTATTCCGGTGGTTCCTTCCATACAACCACAACGCAAGGGGCTAACGCTACGATCAATTTTAACGGTAAAATAACTCTGCTCTTTTCACTTCCAAATGCCTGGAACACATCTAGGTACTGGAATGTGGATATTTGGAGGCCAGCGCCCAAACTATGGGACTTTCAGCTTCATTGTTGACGAGGAGTTCGTCACAACTGGTACGGCGGAAAGCACTGTTCCCTCTACTCAACAACTGCTTTGTGCTGTCTCTGGGTTGACCAATGGCCCACACACCGCAGTATTTTCAAACACTAATGGACAGCCTGTCGATGTTGATTCAATAGTGTTCGAAAGCCAAGTCGGAGGACCTGGGTGAGCGTCCTGATGATATTATCACCCTTGTCGTTATTTCTGACCTTATGTAGATCAGCAGTAGCGTTTGAAACGTTTGACGACAGCGACGCTGCTATCGCATATCTACCCGCACCGTCTGCATGGCAAATAAGAACAGCTCCCACCTTCTTCAATGACACCTTACGGTACATGGTTGGCTGTCACTGTCCCCCAGTTTTCTCAAGCCAATTTTTTCTATGCAGCTCTTCACAAACACCTGGTGCTTCTGCTATCCGTTCGTTCTCTGGGGAGGCTGTCGCAATTTATGGGACAGTTTCGCCTAATCATGCCAATGTTCGTGTCGCGATTGATGGCCAATCACTCATCTTGCCAGGTGGGTCAGGTGGTCAGGTATCTGCTGTTCGTCCCCAGGTAAGTAGGCAAAGCTACATATCAATTCAGGAGTATTTACGGAACCATATGATCTAGGTACTCTTGGTAAGTACCATCATATGTACATAGACAATGAATGTATAACTTACAACTCCTCAACTTTCAAGTATTATCAGAACAATCTTGTACCAGGCCAACACACCCTTGTTCTTTCTGGGGATTCAACACCACCAGCTGGGCCTTCCATTGATCTCGACTTCATCAGAGCCTTTGCTGGTACGTCAAGCGCAACCATGCCAATCTCTGTGACAACGTATGTGCCATCACAACTTTTTGCCCATTGCTCATTTTTTCTCAATTTTAGATCTAATAAATCATTATCAACTGGAACTATGATTAGCGCAATAGTGGGAGGCGTCATCGGCTTCCTGCTCCTTGTTGCACTCCTAGCCTTAGGCTTCTTGATGCACCGGCGGCGAAGAAGGAAGGACAGGTTGGTCGAAGACAGCATGGTTCCTGTTTCTCCAGACTTGCCGATGCAAAGTGATCCAAAAGCATTGGAAGCAGGGTTTAGTCATGATTCTGCCAAACTCGAGAACATGGTCTTCCCCCTTCCGCCCCCAACCAAAGCAGTGGCAGTGACGCAGCGCCCTGCTACCCCGAGTTCGGTCAGTGACAGCTCCAGTGGCTCCCATTCCAGACATGGCAGTGTGATGTCGTCCACATCAACAACGCCATTAGTCACGTCTGTTCCCGTACTGCTACCACCACAACCAAAGATTGCACGAAAACCTGTTCCCACAAGCGTGGGTCTCGTAAAGAAAGACGTCCGATTCGAGCCTGTTGTCGAGTTTATTGATGCCCATACCCCATCAAGACCTAATACACGACCTCCAACTATGGACTTTATGGGTTTGAGCCCGGAGTATTCGTCATTCCCATGAGATTGTTACCTATGGAACTTTCTGTCATAATATAGGCAATATATTACATAAAGACATTGATACGGGTACCCCGGATCATAAGTTGAAACTCCGCCCATTATATACTCGGAGCTGTGCCTTTGATCAACTTTTGTCCGTTTCGTTTCGTTGTCGTTGTCTTGAGCTCTGCTGGTCGCTTCTTCTTTCACTGTCTTTCTTCGACGAGCTGCGCTCGTTACTTGTTATTTTATATCTCCCGTTCATTCACTACTTTTTCGATCTTTTCAATTCCCCAAGTCTTTTCCAGAGCTGGGCTCTCCATCCATTTATACAGAACACCTCGAATTCTGCGTTTCTGAGCATCTAACATGGGAAATCTTATCTGGCACGAATACGCTCGCCTAGTGTCGATTACTGCGAGTGTTTGTGAGTTGCCACTTGCCCAGAATATTATCCTCTTATTTAAACTTATACTGCCGTAGATGCTATCTGGGCCTCGTTCTTCGGCCTTTTCTATCGTAAATTCTTCTGGGACTTCGTTGGCGGGACTCTGCGAGATCCAGGGGGCATACAGTGAGCCTTTCCCCCCAGCGGTTGTATCTAATATTCTTATCTTTCATAACTTAGGCCTTCTCCCAACGCAGCGATCTTCATCACTCTCATTGTCAAGGTCCCAGTCATCCAAATGTTCACGATAGCTTTGGCTGTCATCATTCTCTGCATTGAGGTTCCCTTGCCTCCGATCAAGAAACTGTCGTTGTATCGGAGTCTGGTCGTGAGAATTGTACTACTTATTTTCCTGTTTTCTTTAACTATACTCTTCTATCAAGTGCGTTCTTTGGCTATCCTACCATATTCGCTAACTTACATATATTCAATCCCGCTTAGGGGACCAATGCAGCGATTTGGTCGCTAATATCAGCCATATGCTACGGGCGAGGGGTTGCGCTAGGAGAAAAAATGCAGGAGGCGAAAGCGAACCGGGGTAAAGGAGGAGAAGCTTGATTTTTGGAGTGTTTTTCACGTCTTCGGGTGTTGGACTTTTCTTTAGGGTTGTGCGGTGGAGAAGAAACAGCTTTCGAGATTGGGCAGGCCCATCTTTCATTTTCCTTGACATACTACGGGTTTTCAATTACTTACTAAACAGTGCATTCTTTCCTTAGTTTTTGATACCTGTCCGTTGTACTCCGTAAAGACTTTGAATTGAATGTGCTTGAGCTCAGACTACGGACTTGTTGAAACGCGTTGTGTAGTTGCGAACAAGCATTGGCCTGGAATCCAACACCGTGACCCATTGGTCAACAACACAAATGCTGTTGCAATCACCAATCATCAGTTACCATCTCCTATCGTCGCCAAAGCCATGGTCGATCCAACTGCACTGATAGCGAAGCTACAATCGAGTTTTGAGAATGCCCGCAACACGGGAGATCTACACTTTTTCCCATCGACGATAGTTACACATGTCGACTCTGACATCGAGGTGATTATCATCGTCAAGGGCCTGAAACTCATCCAGGCTGCTCATCATGTCGAATTTTGATTTAGTATGAGATCCGGCTCTGTCCTGCTTTGGAGCACAAATCGGCGCCTAACCTTCAAGCTGATGTGACTGGTGATGCAGGTATCGCAACACAAGGAAATGTTGGCAAAGTTTTCGATCCCTTCATACCTCCTTACAATGTCAACTTGTATATTGGCGATCTCAAATATGAAGAAGCCCAGGAAGAATTTGTAGTACTGGTAAGACCACCTAATCCCTTCTAGAAGAGATTCATCACATAATCTTTTTTAATATCCAGTTGAACAAATTCGCGGTTGTGCCCCAACATTTCCTCCTTGTAACAAAAGGTTGATTAGCCGGCCTGACCTTTACTATTATTGAACTTCAAGTCATTGATTCTTCCTTTGCAGAATTTAAATCTCAGGCGTCACCTCTTACGCCTTCTGAACTCCTCCAGACATATCTCCTATTGTCTGCCGCTCGTAAATCAGGGAAGAAGTTCTTTGCATTTTATAATTGTAAAATTTATTTTCGAATGAAATTGCTGGCCGCCTCTACGGCGCTGACGCTATAATTGTTTAAAGGTGGAGGTAATAGTGGAGCGAGCCAGCCTCATAAACATATCCAGTTCATACCTTTAGAAAGCGAGGACGGACCTCCGATAGACCGTCTCGCAAGGCGAGCCCACATCGAACTACCAGGTCTGAATTTCCATTACTCATGTATATGATATACCGATGACAAGTTGTTTTTCTTAGAGAAACCTTTCTCGCTGCACCAACTTTCTTATGCCAGCCACTCATACCGCTTTCCATCCTATTTCGACACTTACCCTTCCGACAGGCTCGAAATGATTTTATCAGACGTTTTCCTTCAACTTCTCGACCTTGCTATCTCAACAATTCGACATCATCCGGATTACCCAGTTGGCAGTCCTTCGTATAATGTGATCATGACGCTAGAATATATGCACATCATTCCCCGACGACAAGATAGTTATGTTCTGCAGGAAACAGGAAAGAAGCTCAGCGTAAATGCGCTAGGTTTCGCTGGGATGTTACTGGCAA
Source organism: Phlegmacium glaucopus (assembly GCA_015039465.1). Taxonomy (NCBI): domain Eukaryota; kingdom Fungi; phylum Basidiomycota; class Agaricomycetes; order Agaricales; family Cortinariaceae; genus Phlegmacium; species Phlegmacium glaucopus. Next base: position 651,486 of record MU130154.1, on the reverse strand, counting down.
GAAGTGAACAGGAAGTCGAGGCTGTGAAGCGGGAGAGCATTAGCAAAATCTTGCGGGGTGTTGGGTTGGAAATCGTGGATGATAGTAATAGAATAACCTGCCAATCTTAGTTGACGGAACCATTTCCATTTGCCTTTACACCAGCTTGCATCCCGCAATATGTGAATTTAAGATAACTAACACAGGTATATAATGTGAGATGGCATGCTTCAATGTTAACTTGAATTGTCCGAGAAACAGTGGAAACATCATTGCGAAAATGTTACCTCCCAGTATATCTACCAAGATTTCTATCGCTCCTGGAAATTAAAATTTATCCTTGCTTTGTTCCAACTTTTATGGTGATTCTAAGCTCTAAAGTCCTTGGTAATATTATTATGAGGCATTCTGCTTTATGTAATGGAACCACCAGTTCAGGTTTGGTTCGATTAACTTTTTAACCTCCACAACATTGAAGATGGGACTATCTCCATTGTTCCTTTCCCAATGGAACTGATCTCCTGTTGATCATCAGATCAACAAGCAGGTCGTGACCAGCCCTTATCAAGACCCCTGAAAGTACCCTCAGATGCCATATCCAGATCCGGATAGACTTTCGCAAATTTTTCTGAAAACCCATTGTCAGGATAGAAAATTTGACTATCTCCCTTATCCTTATGTCACAGGTCTACCTGATATCAACAGATGACCAGCTTCTCAAGAGGTGAATTGATAATATTTCATTATGTGTTGCCACCCTTCACCCTCCTCGAAATGGCACGCTTGAAGAAAACCTGTTGACCATGCTTATCAAATGCTTATGTAAGTATTTCCTGAAGCCATGAAACGTCATTGCAGCAAACATTTTATGTCTCACTCCCTTCTCCACTGCTTCAATCCACCCGTCAATGAGCGTTCTATTTCGTGGCATTCATCACTTGCCCTTTCTTCATCTCAATGTCGATATTCTACCCTACAGGTCAGTCGCAACATCAATTCTCGTCTTTGAGGAACTAATGACCTGATAACTCAAAGCCATTCTTTACGCAGCAGCTCTTGGAGGAGCTGCTGCCCCAGTTAGCTCTTCAGAGGCTGCCTCATTGGGAGGGTATGCTATCCAATTGTTCCAGGAGCATACAATACTTACTTTTCGAGAACCACCCAGGAAGAAAGCTTTAACACCCATCCTTGCTGGAAGCATCTGCGGAGGATTGATGTTTCTGGCCTGGACCATTGGATTCACGATCTATTTCAGGAAACGATACAAACGGAAAGAGAGGCACCGCCTTGTCACTGCTGGCAGAGCGATTCCCAAAGAAACAGATCTGGATATCCCCCAAGAAAATGTTATTATCCCTCCCGACCCTGCTATCCTTCTGGGCCAGTGCAAACCTGGTGAAATTATCTTCCCAGAACGACAGAGCTCAAGCTCAATAAATAAATTCCGTCAGCTACTACCATGGTCTCACCACGGAGAAAAACATCGTGACAAGGCCATCGTAACTGAGAATATTTCATCCCCTGTGAACCCGTATGCGGTTCGTTACACTTCCGCCACAACCGAAGAAGAGGACGCTATCGTTGACGAAATGACTGTGCCTCTGAAAGTTTAAATCATCTTTGATTCATCTAAGGACTCGGACCCATGATATCACGATATTTAATATATGATGGATACCCTTGCTAATGTGGAACCATGATTTTTACTTTTTATAAGTATACATAACGTGGGAGGCCATTTATAATTTGTACAATTCTTCCTCATTTTCCAACCGCTTGAAACTCACTTTGTTCAATCACAGTACGCGCCTAGACTCGCAGGCTGGAAATCATAAAAGTCAATTTCAAACTAGATAGATGACTAGAAGGGTCTTACCGCAACGTCTCTGGCATATCTCAATAAAATACCTCGCTTTACGTTGAGATTGCTCTTGTCCGAAGCAAGCCACTCATCCTTGCGACGTTTCTGCTCTTCCTCGTCCACTAGCCAGTCGATCCTTCTGGTCGCAGAATCGATGATGATGCGGTCTCCGTCTTTTACTAGGGCGATTGGGCCTCCTACCCGGGCCTCTGGGACAACGTGCCCAATGATGAATCCTCGACTAGCCCCTGAGAATCGACCGTCTGTAATCAAAGCTGTAGATCCAGCAAGTCCGGCTCCTGCAATGGCCCCTGTAGGGCCTGATGCGGAAACGTCAGTCATAAGTCACGTAGATATCTAAGATGCACTATACCGAGCATTTCTGGCATGCCTGGGGCTCCCTTAGGACCTTGATACCTGAAAATGAGGACCATGCCTGGCTTGATCTCTCCCTTTTCTAGTAATTTGTAAAAGCCGTCCAGACTTCATGTGCCGTCAGCGATAAAGTCTTATCAGTAGCAAAGTAGAACTCGCCTATCAAAACATTTTGCAGTGCCCTAGTGTGACAATTTGAAAAGGTTAGATTAACACAATGCGAGCAAATAACTGATGAAAACCTCGAATTGTAAACCTTCCTTCCCGGTCAATTTCGCCACAGCTGTTTCAGGCGCTAAATTTCCGCGAAGGATAGTCAAGTGCCCAGTTGCCTTGATAGGATTCTTCAAACTTCGCACTACGTCTTGGCGTTCGAACTCGATTTCATCTACATCCACTAGATTTTCCGCCAATGTCTTGCCAGTCACAGTGAGCTGTGTTCCGTCAATCAAGTCAGTGTTGTTTAGAAGGTACTTCAAAATGGCTGGGATGCCGCCAATCTTGTGAATATCTTCCATATAATATTTCCCAGATGGCCTGCCGGAAATCAGATGGCGATGCTGTTCACAACGGTTGCGGCTGCTTACATCAAGTCAGCCAAAAAGGGTGTTTTATCTGCTATCATTTGGAAGTCGTCAATGGTAAGTTCGACATCGGCAGCGCGAGCCATTGCCAATAAGTGAAGCACCTGGGGAAAATATGAGGACATGTAAGCCTGCAAAATAAACATCTGCCTTACCGCATTCGTTGAGCCTCCAAGAACAGTAACAATCACTATCGCATTCAGGAAGGAATTACGGGTTAGAATATCCCTGGAAAGGTGGGCTGTAAATCTTAGCAATAAGAACATAGGAGATCCTCACGAACTTTGGCTTTAAGTCCAATACTAGTAGGTTCTTCATATATTTCGCAGCTCGAATGCATTCTTGTACCTTCTCTGCGCGTCTGGATCAGAACATGGCAGAAAAATAGTTGCGCTGACACTTACGAGGGTACGATGCAGGCGTGCTGGAAGAATATGGCAAGGACATGCCAAGTGCCTTGGTCCAGCTTAAAAATGGTGATCCATGCAGCATTTGTATGACTAACCTCGAGAGCAGAGCTCATTGTATTGGCAGTATACATTCCGCCACATGCTCCCGCACCCGGACAGGCATGACGAACAACATCGAATCGTTCCTCATCGCTGATCTTACCAACAGCGAAAGCGCCTGCCGAGGTATCGCAAGATCGTTTGGCAACGATATACTACAAAGAATTGGACAAACCATATGACTCAAATGCATCTGAGATGTTCACTGACCCTCCCTTTTGCTTGTTCATGGAGGGGCAATCTAATGTATTATGGCGGTCAGCGAAAGGTTCGTAGAGTGTTCATGTCGAGCAACCAACGTACCAATGTGCCTAACTCCAGGTTGAATTGTGCCTCCATAAACTATAATAGTTGGGCGATTGTGGCGAACAGCCGCCATAAAACAACCAGGCATATTTTTATCGCAACCTGGGATCGAGATATTGCCGTCATAATGTTGAGCCTGATAGCATTTTTCAAGAAGATGGCTCGAAAAGACAAAGGATGAATCATACCATGACAACCTAAATTATATGACATTGAGAAGGTATGTGCTTATATTTGAATACTGGACCTACCGCTTCGATAGAATCGGCGATGATGTCACGACTCGGAAGGCTAGAAGGTCGAGCGTGTGATAAGTACTCAAAACGAATGGAAAGAAAGAAGAAACTCACGAGTATCGCATTCCTGTGAAGACGAAAATCTTTCAATTCTTCAATACCTATGGACCACCCTAAATACTTGCCGTCTGTGCCCATAGTAATTGCATCGCTAGATATCTCGTGAATCACATACATTCGAGCGATGGAACATAAGGGCTCGCCTGACGCCGATGGTATTAAAGATGAGTCCAACAAGATCCTCTTCTTTGCATCCTTCTTTGACGTGTTTCGCAAGATCGAGCTAAATCAAATCCATTCAATCCACGAGCAACTCTAAGAAGAAATCGTCCGTCGTACGAGATGTGAATTACACGGGTTTCCTAAAAGTTGTCGTTATGAATCATGTAAATATTACCAACACAGATCACTGTAAGTAGGAACAAACCTTCCCACCATACTGGAGAAATTCCGATCTGCAGAGATCATGATGAACAAGAGAGATGGAGATTTTATCAGGAAACGGTGAGATAAACCTGGGGTTTATTCATATCATCTTCGTCGAGGCCCACGGCATAGACTAGGTGAGTTGACAAGAGGGTCTGATGAGAAGATAATCAAAATTTCGGGTGATCCGTTGACTCACGCATTGCCTGTGCACCACCTCGAATCTAGACAAGGCGTTGGTGATAAATACCATCTGATGGAATGGTAGCACAATAAATGACCTTGTTCTGCGTCACTTGGCATGATATCTTGTTCAACACGGCGTTGGAACCCTTTGAACTTGGAACGGAATGACTACGAAAATGGCATCAGTGAAATGAAAACTGCAGTACTGAAGGATGAGTTGGCACTCACATTTGGACGTCTGCTTGAGAGGACATAGTGGATTGAATCCCGATAGCACGCAGGCCGGTAAAGAGCGTCCATTTTGTGGTTCTCCACGTTTATAAGTAGTTCAATCAGGAAGACAACTAAAAGTCCGGGCCGTAATAGTAAGTAACCAATTAGAGTCAATTAGATTGTCATCCCCTTTACTCTACAACTAGCAGGTCTAAAAATCAAATCCCTCTCTACGGAAGATATCTAAATTGCTTTTGGCTTCAGGATTGGCCAAATCGGCGAGGTCAGAGCGTTTCTGTAGGGAACATTTCAATAATAGTGCAATCCTCGAGAAAAAGGGCTTCTTACCATCGACAAGAATGCACGACGAAGCGTGAACCACAATTGATCGCTGCTGTCGCCGCTAGCAGTATCTTGTAGACTCAACGCACTCAAGAAATGCTCTGCCGCTTCTTTGTCTGCACCGATATTCAAGCCTAGAGCCCAATCAACTTTAGGTGTGGGGAAAGAGGCAGGTGTGAGATACGTACAAGCCACGCCAACATTATAAATGGCGCGTGTGTATGTTGGCCGGAGCTGTAGTGCTTCGCGATAGGCACCGAGTGCATCTTCTGGTTTATTCCCATTAGAAAGCGACGATCCTAGTCTATTCCACAATAGATAATCCTAAGATCGACTCTCAGAATGTGATAATCAATCGATAATGTAATACATAGACTCGTACCTTTGGTTTGACGTTCAGTGCGGCCACGAAACAATCTTGTGCTCGGGTGTAGTCCCCATTGGTGTAGAATAAAACACCAAGGCCAATCTGTAGGTCTGGGTCCATCTGGTCTTGACCATGTTGAGTTCGAGCGAGGTTTAGGAAAAGGTCTGTGATGCGGTCGTGCATATCCCAAGAAGAATTCGTTGCCATGGCCTGCATGGTTTCTTCTGGTACTGGAATTGTCGGATAGCGAGCCCTAAACCAACGTAATAGCATGGTATGAGATCCTCGGTCGTAGGATTCATTAGTGAATGATATAGCCAAAGACTGCGGAGGGTCCGGGAAGAGATCAGATTGAGAGTGGAGTTTAAATTCGAGCAAGGCTTACAAGCATCCCTGCACCAGGTGCTCCAGATTCTTCCGCTATCTTAACGCCGTGAAGAAGAGCACGCATGCCGACGTCTTCTCTTTCGTCCATGTTGCGAGTTTCGCCCAGGAGAACCCAGCTTTCGTATCCGCCTTCACCGCCTTCGCCTTGTTGTATGGCGGCTTCCAGCATCAAGGCAGCCTCGGATAGAGACCCGTTCTGGTCCAAGAGAGCCTTGGCCTCGCTCAGGAGCGAACGAGAAGATGAGGGGTCCATATATTTGTTATTTTTTTCTGCGGAATGCATGGAAATATAACATGCCCTTGTAACGCAAAAAGAAAAAAAAACTCACCGAAAACGTAGGGACCCAGAAGTGGGATCCCTTCTGTGTCAAATTGCATCGTTTTTTCTTCGTAATTTCCTAGACCGCCTTCCCATGAGTTCTGCATGTCGGTGCCGTATTCTTCAAGTTCATCCCGTTGGGAATTCATTAGTTGAGAAAATTGGGCCTCCCATTTTGCCATATCTTCCTTTGGTGGAGGCATATCGGAGTTCCGTAGTTGATCCCATATTCTAAACATAAAGGTTAATATCGATTAACACGAAAATGAAGATGTCATACTGTCCAAAGTCTGGTTCATGCTCCTCTTCTTCAGCATTTAAAGAGACATTCTTGAGAACATCTTCAATATTAGCCACGCTGTCATCGATCTCCTCGACTCGAGAAGTCTGAGCTTCTGTAGGACCGAGCGAAGCTGCGATTTGTGCAAAGGCAGCCTCGAAATCTGCTTCCTTTCCCTTTCCCTTGCCTTGGTTTACAATGTTGAAGTTGGAATTGCTTCCATATTGCATGGTAGGAGTACCTAAAGCATACATTCCCATTGGCGTAGGAGTTGCATATGACCCCAACGATGACATGTAGGAAGGGCGTTGTTGGACTAGAAGGTATCAACACATAAAAGTATTGACGCAGATATACGTACTTACATTCAGGTCTGCCTGGTATGCTTTGTTGTACGGGCAATGGGGGCGAATGTATCTGTGGGGGGCTGCTAAACTCAGCTGCCCAAGCGCCTTTCGACGATTCCTCGAAAGCACGCATTTGCTGCTGCTGCTGCTCTAAAGCCCAAGCTTCATTTACGCTCGGATGTGCATTAATTTCTGACATCCGAGCTAATTCCAAGTGGTGTGGCATAGCAAAACCATGATCACGGTTCGCATCGAAGAATTGACGAGCAAGTGCACGATCTTGTTCAGTTAAACCGGGGGCAGAAGAGGAACTTGTAGGTAGTTGGTAAAGCTAAGGAGGTCAGCTAAGATGTAAGACCGAGGTATAAATTCTTACTCGTGAAGAAGATGGTCCAGATACTCTGTCCTGGAACAAAGTCAATGTTGTTCCTAATTCAAAAAGGTGAAAAGAGTACTTGTTGGAGACTCCGATCGGCTTCCGTATGCTTGAGAACCTGGGATAATGGGTTTGCAGGAGCAGCGCATTCGGATCCAGATATCAGACCTTGAAAAGACATTGGGGATGAAAGATGAGAAGCATTACCAGAGCAATATGGAATACCGGTTCGGTGCGGTGATTGCCGGTTGAACGTGCAGCTGATAAATGCCAAATGGTTTGGATCTGTCAATAGAGTCTTTTGTACATATCAAAAACGTAGGAAGCACAATAAATCCATTAAATGACACGGCAATAAATCTATTAAATAGACACGGTGTGCATAGAATAAGACATCAATATGCACAATATTCAGCCCGCTCTGAAGGTCACACACACAAGACGCCATCACGTGATAGACGCGCTGATTGATTTGTCCCACGCTATGGATGTTTGTTTATTGCTTCCTTGACCTTGATCCACATACGCCGCCGTCGTTCTCAACGCTCTCTGGCTACCCTTGACCATTCTTCACATTCATGGCGACTCATAAATCCCCGTTGAGGGACCGTTTACTCTCGAATTCTCCAGATCCTATCAAATCCTCAATATTGAGGGAGTCAGGCATGGGTTGGAACTCCTCATCCTCAGCTTCTCTTCCGTCCTCTGGTAGTACAGGATCAATAACTTCTCCCCTTCGTATCGCAAAACGTGGCTCCCCTCGATTAAAAGGCCCTGTGGTTGCCCGTCGTACCTCTTCTAGCTATCGACATGTCCACAACAACAATCTCGTTTCCAAATCCCCTTTCAAATCGCAAATACCCACTCCTTCCACTCCTTCCTCTCGGTCAGCCCCTATGATATTTCCAACGCGCCGCGTTTCTGGGGAGAAGCGTCCGAGGCCTTCCTCTATGCATGAGCAGGCTGAGAATGAGAACGAACGTCCATTTGCATTGAAAAGGGAGCGAAGACAGAGCAAGACTTTCCAGGGTCTGATCGAGAAGGAACCTGTAACTAAAAGCCCATTCAAAATCCAGCAACGCACTCCATCCTCTGAGACGAACCCCCCACCCCCTCAGTCTGCTATATACAATGGCTCTTCTCGGAGGTCTTTGACGCCGCCTCCCCAGCTACAACCCCCTCGTACTTCAAGTGGAGGTCCATCGCCGTCCCCAGGTCGCTCAGCTCTTGTATCAAGACGACTACATGGTCCTCGTCTCAGCGGGGGTCCCAGAAGGGAGAGGAGGAAAAGAGTCACTTTCCACGAGCGGTGCGATGTTCTTGAATTTGATCGTGAAGAAGAGACAGATGAGGAAGAGGTCCTTCAAACTCATAGCGAGGAGGATGTGCGTGACGACTCTTACCAGAGCGTGCATGAAGAAGATGATCCATTCCAGGGTTCCTCGCCTTCTAATCACGACTATGAAGTAATGGCCGATGATACCTCCTACGAAAGCATTCAGTTATCAGACCAAGGCATTAATCCCTCTGTTCCTTCCCTTCTCTCCGACCCAGATGCAAGCATTACAGGGATTGTTGATGAGATGTTTTTCTCTTCGAATGCTGCCAATCTTCTTTCCGATACTAGTTTGCTGTCCAACATGAGTACACCTCCTCGGCACTTAGATATACCAACAGACCTCGAGACAGAAGACGGCATCCCTTTCGGAAGAAGTCATCATGTTGAACGTTTCCTACAGCACCATGAAGGTGAACGACTGCAACAACCTCATAGCCTTCAACCGCACTTTTCCCCGCACGCGTCTCCTCATAATTCCCCTCATCAACAGAGCCCTTCTAATTATCCTTTCAACTTCAATCTTCCTACATCTGCTTCGCCACATGGGCCTCCCGCTACCCCGCCTCGCCGGTCTCCAGGCACGCGTCACAGTACGCCACCGCTTGGACGATCAACTCACTTGGAGAGGGTTCGAAAGGCCCGAGAGGAAGAAAGAGAAGTAGAGGAAGATGGCGATGATGTTGACAAATTACCTGCAAGCCCTTCCCCAATGAAGAAAACGACTGGGGTCATATGCCTCCATGACGAAGCTCTAATTCCAAAGTTTGACTTGAATATAGGTGAGAATACAGGTCTTGGCGAATTCTGGATTCTAACACGCCAACCTGAGCAGGAAATCATTCCGAGTCAAACAATAGCGCCAATATTAGCATCGACTCTTTCGGCCCCCGTTTGCAGGACGAGTCCATTCTTTCTGACATCCAGAGCCATAGCGTTCCTATTGCCATTGATGAATCCAAGGACGCCGGAAATCTTTCTATCGGAGACTCTGAGGTAAACCTATCAAGACTTGAGGCCAAGCCCCATTGCAGCGATGAGGTAAAGGCGCTCTGATTTTCTGTCTGGATTTATCTGACCTCGTTAATTTTGCTTTAATCATAGACATCGAATAGTCGGCAAGCATCTCCGCACCTCGAATCAACTCCACCACCATCACAAGAGGTAGATCATCCTTCCCCCGCTGTGGTGGCAAATCATGCAGCATTCTCAAGGCGCATTTCCTCGCCCGCTCGTTCGGCATCTCCAATGGTTGCGACCAGCTCGAGCCGAGAACGAATATCTCGCGAAGAAGTTCAACGGCGACTTTTAAATCAACGAACTCAAAGTCCAGCCTTCGACGAAGATCTCCAGTCGTCCAGTCCAAGTGTCAAGCCACTAGCCTGCGAAGTCACAATCGAGGAGGCTGTCGATGAAAATGATCATAAACTCGATTATCAGCCACCCCAAGAGTTCTTGGAGAGAGAAAAAGACAGGGACAGGATGTCAGTCTTGACTACTCAGACTGATTTCAGTACAGAAACTGCTATTGTTGAGAGCGTCGAGAAACGCACGATGGGGTTAGCAACTTTAGCTGGACTAGGGAAAGTACCCGACCAAGACTTCGGCATGCTGGGTCCAGCCCAGTTCGACTTTGGCAGCAAGTTTAGTCTTGGCGGTTTGGGTATCTCTACTTCGGATAAACCGATCAACGTTGACTCGCTGGACAACCTTAACTTAGGGGTGGCGAATACTAGAACGTCCAGACCGGCTAGTATCGAGAGTGCTTCTGTGAGGTTGGGCAATGTGGATGTTGACATGGATATGAAAAGTGCGCTTGACAGATTGATGGATGATGTTGCTGGTGCTGGTGCAAAGGCCGATGATTCGATGATGACTGAAGAATGCGATGACTCTTATGACCAATCCCAATCCCATCACGACGATCATGACGACTTGTCGACAGGTTTTACCCGTCCGAGGATTATGGAACGCGCTGCTACCGATTCTGCTTTGTTACAGAAGAATGAAGCCGATGGGATTATGAGTAGGAATGTTAGCGGGGCGTCAACTATCACGTTGCCGCCTCCACCACCAGTTCCTCCGAAAGATAATATCAGGCAGAGGGAACAAATCATCCTGGAGAAGAGGCGCGAGGCGAGGCGCCTTGAGGAAGAAGATATGGACACATTTAATTTGAATCGAAGTCATCGGCAACATTTGGGAGTTGGTCGACCGAGTCGGAGGCGAAGCATGAGTACAGGAGATGCTGAGACAATGTCTGGTAGCGCCAAGAAAAGGGGTGATATTCTTTTGGAGAAAGTTGGCTTAGATGACCCGCTTGGAGATAGCATTGAGCGAGAATTGCAAAAATTAGTGGAGCCTCCGAAAAAAAGCGTTAGTCTTATCATTTTATTTATTTATTTTTCACGTGACCGTTCGCTCACCGTTTCACAGAAATACCATGTTCGCGAACATGAAACTACCATTTATGCGTCTTCGTCAGAAGAGAGAGTTTCGCATATCGCTGGGCCGGGGGACATTGATGCAGGAAGGGCGTGGAGAACAGTGCGACGACCTTCTGACATGGTATGGAAATCCATCTAACATCTCGTGAATTTACTGACGGTCCTATAGAACGAATATGCAAAGCAAATCAAGGAATATCGAGCCCAAGAAAAAGGAAAAGCCTATGGAAAGGTCTTTGTCAAAGGTAATTTAACTTCCATCAGCATTGCAAAGTGCTGATTGAATTTGATTAGTTCTAGGAGTAAAAGGGTTAAATCTACCTCTCCCCCAGGAGCATACAGTAATGACTTGCACTCTCAACAACGGCATTCATTTCGTTACCACCCCTGAAGGTCAATTGGCTAACAACAGTCGAATCGATCAAGAGTTTGAACTGTTAGTACATATCTTTTGGTTACCAAATCATCCTAATTGACAACCTTATTTCATAGCATCGAGCACAGCAAACTTGAGTTCACTTTGACGCTGAAAATTCGCCGGGATCCTCACATAGTTGCGCAATTCAAAGCACTCACCCCCTTGCCAGTTGCTATTGCTGCGCCTGCCCCCCCTCCGATTATTCAACCCGCTCCGAAAAGTAGCGGGATGAGGAGCTTTTTCTCTTCTCCTAAAAAGTCCTCGAAGGAGAAGATTGCCGTCCAACCGCAGCCCCATCAATCACAAGCGCAGGCAGTTCATCGGCTGCCAGAAAATCTAGCTCGGCGTCTCAAGCCAGACGGTACGCTTGCGCGCGCGTTCATTTCATTCAAAGATATCTCAAGCCGTTGTGATATGAGGTTATTTGATACAAGCTACCCGTTGATCGGGCAGCGGATGGAGATAGGCGGCAAATTCTCAACGCAAGAGTGCGGCGAGATTATTCTTCAGATGTTTAGATTACCACCTCTGCCAGGTATACCTCAAGAGCAACTACCTCAAAGTCTGGAAGAGTGCCATCGAGGATTGCGTCACATTAATTGGCACAAGGTGACCTATTTCCAGGGTACACTTACACAGAACGGGGGCGATTGTCGCGTGAGTGTGTTACATTGAAATGTAAAATGCCATGATTGAATTTGTTTCCTCTCTAGTCATGGCGTCGTCGGCAACTGCGCGTTATTGGGTCGAATTTAGTTGCGTTCAATGATGTTACGAAGAAAGCAACGGCAACAATCGATTTGAAGAAGGCTATTGCAGTCGAAGATGATCAAGAACTGCGTAATAGTGTATCAAGTCCGCCAGCTGGACTTGCAACTCGAGCCAGCCGGTACGCTGACGAGTACGATGGTCTGTATGGGGTGGAACGGTCTTTCCGTTTGATATTCCCTCATGATCAGGAGATCATCTTCTTTGCTGACACGGATGAAGAAAAGAGTAAATGGTATGTCTTTGGCATTGTGCAATTTCGACACTTGCAGATAGCTGACTTGCCTCATTGCTGTTCCTGCCTATAGGTTGGAAGTCTTGCGCGCTCTTGTTGGGCATATTCCACCACACCCTCTATGGGCGGAGCTTCTTTGGCAACGTCAGGAGGAAATCACAAAGCGTATGACAACGGCTCAGCAGCAGGTGCCTCAGTCATCATCTGAGTCCCCATTCAGATGACCCCCGCAGTAGGTTGGGTAAAAAACTTCTGCTAGGTTTTTTCACCCCGTATGTAATTTACAGTCTTTACCATCACTTTGTACACCAACGTTTTTTTATTCATTTGTTGACATCAACCTGTTAAATAAATTAAACTGATATGCTGGAAATATTCTACAAGTGCCTCTGCATGGACGAGAGTGGCTAATATGAAGATTTCAATACAACTGTGGAGACTCAAGGAGCATACTTATTACAGATTGACAATTTCAGTCGTTTAGTGATATATTTCTAATGAAATTTACAAAATTATTGACGAGTTTGCACACTGCTTGCTGCTTGTACATTCACTGCCTGACCTGGCATGAGAAGAAATTTGGTTTCATTGTTCTACATAACTACATACGAGGTGCACATGTATGATCGATCGTTTTCTTCTTCCAACCAACCAAAGAGTAGACTTTTTGGTATGAATATATAAAATTTTGGAAGGTAGCGTCACTCCAGATTCGATCTGCCTCCTTTGACTTAAAAGGTTATATCACAACAGTCGATGACGCGACCATACGGCTGAGAGCGACGATGGCGGATGATGGGGGTGAAGGTGAATTGAGGGAGTCGAAAGAAAGAAGATCGGAAGAGTGAAATAAAAGAAAGAAACGACGTAGATGTTCAAGGAAATCGTTTAAGCTTTACTACCCGCGGCGGCAGCTGCTGCCTTGGCTTTAGCAGCCATCAAGTTGAGTGCGCTGCCAGCTTTGAACCATTCAATTTGACCTTCATTGAAAGAGTGGGCCAATGGGATGGTCTATAAGACAAGGGATGTCAGTTTGTGATCAAGAACGAAAACAAGAAAACAAAAAAAAAGAACCTACCTCAACACTCCCATCCAAATGCTTTACTTCCAGCTCCAAATTCTTTCCAGGAGCAAAGGTTTCCAACCCCTTGATCGTAACCCTATCCGTTCCCCTAACCCTATCATAATCCTTCTCATTCACAAACGTCAACGCCAACATGCCCTGCTTCTTCAAATTCGTCTCATGAATCCTCGCAAAACTCCTCACAATAACAGCCAGTCCTCCTAAAAACCTCGGCTCAAGCGCAGCATGTTCACGCGAAGAACCTTCACCATAATTATGGTCTCCGATAACAACCCATTTGATGCCTTTGGAACGGTAGTGTGCCGCAACGGAAGGTACTGACCCAAATTCAGATGGCACAAGGTGGTTTTGAACTGAGTTGACTTGGTCATTCTCTGCGTTGACAGCTCCGATCAAACAATTCTGAGAGATGTTTTCCAGGTGACCACGGTATTTCAACCAAGGACCACCAGCACTAATATGGTCGGTAGTGCATTTGCCTTTTACTTTGATCAAGACGGGGAGGTCGGTTGGTTGTTGGCCGTCCCATTTCGTGAAGGGCTGGAGGAGTTGGAGACGATCAGAGGCGGATGAGACTTGGACTTGGACAGAGGCGCGGTCAATGGGAGGGGGTTGAAATGTGTCTTGACCAGGGTCGTAGCCACGAGGGGGGAGCTCGAAGCCAGAGGGAGCGGAGAACCTGAAGGGGGTGCCGGAGGGAGTTGAGAGGGAGTCTGTGAGGGGGTTGAAGGAGAGCGAGCCGGCGAAAGAAAGTGCGGTGACAATGTCTGGAGATGCGACGAAAGCGTGAGTGGCGGGATTAGCATCGTTACGGCCTGTAAAGTTGCGGTTGTACGAAGTGACGACTAGAAAGAGGAAGATCAGTGCGTGTAGCAAGGACGATGGGGATACGTACTGGTGTTGGGTTCACCCTTTTTAACGTCCTTTCTATCCCATTGACCAATACAAGGTCCACAAGCATTAGCTAAAACGATTCCACCAGCACCTTCAAACACCTCAAGCTGACCATCGCGGGCAATAGTAGCCCTAACCTGTTCACTTCCAGGCGTGACCGTGAATTTGCTCTTAAACTCTAACCCTGCATCCTTCGCTTCCTTGGCAAGTGACGCAGAGCGTGTCATATCTTCATACGAAGAATTGGTGCACGATCCAATAAGACCAACTCGAATATCGTCTGGCCAGCCATTCTTCTTCGCTTCTTTTGCAAACTGAGAAATGGGGGTGGCAAGATCTGGAGTGAAGGGACCGTTGATATGAGGTTCGAGTTCCGAGAGATTGATATCAATGACTTCGTCATACTCAGCACCTTCATCAGCCTTGAGATTATGAGAGAACCTCGTAGCATATTCAGCGATTTCAGCTCGTTTAGTAGCTTTCAAATAACTAGCCATGCGCGGGTTGAATGGGAACAGGGAAGTGGTAGCGCCAATTTCGGCTCCCATGTTGCAAATAGTAGCCATACCCGTGCAGCTGAGGCTCTCCAAGCCTGGTCCTTTGTATTCAACGATAGCTCCCGTACCACCTTTGACGGTGAGGATACCAGCAACTTTGAGTATGACGTCTTTCGGAGTCGTCCATCCCCCGATTTGACCCGTCAAGTTGACGCCGATGACTTTGGGGCATTTAAGTTCCCAAGGAATATCAGCCATGACATCAACGGCGTCAGCTCCACCTACACCACAAGCAATCATGCCGAGACCACCTGCATTAGGTGTATGAGAGTCGGTGCCAATCATGAGACCACCTGGGAAGGCATAGTTTTCGAGGATAATTTGATGGATGATGCCTGAACCTGGTTTCCAGAAACCAAGACCGTATTTGGCGGTTGCAGTGGCTAAGAAGTCATATACTTCTTTGTTGATGGCGATGGCGCGTTCGAGATCTTTGACACCTCCGACTTGGGCTTCGATAAGATGGTCGCAGTGGACGGTGGTGGGTACGGCTGCTGTATCCATTCCTGCGGACATGAATTGGAGGAGAGCCATCTAGGGAAAATTTTATGTTAGAACATGTATGTATTTGGGTGTTGGAAAGAGAGGTACCTGGGCTGTAGCGTCTTGACAAGCAACTCGCTGTGAGAGATATTAGTAAATGAGAGTGAATGAGAAAAGAGGGACTTGCGTCGGGACGAAGTTTGAGGTAGCTAGAACCTCTGACGATGTCCTGATTGTGAGGGTCGTCAAGATGACCGTAGAGAATCTTTTCGGAGAGAGTGAGAGGACGATTGAGCCTACATACGTCTATGAAGGCAATTCTGATAATAAAGAAAAGACAAGGTACCTATCACGAACTACGAGAAGGTTATCCTCAATACGCTGGTAGTTGATATAAGCGCCCTTTTCAAGCAAGGACATGGGTACTTTTGTGTCCCCGATGCGGGGAACAGCAGTAGCCATGCCCTTTACAATTGCACGGAGGGCATTTGCTGTTCTAGAGGAGAGGTTGAGCATGGTTGCTCGTGGTTTCTGGTCAAGACTCAATGGCAAGCGGCTCTAGGAACGCCTCGGAAGGAAAAGGAGGGTCATGTGATATTAACGCCGGACAAATCAGCGTTGGCGGATAACTTATGCCATCAGTTAGTCTACAGTCCAGATTTTAAGTATATTATCATCATCAGGATGGTTACAGAAGCTGTAGGTTTCTTACTGAAGTTTTCTTGTAAGATTCGGTTTGATTGTGTTGACAGTGCTAGATACATTTGAATCAAGCCTTGCACTCCCCTACTCAAGCCCTGCAACAGCCTGAGGTTGAAAAGGTAAACGGGTTCTCGTTATATTTACAACTCTACTACTGATGCGATCAATAATGGCAAGCTTCGGGTGGTACTTCCCTGTACTTCTACACGTTGTCAAGAATCACAAGCAAAAAGATTCTTTTTTAAATAAATCGGTAAATGTTAATCGCTTTTTCTTCGTGTCACATGACCTCTTTCACCGTGACGCGTCGATATCACCTTCCCTATTTAGTATTTGTCGCTTATCATATTCCATCCATGTAGAAATAGGAGTCAAGTATAAAAGGCCCTCCTTTCTTTTCTATAGTGCCCTCGGTTGTTCATATGTGACACTGAGGTATGACCCATTCTCTTATTTTGTTACATGCTATTACTATAACTACTTCTTATAGCACCTTCATTCCAATCAAAACCTTTAAGCCTAAGTTGATCAGTGAAACGGTGAAACCTCAGTTTGGCATAGTTGGATTATGCTTTTAACTCCCAAAAAAAAAAGTAGTCATGTACTTCTATTCTACAGCATATACATAGTGCACTGACACCAGTTTGTACATAACTTTGAGTTACCTCACTAGCTTCCAACCAACCACAAATTGATAATTATGAAGAGACAGAATGCTCGTATAGTATATTAGGATGTGTACTACGATTTTAGTTGATTCCGTACTAATTGTTTAACCATGGTTCATAGTGTAACGAAGAGATCAGTTTACAACACCTGTGGGAAATCTCACTAGTTTGATGAATCAAAACGACTCACCATTACCTCCGTTTGGGCTTGAGTAAGGAGCCGTAAAGAGGACATTATTGGCCCTCAAACCCACCGATAAGGGTGCGGTAAGAAGATGGTAGCAATGTAGTCATCAACTAGCTCCCTCATTTAACACGGTCCAGGGTTAGGGAGAGGTATGTAGTAAAATACAACCGGACCAGGCCATCAGTACTGCATCAGTAAGTACATTTAGAGTAAGTATATCAAGTGGTATACGATTTCCGGTGCAAAAGGTGGACTATACCCC
Organism: Phlegmacium glaucopus; assembly: GCA_015039465.1. Classification (NCBI taxonomy): domain Eukaryota; kingdom Fungi; phylum Basidiomycota; class Agaricomycetes; order Agaricales; family Cortinariaceae; genus Phlegmacium; species Phlegmacium glaucopus. The sequence continues at coordinate 634,292 of MU130154.1, read as the reverse complement.
GTGAAATACTAATCAGGTGCATCAAAGGTAACCACCCAGCAACGCTACCAAACTTGGCCAGAATCATATAAGTGGTCTTTCAATTTTAAAAAATCCAACAAGGAAGTGAGCAAGGTGCGTCAGTACACTGTAGATGTATTTTGACGGTTCGAATGCTCTATGACTGTTAAGCTGTGCTGTGCATAAATTCTCGTGGTTTCTGACCGCAGTGCACTGCGCGCATTTTGTACTAGAGACGATGAAATTAAAGGCAGAATGATGATGTGAAGAGATTCTCCATTTGGACCCAGCTCAGTTCAAGATGCCAAACTGTTTGATGGTTCTAAAATAGGATTCGTTCCGAGAAGAACTGAACTGTCGAGAAATTGAGCACCGTAAACCCACTTATGTACTGCAAAGCACTTGTATGGAAAGCGGGACTGACTCGGATCTGCTCAAAGTTTGTACCTGCCGGCCGAATGCCGAACGCTGATATGTAATATAGCATTTCATATTTTTAAATTAGCATTTCTATTTAACTTATCCATAAAATTACGAGGTATTTGCTAACCTCAATCGAGATTAACGCACCCAGGACTCAGGAGGTCCCCCCGTATACAGTTAACAGGCTGTCAATAGTCGTCTTGAACACAACACCCTTCAATATTCTGGAATTTGACGTACTTGGACCATGCCTACTTTGGCACAAGGATAAAACCCCAACCGAAAGCGAAATCAGCTCTACATCCTGTCCTATGTATCAATGCCAAATCAACACAAGCCATTGCGTAAGTGATCTTAGTCTTTACTATCTAGGACTTGGGTTGAATTATCAATAATTATTTAGCACCGCTGCACCAGAGTACACAATTCAATTGTCGCTCGAGTTTTACTACCACCTGAGTTTGAGCGACAAACAGGTTGAGTCAAACATGAGGGGATCGCTACTATGATATGGATGAATTTGGGCTTGGGTATGCCTTAATCATTAAATCAGTTGCATACTGACATTGATAACGACAACTATCAATCCAGCTCCATCAAGGTCCTATTGCGACCATAATCACCTCACCGTCTACTCCAACCAACTACACCCCTGGCATCAACTTCCGCATCACCGTCTGTGATTCCTATACCATCATCTGCATCCTCTATACCAATATCTGCATCCTCTGCACTAATGAATGCTCTTCCACTCCAATCAAAGCCGGTGTAAATTCCTGTAGCCTTAATATTATTACCTTTGCTTAAATTTTGCATTTGTAGGGTGCATCTCCTGCTCCCATTCCTGCTCCCACCGCACCAACGAATGTTGGGTCCACCCAATCCAAGTCCCAGAACGCCGTTGCTGCTGCTTCCACCGGCTTAGTATCAGGATCTGCTGCAGCTGCAGAGCAAGTGACTGCTACAAGTTCGGCTTTCACCTTGCCAGACAAGAAGCTGTCTGCTTCCCATCAGTCTCAGCGTCTTTGCTGGAATGTCAATTATTGCTCTTATAGTTGTTGACTTGGTAACCTATCGGAGCGCATTAAGTATCACAAGGTACGTCTTTCCTTTATCTTTCGTTAAAGGCTTAACTCATAGTCTCTGCTTCACAGGTGTTTCGCCAATGTAGACTCAAGGAAAATGGTGTTGCAATGTATGGGGGAAATAGGGTATATCATACTCAAGGTAAATTTGAGATTGACAACGTCTGGGTAGTGAATATACATTGCGCTTTCTTGCTTATCGGTGTAGTTTGAATAGTGTGCTTTTTTCTTCTTCATTTTTAATCTTTCAGATTTCTCTGTAAATTATATCCTTGTTCTCAAATTGCGCAGAGTCACATATATACAAGTAGGATGGGGTAAAATGTCTTAGAATTTACTAGAACGATCCCATTCCGAGTCTTCCACTGTACTAAATACAGAAGGGGCCACTGCCTCCTTTCCGGTTGACTTGTGACCAGCCCTTATATGAGGACGAGACGACCTTGCGGGGAACCTGATGCAAGGAACTGTCACAGGTCTACCTTTCCGGCTGGGCATAGCTCTTGAAAAGATGTTTTGCAGACAATAGCAATGGAAGATATCTGATATCATATATTGAATATTGAATATAAAATATAAAATAAGGTAGCAGCCATCGGCATTCGGCCGGCATGTGCAAACTTTGAGCAGATCGGATAATTCTATCCATACACTCGATGGTCCTGCTTTAATACCATGCCGAAAGACCGCCGAGTCGCGAAGTCACCATGGTCCATGATGCATGATGGTTGCTTGCTTCTTTTTGATTGTGAACCGTACATGACACACGGATCTAGATTCTAGAATAGCTATGTACCAAGTCCAGAAATACCACGCGAACTACGTTTCATCATTCCTAGGTCTGATGGTTCTGAGTTAGCGATGTGGTGACTCGTGGCGATTGTGGGGGCTCTTCCATCTGATCAAAAATATCGGCTATTTTTAAACTACAAGGCTAGCTACACACTGTACCCATTTGCACCCTTCCTTCCTTCCTTTTCTCAAGCCCGGAAAAAAACATATATTCGAGGTCTACTGTTCTTACTCGACACCCTCAGATTGTGCTTGGGCTTTCTTGAATCTCGGCCTTGGTGGATGTTCAACGCGGTGCCGATTTGAACGATGCTTGCTTTACTTTGGCGTAGAGATAGCAGCGTTGGTAACGAACCTCTTTACAGTCCTTATATTGCTTCAGCAAGTATTGCAGCGGGTGCTCAGGCTGTTAATCGAAGCTCAGGTGAGCCCGAGGTCAATTATTCGACCAAGTAGTCACTTATTTTTTTCGCGGATGGTAGCAGCGGCTTTGGCTTTTCTGATATGGGATATCTTAATTACGACCGACGAAGAGGTATGTTGTTTCAGGCTAGATCACGAATGCATTTGAAACTTGTGATAAAAGGTCAAGCTCATGTGGCCGTACGTTCATTTCTCCTCTAACTCCGAACGTCGGCTTAATTACCGTTCCGATTTCCCAGACGATCATGGTCATACACCAAAGTCGTTTATTTCTTCATACGATATGTACCGATGCTGGTGCAAGTGTACGTTCATCATTCTCTCACAAACTATCGTATTTTTCTCATCCATAATCTTGGGGGGGTTTTGCAGGTCCATCCTTTTAATAGGGACAGAACTTACCCCACCACTTCATTTCACTCCCCATGATTGTTACATCTGGCAAATTTATCAGGCAATTGCTGCCTCTTTGATTTTGATGGCCATTGATACAATATTGATACTAAGAGGTGAGCCCCAACACAGCCAACTAGTCGCATTTGCCTTTTTTTTAAAAAAAAATAAAAAAATAAAAAAATTTAGTGCATGCCCTTTATCATGGAAATTCTACTATGCCAAAGGTAGTGGCAGCATTTTTTTTAGTTGAGATTGTTGGGATGGTTGTAGGGCTATCCCTTGCACTGCCCGGTATCACCTACGATAATCTATGTCTCGTTATTAACGTCCCACGCACACTCATAATCTACGCGTACGCCATCTCTTCAACACTCCTCCGTTTCCATCCATACTGATCTATGTTATCTCTATCCTCACCCCGTAACGCATGCAGGACTTCAGCCATTCTTTTCCAAGCATTTCTGTTCGTGATAACTCTGTTCAAATTCGTCCTTGCTATCCGATCAGGATGGGGCGATGTACCGCTCCTAATATTACTAACTCGTGATGGAACATGGGCCTTCTTTCTACTGTTCTGTACGTCCTTCTATGTTCCACTTATTTCCCAACCTAAATTTATCATGCCCTGGTTCTTTATATATCAGTCGCCTATGGGGGACACCTCGTGTTGTACGCATTGCATAACCCTGCTTATGCGGGTGTCTTATATGGGTGAGCTCCCTTTTTCTGGGTCCTATCGGTTCCGTTACTCATTATTATATTCCAGATGGCTTTTGACCATATTCTCATTTTGTGTTAGTCCAACCAAAAAAAAAATACAAAAATCTTTCCTTACCATTTATTTATTAATCAGGGCTATCGCATCCTCCTCAACCTCAACCATCTAGCAAACGACGTCAACGGTTTAGACACCACGAATGGACACACGGGTACCAACATTCAATTCTCAACGCAATTCAGCCATCAACCGACATACGAGACTCACGAATTAGCTTCGCAAGGGTATACTAGTTCTGGCGGACGGACGTTACAAAGCTCATATATATCTGCGCTTTCTTTGGAACACTAGATGTGTTCTTGGCCGCTCTACCCCCTGTCTTCTTTTTTTCTTCTTCTTCTGCATTGAGCCTATCCATGTTGGTATATTTATAAAAACGATCCCCTTCGCCCGGGGCTCCCGACGATTCTACAATATCATATTAATCATCCACTATGACATACCCTCTTGTTTTTTTTATACAACTTCCTTCACGATTGGTAGATGACTTTGTATCATGATTTGTTGGGCTTTTTTAGATTACATATGTTAATCGATCGTGTAAAATGATGATATCCTCCTGAATTCAAAGCTCAATATAAAGACAATGTGTTGAAGTTAAACCACAGATGGTAAATCTGTATATAATACAATACGAATGTTTTTTTTGTTGAAATAGCTTAAGGAGCGTCTACTGGGTTCCAGCTGATCGCACCGGCCTTTCCACGATCCAGAGCGTCTAATTTCCGCATGTCGTCTTCTGTCAACTCAAAGTCGTACAGGTTCGCATTCGAATGAATGCGAGAAGGCGTGGCGCTCTTTGGGAGAGGTACAAAACTATAAGTAGACCGATGTAGACATAGGATTGAAATGTCAGCACTCTAATGAGGGAAAAGGAAAAGAACGCACCCTTTTTGAAGAGACCAGCGTAATAATATATGAGCAGGATCGCGGTTATACTTTTATTGATCATTCGTCAATCGTAGCGCACATCAACACAGTCAATGCTGATAGGCGTACCTTTTTTGCAAGCGCAGTAATGGCAGGATTGTCCATCCGTCCCTTGAGGATAGGACAATATGCCTGTACGACGATGTTGTGCTCTTTGCAATATTTGACTATTTCCGTTTGTTGACACAGGGGATGTAGCTGAAAGGAAAAGACGAGTGGTTTAGACCTAGACCGAAAAAGCTCTGGTCAAAATAAAAAATAACCTCTATCTGATTAACACAAGGCGGTTCGAACCCTGCGTTTTTTATTTCTTCAATGTGATGCACATTACTTAAGTTTTCTTTGAGTGAATGTGAGACTTGAATCGAACAAGGAGGAACCTCACTAATTCGATACACCAACACTCCTGATCTTGCCAGCTGCTTTAGCTTCGCTCAAAGCTTTGTAGGTAGCCAGACGACGGTCAGTGCCGGATAATGGATCGTGAATAAGGAAAAGGTCAATGTAATCTGGATAGCATTTAAATAAGCCGTGAATTGATTGATTTAGGATCGAGAGATCGATTATTGACCAAATTTCATCTTCGCTAATGATTCGTTGACACCTTTGAGTGTTGATTCATATCCGTGGGTCCTTGAAACACATTTAGTGGCTGTAAGGAAGTAAACATGGATACCGGGGCAAAATGATTTCAGAACGTACTAACAAAAACATCTCCTCTAGGTACTCCTGAAGCTCGAATGGCTTCTGCCACTTGTGCTTCATTTCTATAAGCTTGGGCTGAGTCTACGTGCCTGTACAAAGATAAGCTTATCATGAACGATGCTAATAAAAAAAAGGAGATTGACCTATAACCCACTTTGAGAGCTTCGATGACTGAAGCTTTCGTGTCAAAGTTTTGGTAGACGCCGAACCCAAGGAGGGGCATGGTATGACCCGAGGTGAGACGGATTGTCGAAGAAAGTGCCAGTGTGGTGGTCATGGTACAAGATTAGATAACCCTTGAGAATGTCACTGTTCAACTACATTGAAGCACCGAACACCAATCTTGTATTGTGTCCTCCCTTTTCATTACATTTATTTGCTAATCTTACTATTCGTTCTTAGATCTGCTGCATATGTCGTGCTCCTTTCACAGATCCTACAACCACACAGACATGCGCACACACTTTTTGTTATGAGTGCATTCTTCGCGCTCTGTCCCATTCCCCAATCTGCCCTGTCGATCGCTCTCCTTTGACATTGGCTGATCTACGTCCAGCAAACCCAATAGTACGCTCCGTACGTCTCCTTCTCTTCTTCTAATATTATGTGATTTTCATATACTGTGAAATAGCTCGTCGATGAACTTCAAGTCGAATGTGTACATAGACAAGAAGGTTGTCTACATACTTGTCAACGACAAATGATGCCACTGCATCTTAGAGATGACTGTGAGTATGGGGAGGCGCAATGTCCTGTCTTGGGATGTGAGGATCTGCTAAGACGGAGGGAGGTTGCCGATCACGTCGAGAAAATGCATGGAGAGGAGAAGCGCAATGCAGAAGCAACGAAAAGAGGAGAGGAAGAAGAATTTAAAGACAACGAGGAAGAGGTACGCACGCATCCATTCCAAATATCCTGGCATGACCCCAGTAATTATCTATCTAGATGCATATATGCCCCCATGCCGCTCTTGGATGCCCACACGCAGGTCCTCAAAAATCTAGCGATCACCTTTCTTCATGCCCATACGAATCTCTCAAAGGATTCTTTACCTCCAATACCGCCAAGATCTCCTTGTTAACAGAACAAAATATGCTTCTCCGACATCGCGTTGATACTTTAGAGACGATGGTACAAACTCTTCGGAGGGAGATGAATGCTGCTCGAAATACATTGGGTCCGTGGTTTAGGGTTTCATATCAGGTTGGAGGTGGCCTTGGCCTTGGCACTGGTCCAATTATGAGTTCTGGCGTTGGGATAACAAGCAGTGAGCTGCCGCTAGGAATGCAGCACTACGCTGCTGGTCCTTCTCAACCAATGACGGCTCGTGAAGACCCACTGGCGCCATACTTTCCTCCAGCCGAGAACGTGGTACAAAGACCAGCGATAGGCCACCAAGCGTCGAGTGACACAGCATACAGTCGGACTGGAATGATGGGTGTTGTTGCACCTCTTGATCTAGGTACCACACTCGAAGGGACGCTAGTCGGATTAAGGGAGAGTATGATGGGGTTAGCTGTCGGGATCGATTCTGTTGGGAGACGGAGCGAGATTGGACTGACGAATGAGACGCTGAGGTTGGGAGAAGAGATCATGTCAGTCCGAGCGCAGATGCATGGTTTAAGGATGCAGATGCATGGGATGATGATGGATCGCAATGCAGCTTTGAGGTCAGAGGAAGGGCAGTATTTCCAACCACCGATCCTTCCTCCCCCTCCGCCACCACCCAACAGAAACAATATGGGCTTCGGAGTGCCACCGTCGATTACCAAGTTGTAGAAAAAAGGTGTTTTTTTCTTTCATGGATTACAATTTAAAAGTACAAAGATTGAATTCAAGTGCTATTTGCCCATGCTGAATCGAGTTGATCGAGAAGAGATTGGAGTTGTTTGACGGCTGCTTTTCTATGAGCTCGTGCATTGTCCCAATCGCGTTCTGGGATGATGGCGTCTATGCGAAGAAGAGCTTGAAGAAGAAGTTCTGCAAGACGCGAGTGTTCCTTTTCTAAAGATTGCTTGGGTTGTGTGGAAAGATCTGAAAGGAACTGAGAGTGTGCTGGTAAAAGGGAGTTGGACACGGCTGAGAGTTCTGATTGAATCGTGGATATTTGAGCCTGCTCTGTATTCTTGAAAGGCGGCGGTTGAGAAGCTGACGGCGATACTATTGCAATCGTAGAATTTGGACGAAGGTTGTAGGCGGATACTGATTAAAAGTTTAAAAAAAAAGAAAAAAGAAAGAAAAAAAGGTTACACTGCTTACTGGGCGCGTTATCGTCTTTCATGACAGCCCCATCATGAATGATTGAGAAAGCATGATAAGGCAGATGGGTATAAGCCGCTATTGAATTCCTAATCGCAGCGAGGGGGGTGTTGTTGTTGTGAGGGAGCTCGAATTCGAACCTATCTTTTCCCCAATTGACTGTGACAGGCATAGACAAAACTTGTACCGTCATGTCATTCAACTCCAAGCCATCCTCGCGTTTACGGGCTCAACATCCTGTCTCAACTCCCATTCCACCCTCTTTACAGGAAAAAATGGCCGAATTCGCAAAGAGGGCCTCTTCTTCAAACAACATTGAATCGTCCATTCTCGATCATCGACCTAATACAAAACCATTAGGGTTGAGAAGACACCGTCCAGCTTTCTCTCTCCGTGATATAGATCCTTCAATTCTTCCAGATCCTTCATCCTCTCATCATACGGGTGGTGGTCCACTTGCAGCCGGTTTAGGCGCAGGTCGCCCTTCCTTACTACTTCACGAACAACCACGCAGAGCTCCACCACCCGCTGGAGATTTCGGGTCTCCTTTTTCCAACTTTTCAAAAATTGTGTACGTTTTTTCCCCTTCTTTTCTTTCACTTACTCATCATTATCGTCATCATCAAAAGCGATCCATCTGGTGCTCTCAATTTCAATGGAAAAGCAGTTCTACATGCTGCTGGCGTCAACTTCTCAAACGGTGCCTCTTTCGCGATCAACATGGACCAGTTACAGCTCGACGAAGAGCTAGGCAAAGGAAATTACGGCACCGTTAAAAAGGTCCTACATAAACCCACAAACGTCGCCATGGCTATGAAGGTCGGACCTTTCTTTCTCAGTCTCTTTTATTGATCTTAAATCTTTTAAAGGAAATACGCTTAGAACTCGAAGATTCAAAACTAAACGCTATCATCATGGAACTCGATGTCTTGCATCGTGCAGTCGCTCCTGAGATAGTCGAGTTTTATGGTGCTTTTTTCATCGAATCTTGCGTTTATTATTGTATGGAATACATGGACGCTGGGTCCCTTGATAAACTCCAAGGCGCTGGCGTCCCGGAGGATGTCTTGGCTCGGATAGCTGCTTCTATGGTCCGTGGTCTCAAGTTTCTGAAAGATGAATTAAATATCATACATCGTGGTACCTATCCTATTTCGTCTCCAAATAACCTATGTGTTGATTATATGAGCTTTAGATGTGAAACCCACGAACGTGTTGGTCAACAGAAAAGGTGACATCAAGTTGTGCGATTTTGGAATATCAGGTGAATTGGATAAATCACTTGCTAAAACAAATATCGGTTGTCAGAGTTACATGGCCGTACGTCGCTACCTATCTTCTCTAATACCACATCCACTTAATTCTTTTCATTTTAATCCAGCCGGAGCGTATCAAAGGTGAATCCCAAAACAATCTAGGCACATACACCGTATCCTCGGACGTCTGGTCTCTCGGTCTCTCCATGATCGAAATCGGACTAGGCCAATACCCATACCCACCCGAGACTTATTCCAATGTGTTCGCGCAGTTGACGGCGATTGTTAATGGGGATCCGCCAGAATTGCCAGACGACAAGTATAGTGAGGTAGCGAGGGATTGGGTGAGTTTGTGTTTGAGGAAGGATCCGAATAGGAGGGCGAGTTACAGAGAGTTGTTGGTGGGTTCTGTTTCCTTTCTTCCCTTGGATTTTATATACTGATGGATTCTTACTTGATGGCTTTTTATATCTGATAGGATCATCCCTTTCTGAGACATGATGGAGAGAGCCAGGTCAACATGGCTGTATGGGTAGAATCGGCTCTCGCGCATCGAGCAAACGTAGCTCTTCAAGCAGCTTCGTCGCAGCAGATGATATAACCACTCGAAACCTTTTCCCCCTGTCTTTGCGTAAAATTTTAAAAAAAGAAATCGTGGAAATTCTCTTCACCAAGGGCAGCCCTTTTACACTTTTCTTTTGTTTTTCCAAAAGACTGGGGTTCCCCCTTTGTCTGGTTGGTCACCTGTACCCGTTTCTTTCCCCCTCCCTCTCATTTGGTCATAAACACGCCCACCATCCCGTCAGATACTTCAGGCCAATATCCATTCCAATTTTCTTGCCTGGATACATACATCTTCTCCCTGCCGACCCTGGGCTCGCCTTCTCTAAGCCGTCAACTCAAAATACGTTTCATCTATACCCACGTCTAAATGTATTGTACGGCTCCATCGCCCCTCCAGGGAGATGAGAAAGCTCAACGTGGTGGTTCGAATCGAACAACCCAACCTGCCCGTTCCTCATCCCCCCTCCCGCGAACCTTGCCTTTTTCGGTCAAGATCAGTCGGCCTACTTGGGAAATTCTTCACAAAACCCAAATATACATTTTTATGTATACACACCAAATATCTGAAAGTCTTTTCTGTGCGTGAATGCATGCATTCCGACTGTCAGGGTGTGGTGTTAGCGTTGATCGTTCGTTCAAGCAGTCCGATTAATGATCTCCGCAGCCCAGTTCGAAGTGATGGTTTTTTGGGATACACAGGAAAAGTTGGAAATGAGAAATGAGAAATTGTAAAACTCTTTGCTTTTCTTCCTTTTTTCGGTTTTTCTTTTTGATCAGTCCAGCTGTCAATTCCTTTCCTTTTCAATCCCTGACTCTAACCTCCCTTTGACAATGACCCGATCCCTCCTCCCCCATTGAGTTTTGCCTGCCTTTGACTTCTTCATTTTCTAAAAACACTTGTTGCATTACATATGCCATTTTTGCCATCTTATTTTGCATGTTGTTCTGATGTTCAACTGCGCACTCATCGAGTCATTCGACCCGACGAGCGCGCAACTTGAAGTAGTAAAGTACCCCCCCGAGGTTTTTGCGTGATGCCCTTATTTTGAACTTTGTACATTAACCATGGAATCCGTATAATTATATCAATATCAATATCACGTAAACCGCACCCTCACCATCAAAGTTTAAACGCACGAGGAGAGAGACGAGTACTGCATCCTGACTTCGAAGTACATGGCACCAGAAGTTAGGACTATATCTTCTACCGTTTCCTGGACCTGTGTCAAGTATAGGTATTACGAGATATTGAGGTAACCCACAATGTGGAATTTGAAGCCGAAAGGAGTATGGGAGTGACTATCTCCGGTTTCATCTAGGTACATAGCATACCAATAAAATGGCGCTTAACGTTTATGTAAGGCTGGAGCACTCTCGGTTGAAACATCGAAGCAAAGAAACCGTGGGGCGGTGGCGTCGCCGCCTCCTAGGATTCCATGTTACGAGAGCCTTGAGCCCTGAGGGTGGTTCTTCGAATCCTTCGATTTATCTCACTGATCTAAGATGTTAGGATTAAAATTAAGCCGATGATATCATAATCAATTCTGAGTAAAATGTACCTTATGTCATAGATAATGAACAACCCTGAACATATGAACTTTGCACGGCGATAAGTATACTGAAATCGATTACATTCAGCTTTCGAAAAAAAGTATCTTAGTGCGGAGATGTTTCTCCTGAAATAGAAGACTTTGGGGTACATAGCTAGGTCCACTTGTTGGACAATCTGAAGACCGACAACCGCCTTTAGAAAGGGTCGCTGCGGGACCGTTGGAAGGAGATTAGATCGTGCGTACACTGGACCTGACTCGGACCCTAAATTTGGGCACGTCTCGTAATCAATCTGGGAGCACAAACAAATGTTCGTTCTGCTGACAGCTATTTGCGAAATGGTAGACGTTTTGGAAAATTCCTCATGTGCGCCTTTGTTTGTATAATTAGGTAGAATTGATGCGCATGAGTGGAAAGCAGTGGAGCGGCTGCGCTATTTACATCTAGTATAGGCTCCTTGTCACCACTGACAGGGTCAACAATCAATATATTGCGATGACATAGTCATTTTCAAGCAAGGTAGGGGAAAGTGGAGCAATGAGGGTTGAGGCACGGTTTGTTTACCATTTCGCAAATAGCTGGAACATTTCCAGACAGTTTCTGAACGTTTGGATGATATTGCGATCTTTGATCTGAGGATTCTCCGCCGTTCAAGGGATGCTGATCATAGAGAAAGCAAATCGGGAAATGATCAAAATCAGGCGAACCTGAGAAGAAGGCACCGACCCAGCTACGAATTATGCAACTTTGATGAGTTGTTTGGAAAGAATTATCTTACGACCATGGTATTTCATAATTTGTAGATGCATTTATGTGCGTAAGGATGTCTGTGATAACGAAAAGAGTAAGTTGGGCCCGTAGACAAAAGAGGACACTGTACCTGTCAAGAGCGACATTTCTCCGGCGGACATGGAGGGCAGGCGATTTTGTTAAGTTGCTGTCTGTTATCTGTGTTATCTCAGAACGTCAGGATCAGCCTCATAATTGGGTTCTGTCCTACCTAGGCCGTTACTTCAACTGTCCCGTAACTCTCGTACAATAACGGAGAGAATTTCTGATGAACGAGTTCCATACAGATGGAGGACAGATATATCAGAATCCAGGTTTCGGAAAGGATTTATATCTTTGCATAATGGTTTCGAGAACTTGAGCCAAAGTTATCGAGCAGGGATGCCAATATCGGGCAAGAAAATTCTTTTGCATTTTGTAAACATCAATCCAGAGTAAACCCAAACGGTTCAAAATTCGGCAGACGAGTACCTGCCAGGTAGCAGGTATAATAAAGCCGGTTGAACGAGATAGTTGATATTATGCCTAAGAACGGTACGGCCCAGTCCAGATAGACAATGGATTGTACTGTGCTGGTGGCAGAGGACATGCCTGAACCGAAACCATGCACAAAGAAATGTTTGGCAGGAGTCGAAGAAGAATTATCGCCGTCATACTGTATCCCGACAAGATCTGAATATTGAATATTGGTCTCCTGAAGGACTGGCTACCAGTACGGTGTCCGACTCCTAGAACGTTATATCGCGCTAGGCTCGTGACTAGCCGTTTCGATTCAGAGTCCAACCCTGACGCCGCAAGGCTGGCTACAAAATGGCGTGGTGCCCCATTTCGGTCTTTAGTTTTTTCTTGGGTGGCGGATTTGGTTTCATCGATCCGGCGGTGGCTGATGGTTGGGCTCGTGTACTTACGAGCTGGCTTTCGATTTTCTTGTTTTCGCCTTGTCTTTGGCTCCTTCTCGACGCATTTTTCGATGTGCTTGACTAGCCTTCCGTATAAATTATGAACGATGAAGGCTATTAAAGTAACGAATGCACCGGCCAAATTTTTTTCCCGGCTCTTTTCGACGTACCAGAAGTTGTCAGCAATATTTTTGGTTTGGGTTCTGAGTTGCGTCTTAGAATTCCCAAGGCGCTATCGCTGGACCTTGCATCTACAGAACCATCAGTAAATTGTTTGGAGCGACGTATAAATTTCAAGGTGAGGCTGAACAAATAGAAGGGTACATGCATTGGAAGTTCGGGAGGACGTAGAGAGGGTTTTTTCAGTACCTGGCTGATGGTGATAGATGGATCTTCCTCTCCCTCTCCTTCGTCCTCACCATCCCTTCTCAGAGTCAGACTCGGGTTCTGATTTCTCCGGATCCGTATCTCGAATTCCTAATATTTCTTACTTATTCATAAAGGCCTAGCTTTTCCGCTTCTTCTTTCTTGCGCCGGTGTTTCTCAACTCGCTTGCAAATGGTAAGATTCAGAGACACAGGTGCCGAATTCGGCAGCATCTGACAGATGAAGTTAGCGCCAAGCGACGTTATACCTGGCTAGCGAGGCGACAGGGCATCCCATATACAACTCCCTCAACACTATGGAACACGTTCTGACCATGAATCGCTCGTTGTCCAACAAACTCGTGAGCTCGCCAATCCAATCCGTCACGTACCTGAAGACCCTCAGTATTCATGGAAATATTCAAGGGAATATATGATTTACCTTTATTTGTATGTTTTTTCTTGTGAGCAGTGACACTGGTGATTAGAAGTAGTGAGCTATGAGATTAGCGTTGAACAATATATATATCATAAGGCATTGGCTAGGAGCAATTTCGTGGACAAATGATGTCGGCAAAGTCCAATTTCCAGATATGGGAAGAGATAACTGACTCGATCTTGAGTCATTCCATTGCTTAAAAGTTCGTCTAGAACGGAGTGAAAATAGTATAACAAGATGTCATTCCCAGCTCACGACAGTCAGTTTTGTATCTTAAATTGTGACAACATTACTGATCTTGATTCTCAGTTTCTGCTTCCTTTGACTTTCCAAAGGAAGAGGAGAAGGTTTTAGCATTTTGGAAAGAGATCGATGCATTCCAGACCAGTCTCAAGCTATCCGAAGGACGCCCAGAATTTTCCTTCTACGATGGACCTCCCTTTGCTACCGGATTACCTCATTATGGGCATTTGCTCGCTGGAACTATCAAGGTGCAACTGGATTACCTCTTCATCGATCTAAAATTAACGAGGTACCAATGCAACGCAGGATATAGTCACTCGACATGCTCATGTCAGCGGATACCACGTAACAAGACGTTTTGGATGGGATACTCATGGACTCCCCGTTGAACACGAAATCGACAAGAATTTGGGCATTACTGGAAAAAATGATGTTCTCGCCATGGGCATTGATAAATATAACGAAGAATGCAGAAAGATAGTTATGCGATACTCCTCAGAATGGCGACAGACGGTTGTACGCATGGGTCGTTGGATCGATTTTGATAACGATTACAAAACTCTCAATCTCAGTTTCATGGAATCTGTATGGTGGGCTTTCAGCGAGCTTTTCAAAAAGGGCATGGTTTATCGCGGCCTACGTGTTATGCCATACTCTACCGGCTGCACAACTCCACTGTCAAATTTTGAAGCAGGACTAGCCTATAAAGATGTTAACGATCCAGCTAGTAAGGCTATGATTTTGATTTCCTGTTGCACTGGCTCACCTTTGAAATAATCGCAGTTACGGTGTCTTTTCCTCTGGTAGACGATCCAAGTACCTCTTTGCTTGCATGGACTACGACTCCTTGGACTCTGCCCTCAAATCTTGCTCTGTGTGTTCACCCGGATTATACCTATATCAAAATTCACGATACTGAACGCGACCAAAACTTCATCATACACGAGAACTTGCTTCAAACACTTTACAAAGACCCCAAAAAGGCGAAATTCAAGAAAATTGCACAATTTCAAGGCTCAGACATGAAAGGATGGCGCTACGTGCCTCTTTTCGAGTATTTTACAGATAAGGTAATTTAATGATTGCTCGTCATATTGTGTCTACTCACAATCAGATTTGGTTCAAAGTTCGAGGATAAGGCATTCCGAGTCCTGGTAGACACCTATGTAACGGATGCAGATGGCACGGGTATCGTTCACCAAGCACCTGCGTTTGGTGAAGATGACCACCGTATCGCAATGGCTCATGGCGTTTTGGAAGCAGAGGACATGCCTCCATGTCCGATCGATGATCGAGGTCATTTTACACAGGAAGTTTCAGATTTTGTTGGGCTCCATGTCAAGGTAACGTTTTTCACTTCAAGGCCATGAAGACTACCTAACATATTTCATCTTTCCAACAGGCAGCTGATAGTCCAATCCAAAAGGTTTTGAAAGCTAAAGGCCGTCTCATCGTTCAATCGACATTAAATCACAGTTATCCATTCTGCTGGAGGTGCTTGCTTATGTCTGTCTATTTCTTTGCTAGGCACTGATGCTGCTGAGAAGATCAGGTACACCTTTGATCTATCGAGCGATCCCGTCTTGGTTTGTTAAAGTTACGCCGATCATTGACAAACTTGTTGCGAATAATGAGAAAACGCTCTGGTTCGTCAACTAGTCGCAAAGGGTGTTACGACGGGCCACTTAATTTTTTGTATAGGGTTCCACAGAGCGTTGGCGACAATAGATTCGGGAACTGGCTTGCTAACGCTCGAGACTGGAACATCTCACGCAATCGGTATTGGGGTACACCCCTGCCTATTTGGGCCAGTGATGACCTGGAAGAGGCAAGTTTGTTGATTATGCCAATAAGCCCAACTAACATCCACTATGCCATAGATTGTGTGCGTGGGTTCGGTAGAAGAGCTAGAGACATTATCTGGTGTAAAAGGCATCACAGACATTCACAGAGAAAAGATTGATCATATCACCATCCCATCAAAACAAGGCAAAGGTGTTCTCAAGCGTGTCGAGGAGGTCTTTGATTGTTGGTTTGAATCCGGAAGGTACGAGGTCAACATTGGACAAGCCAGGGTTATTCGTTAACATCTGCCTCAGTATGCCTTACGCCCAGCTTCATTATCCATTTGAAAACAAAGAACTGTTTGAGCGCACACACCCTGCTCATTTCGTTTCGGAGGGTATTGACCAAACCCGTGGCTGGTTCTATACCCTCTTGGTTCTTTCGACGCATCTATTTGATCGTGCACCTTGGCAAAATCTTATAGTCACAGGTCTCGTTCTTGCTGCGTATGTGTTAGGTCATATAAATCCCACATTTGACTGATTGCCCGCACAGTGACGGCAAGAAGATGAGCAAAAGTCTTAAGAACTACCCCGATCCTAACATCATAATCGACAAATACGGGGCTGATGCAACGAGGTAGGCAAAAATTCTTATACATTGAACCGAGAAACTAACTTTTTTTTTGAAACAATGTAGAATGTTCTTGGTGAACTCCCCGATTGTGCGAGGAGATAATCTTCGTTTCCGTGAAGAGGGTGTTCGCGAAGTCCTTTCTCGTGTTCTGTTGCCTTGGTTGAACTCTTTCCGATTCTTTTTGGGGCACGTTGCTCTGCTGAAGAAAACAACAGGCGCCGACTTCAAGTACAACGCTCATGCACCTCTGCCTAGCAATGTGATGGATAGATGGATTCTCGCTCGGTGCCAATCGTTGATTAAACTAGTTCAAAAAGAAATGGCTGCATATCGACTTTATACCATCATTCCCCGTTTGTTGGATCTCATCGACGAATTGACCAATTGGTATATCCGCTTCAACCGCAAGCGCTTGAAAGGCGAAGACGGGAAAGAGGACACCATCGCGGCTCTCAACACCTTGTTCGAGGCGTTGTTTACGCTATGCCGTACCATGGTAAGATTTTCATGTCAATTGTAAAACTAAGTGTTAAACCTGATTCGGTAGTCGTCTTATACGCCGTTTATGACGGAAAACATCTACCAATCATTACGGGAGTTCATACCTGAGAACCCTGCCGTTGGGGACACGCGCTCGGTCCACTTCTTACTCTTCCCAGAAGTCAAGGAAGAGTACTTTGATGTCGACATTGAACGTCAGGTTCAGCGCATGCAGGCTGTCATAGATCTCACGAGAAATATCCGAGAACGGAACAACCTCTCGCTCAAGGTTTGTCCTGACCAGCCATAACATAATGAAAGGCTAATGAGCCTTGATATCAGGTCCCATTGAAAGAGTTGCTCGTTTTCCACCCCGATCAAGCATATATCTCCGATGTAAAGCCCCTACAACGCTACATTGAGTCCGAGCTCAACGTGCGGGACGTTGTTTTCAGTTCTGATGAGACCCTTTCTGGGGTTCGCTACAGAGCAGTTGCGGACTGGCCAGTCCTTGGCCGCAAGCTACGAAAAGATCTGGGGCGGGTCAGAAACGCCCTTCCCAATGTACCCAGCGATGCCGTCAAGGCTTACGTCACGAGTGGGACTATAACCGTTGATGGGATTGAATTGGTAGGGGGTGATCTCGCGGTTCAGCGATATCTCGAATTGCCATCCAGCGTTGAGGGTCAATTTGCCACCAATTCAGACAACGATGTGGTCATTCGCCTGGATATCCAGATACATGCTGACTTGCAAGGTGAATGGCTCAGTCGTGAGCTAACAAATAGGGTACAAAAGCTTCGAAAGAAAGCAGGGCTTCAGGCAACCGACGACATAGACGTATTTTACCGATTTGAACCTGGTTCCGGATTAGAGCTGCTCGCCGCCATCCAAGATAACACCGAAATCATCAAGAAAACTGTTGGGAGTCTTCCTGTCGACGTGAAGGAAAAGAAAGTGACGAGCCAAGTTATAATAGAGGAGGAGCAGGAGATTGATGACGTGAAGTTCATGATATACCTGGCGAGACCATAAATGTGGCAATGTCCCTTTAGAAAGTGAAATCAAAAATCTGTACTACATGGGATTAAATGACGTTGAATACACCACCGTTGCAATTATTTCTTTGATGATCCAAAACCACCAAAGCCCATTAAACTCGTCATTTCCGAGTCGACGTTCTCTGTGTCGTTAATCAAGGCAAGCCGAGCCTTCTCTTTGGCAGCTTTTTTCTCCGTCTTTCTTTGTTCTCGCAGGGCTTGCTCTTTCTCTTTTACTTCAGCCAAGCGCTGATCAAAATCGAAAGCTTTTGCTGAAGCAGCCTCCTTAGTTTTTTCCCGGAGATAGGCTATTCGTGCCTGAACTTGGGCAAGTGTTGACCTCTCAATCTTAGTAGTCTGGCCCAAGGCCCGCAGATCTTTAAGAATTTGAATTTGAATAAGTTTATTACTAGAATAAGATGGACGACGTACGGGCTCTACTGTTGATGTGGTCGAGATACCCGACACTATCCTTATACGTTCTGTTGCACGTCTCGCAATAGAAGCCGGGCTGACCAGGACCTCTCCCGCCGGGATTTTGAACAACCATTGTTTTGTTTAGGTTCTTATCCAATTCAAGAGGGGCATCTCTCTGCTTCATTAATTCAGTAGGCTTAGGTAGATCGTCTTTTCGGGCTTTCCTAGGCTTCTTTCCTAAAGACAGATAAGCAGAACAGAGATTACTCAGGGACCAATGAACAATTGACCTTGTTTCATACGCTCCTCGTTCTCTTGCATCCTCTCCCTCTCCTCTTGATCTTTTTTCTTGGCTCGTTCTGCGTATTCTTCCTTATCCCATTTCTTCCTGAAATCAGTATCTGAGGCCTTCGTCGTATATACGCCTTTATCCGCCATGTCGCAGTTGTCAGGAGAGCCGTAAAAGTTACGTAACAGAACCACAACAGCAAATTTAAGACCCCACTGTGACCATACACTCAACTAATGCTATTCCGACTGGCTGCGCTGCGTACGACTACCTTCCCATAATACCTTACTATGCTTGCTACGGATAGCGACGAGCTTAAACACCATCTTGCCTTTCCCCTACCCTATCGCATTCTTTTCCTGACCGGCCTTGGGATTCTAGGATGGGCGATTAATTTGCAGAGCCTTGACGCCTTCGGTCTAGATCCCGTCGCAGCAATGGATCTTCGTGTAATACCATACCACTCACCTCGGTCCAAAGCCATGGCACTTTCTGCATCAGTCTACCGCATATCTCTCGCCTATTTCACCATAAGCTTCCTATCCTGGGCCTTGTACAGATTGGCCACAGGAGGCGACGCGTCGCTTGTAGACTCTTATGGTTATATACCATCAATCACTGCTGTGATAATTCTCTTAATTCTCGTATGCCCCTATAATATTATTTTGAAAAGTGAACGCGAAAAGTTCACATAGTAAGTTTAGCAGTCTCTTCTCTGATCCTCGGCCTTGCTTACTCACTTGAGATTCCGTGCTGCAGTGCTATTCGAAGATGTATTTTTCCACCCCCGAATGGACCAATACATTTCTCTGACGTGATTTTGGCTGATATTGGCACCTCTTTCGCAAAGGTTCTAGGCGACGTGTGGCTTGCTGCATGGATGCTCAAACCTGGGAATAGTATGCTAGTCCCACCAGTGGATGACGGCTGGTTGCGATGGATTCTTCCAACAGTCATGAGGTAATATGTGCCGACTTTGCCGTGTTCACATACTTATCTATATCTTAGTTTTCCCTTCTTCTTGCGGCTCCGGCAATGTCTCATTGAATACAGCCTCTCTGAAAATGATTGTCAAAGGCCACTTTTCAATGCGCTCAAGTACGCAACGTCGTTTCCAGTCATTTTTCTCTCCGCAGCGCAGAAATTAGTGGTTGTGGATCTAATACGTGGCAAGGGCGGCAAGGCAGCAAGCACCTCATGGCACGGAGAGCATCCCCTGTTCCGATTATGGCAAGTAATCATTGCTGAATTTTCGTTGCTTGTTTGTTCGCATCTAATAGAACGCAGGTTACTAGCAGCGATTGTGAATTCTCTTTATTCGTTTTGGTGGGATGTGACGAATGACTGGGGGCTGGAATTGATGAAGTTTGATACTTCAAACAAACAACAACCAAGCATCCCAAAGCAATCACCTCGACTGCATTCTAGCCACTCGGTTCACAACGGGAGTCCGACAGATTCGACTGCCTTGGAAAGGCCACGTAACCCTGCAGAATTGAGCCTTCCACTGAAGTGTCGTCGTCGACAATCATGCTATGGTTTACGTTCAGTCCTTCTCTATCCCCGTGCTGTTTATCCGGCAATGATATTTCTTAATCTCCTTCTGCGGATGACATGGTCCATTAGGCTATCGACCCACGTTCATGCGACTTGGGAAGGTAGTCTCGTCTTCTTCTGGTTAGAGGTAGCCGAGTTAGTGCGTCGATGGCTATGGGTGTTTGTCCGCGTCGAATGGGAGGTAATCAAAACTGCACAAGACATGGTTCCGACAAACCAGCTAGAGGACCCCTGCGAAGATGAAGTAGATTTCGAGATTGTTTCTAAAGCTTGAGCTCAACCATATACTTCTGTTATGTCATAGTAAGCTTATTTTCTAAAATTTTAACTGCCCTTAAAATGAACTAGTATGCTTTTGCTTCCGTACAGGGGTTGGAGTAGTCTTAATTTAACATGTTCAACGTTGAGCCAACACCCAGCGAAATCGGGTGAAATCCTAGGACTCCTGACATTATTTTTATACGGGCTAGAGGACGGCACCCAACGGACAAGTTGGTCTCATGGTCAGAGTCTGTTCCGAGTTGAGGTCAAGACCGGACAGACATTCCTCAAGACCTGGGGTAGCATGGGGTTGACATGGAAAAGCACCGGAATTTTTTGTATTTGCAGATTCTTCAACGGGTACTTGAGACAATGTGACCTTAAGTTTCCTGGCTAGGTTGGATTGTGTCCAATTTTAGGCGTGTGGGCATCAATTTTTGTCAGGCCATTTCTACACTACATACGGACAGACTCGGAAATGGGTGCACTATCTATCCTCACGTTAATTCCTTCTACCCAACATCTAAGAAGGCCTTACGAGATTTCTCTGCTCTGTCTCATTTTAAGGTCCAATTCAATTCGTTGCTACAGTCTGCTACAACCTCCATTTTCTTCAAATATCATGAGGTTGCTTCCTCGCGGGCATTGGTAGGTCCTGATCTGCATTCTAGTGATTTGTTTATAAATCATGAGGGACTACATTTTCCGATCCTTCCCGGCCAAAACGAGCCAAGTCGGAATAAGGCGGCACTTCCTTGTGGTTTTTCCTGCTGGGACCG
This sequence comes from Phlegmacium glaucopus, assembly GCA_015039465.1. Taxonomy (NCBI): domain Eukaryota; kingdom Fungi; phylum Basidiomycota; class Agaricomycetes; order Agaricales; family Cortinariaceae; genus Phlegmacium; species Phlegmacium glaucopus. The sequence goes on along the minus strand of MU130154.1, from coordinate 613,151 downwards.
TACATCGGGGCACGTGGTTGCCGAGCACCCACGGGAAGATTCGCAAGGAAATTTGAAACCGGATCCTCCATGGCCAAAGCTAAAGCTAATAACGTCTCGCCCCTTCTCGCGCTCGACACACTGGGGGAGATACCGGGAGGTTTCACCCAATTCCAAGTCATATGATGACACTCTGCCGCAATGTTATACATTTCCATGGGTATGAGAGGCTTCGCCAAGTCATAAATAGCCACCTCAAAGCCTGGTTAAAGCCAAATCCCACTCAGATATCTCTACCCACAGCATCTTACCCCAACTCTTACTTTTATCATCATGAAGGTGCTCACCATAATCGTTTACACGTCGAACAAGTGTTAATGCCTTCACTAGGTTCTCGCTATCCTCTACGACGGTGGAAAAGCCGCTCAAGAAGAACCTCGTCTCCTTGGTACCGTTGAGAACCAGGTCTGCTCACTAAAGTATCATCTATGATCCATTACTAAACCCTTCACAAGTTGGGCATCAAAGAGTGGCTGACATCTCAAGGCCATGAACTCATTGGTGTGTATAAACTAGTATTTCCATTCACACTGCAATATCTAATCAGTCTTCATCTGCAGTAAATCTTTCAGCTCTTAGCCACTTCAAATTAAAGGCTCACTCCACTTCAGGTTTCTAGCAGCAAAGAAGGCCCAGACAGCGACTTCCAGAAGCACATTGTTGATGTTGGTATCCATATCACCATTATCGCATTCTCATTCTCACGTTCATGTTAGGCTGAAGTGCTCATCACGACCCCATTCCATCCTGGGTAAGCTTTCTTTGGGATACCCTACCATCATTCACTTATTCACTACGCGGTGTAGATACTTAACACGTGATCTCGTACAGAAGGTAAGCTGTCGCCTGAATTATGCATTGATACTATGATAGCAATTCCATGAACTGATGATGATCATCAATTTAGGCTAAGAACCTTAAGTTGTGCATCACTGCTGGAGTTGGTTCCGACCACATTGATCTCAATGCCGCTGTAGACCACAAGATTCAAGTCCTTGAGGTAAAGGCTATACCATCGTACGCGCTCCAAATGCTAACTTGGATTAGGTGTCGGGTTCTAACGTTGTTTCCGTTGCTGAGCATGTCGTCATGAGTATCTTGTTACTCGTGAGGAACTTCGTGCCCGCTCACGAGGTAAGTCCATGAGTATAATTGTCGTCGCTGTGATTTTTCAACGCTTATAACCCCCACCAGATGATCGAGCGTGGTGACTGGACAGTGTCTGACATTGCAAGAAATGCATATGATTTGGAGGGCAAAGTTGTTGGTACCATTGGCGCTGGAAGAATCGGCTACCGTGTGCTTCAACGTCTCGTACCCTTCGACTGCAAGGAGCTTCTCTACTACGACTACGCTCCTCTTCCTGCAGGTAGCACTTCAACTTTTATCACTGCCTGAGATTGTGTCTCATCATCTATCACCCACAGCTGCTTCTGAGGCTGTCAAGGCTCGCAGAGTCGAGGACCTTAAAGTAAGCCGCAAATCTAATAATTGTGGTTCCCACATATCTAACTAGATTGAACCTTTCAGGAATTTGTCTCTCAGGTTCGTCAGAAAACAGGACAACGTTGATCATTAATCTCATGCATCATGCAGTGTGATATCGTTACTGTCAACTGCCCCTTGCATGAAGGCACTCGTGGACTTGTCAACGCAGACCTTCTGAAACATTTCAGGAAGGGAGCATGGCTCGTCAACACTGCCCGTGGTGCTATTTGTGATAAGGATGCCGTTGCTGAAGCACTCAAGAGTGGTCATATCATGGGCTACTCAGGTAAATTCTGTCGAGAGGTATCTTTATGACGAAGGAGATTAAACATTATACAGGTGACGTGTGGAACGTCCAGCCAGCTCCCAAGGAACATGTCTGGCGTACAGTGAAGAACCCTCTTGGTGGTGGAAACGGAATGGTTCCCCATTACTCTGGAACCACCTTAGATGCTCAAGCTCGCTATGCCGCTGGTGCTAAGAGCATCCTCGAAAACTATTTGACCAACAAACCTCAGGAGCCTCAGAACATCATCGTTGGTCTCGGTAAGTTGTGAACCCTTAAATTATGAACCCCTTCTTACCATATTTAATAGGTAAATACGAGAGCAAGGCTTGTAAGTATACTCTTGTTTTCCTTTTATGGCTCGACGGCTTATTGATCAATGTAGACGGCCAACGCTGAGAGCTGATGATGTTCGTGATCTGATAATTGTACAATTTGTAAAATATGTCAGTGAATAAAAATATATATTGTTAAACTGAAATATATAACGACTTGTCGAAAACAATGAGCATGGTATACAAGTGCCACAATTAAACCCAGAGCAATAAAGAGTAGGAATACATAAAATGCAAATAACCATAAACATGTGGAGAAGTCCCATGAAACCTACTGCTATCTAGCACCTAGCAACGCCTGAAAGTCGATTTCAACCTGATTGGCATTCTTGTAATAGACAGACTCTTCAGGGTTATATAATCGGGCGTTATCGAAAACTAGTTGCACATCGTCAACAAAGGCGTCGAAGGTCTTGTATTGATTGTGCGAGACTTTGCGCTCGATTGTACTAAGGTCTTTACGTACAAGCAAGTGATCCTTCAGCTTTCAAACGAACAAAAGAGAGTTCCAAAGCCAATACATACCCATTGGTTCCTTGACAAATTCGAGATAATCAACAACTTCTTCCACATTGACTGGTTCTCGGAATGCCCATGCTCTACTATTATTGAGCAGTTCGTTGATGATCCGTTCCATCAGGGAATGGGCGGCAGTCTTTGCTGTGGGACGAGCCATACTGTATACTGTGAGAAACAAATGAAAGTAAATCACAGGATCAAACATACCTCGCCTCCATTTCTGGTGACCAACCGGTTTCCTCTGAACAAACACGGTTTATCCATACACTGTCAAGGAGCAAGTGATACTTACTGAGACCTGGGACATCCTTCGGATCCACAGTTACGTTTGGCGGGGCCTCGGGATGGAACTGAGGCAGGCCAGGGTGAACGATATGCGACTTTGATAATTGTCGAATTTTGCTCATGACACTTTCTTGTTGCTGTTTAAAGATGTTGAATTTGTCGAGGTAGTCGATTTTGGGGAGCATTGTACATTGCATAATGGTGCCTCCTTCATAATCTTTGATATATCCAGCCCACACTGACCGATCAAGACTTATTTCTTTGGAGAAACCCTGCTTCTCGAAGTATCCGACCGCAAAGTTGTCTGCATATGTTAGAAAATGCATCATTTCGGGATATGTTTTGCGAATGTGGGCTTTAAAATGGTCCATGAGCATTCCACCATATCCCTTGAGATTTCTCAATCGGTGATCAATAGATGATCTTGAAGTAAAACTCTAACCTTTTCCTGATCAGCGGAATTTGTGGCAAAAAAAACGATTTCTGCGAAGCCACGATGAGCAAATGGCCGATAGCAAATCCCTCCCACCACCTTGTAACCTTGTTTGATGATAGCTAGAGATTTAGAATTGTTGTCGTAAACAAGTCGAGCAATATACTCCCGCGGCATCTTTGGGAGTTGCTTTTGAAAAAGGGTCTTCAGACCGGTTAGGATTATTAGCGAGCGAGGTTGTTGATCGTTCTCGACTGGCGTCACTTGTATCAATCCATTGCGCATTTCGATTAATGAGGGTTTTTCGGTTCTTACTGGTGGCTGCGAATGAGAGTAGTTAAGAAGGGAAAAAAACACAGATGGTTTAGACACATACGCCAGCTGAAGACCTCCCCACTGCGTCCATTGGAACACCAGCAGTCAAACGCGAAAGTTGGTTTTCATCCATCTTGTCTTCCACTTTGACTTTAGTCTCATGTCCATTAACACCATTTACCTTCCCATTTACTTTCGGGCGATTGTTGGTCGATGAAGGACCGCTTAGGGCGGCATGTGACTTCTTCGACTTCTTACCAGGAACTTGTTTACCACTTCTCTTGCCGGGGACTGAACGGACACCAACGGTTATTCGAGCAGCAAGGGGCTTGTCTTCCTCTTCGTCGTCAATGTCCTCCGCGTCGCTTAGCGAAGACGAAGAAACTCTTCGTTTCTTCGTAGGATTGTGCTGCGAAACCTCGCTTAATAGAGACGACGCAGGAGACAGAGCTACACTTTGAGAATTCTGGTCTGTAGGTGGTTGAGCCTGGGCTTTACACGAGTAAAGAAATGGAGGACCTGGGGAAGAATTGATATTTTTAAGGCTCATAATGGATTTGGAGTGCCCCAGTTGCTTCCGTAAAGAGATCATATCATCATCTATATAAGTGAAATCCACTAGACGTCCCGAGTCCTAACATTCAGAGATTCAAATGCTGAGGGCATTTAAATGTCTCACAATTTTCGCACCTGGAGGAAATGTAAGAACTCGATTAATGCCGGAGATAATTGGTGGTGCTCACCTGTAGAACTTCGTCGAGTCGGATCGCAACGCGACCACGGCGTGCAAACTCAGCTTTGCCGAGGGCGATCTCATCCGCATTATGAGCTTTGACCCTATGTCCACAGGCACATATATCTAAATATGAGGAGACCTCTTCCTCGTCGTCATCCGAGCCATATTGTTCCAGGTTGCCCAAAGATGAATCACTGTGCTCATCGAGAACGACAGCTACTTTTACTGGCGGATGGAGTCCGGGACAATGGTCGCATAATATGCAAGGGGAATGTCGAGCAATTTTCAAAGCCAACAAAGAAGAGCTCAGCTTATCATATGTATGGGAAGCTGGGTACGCAACCTTCATCGTCGAAAGTCAAGAATTCATCTATAACAGCGCCGACGGTTTATTGGCAACACGTGACTTTCTGCCTTTTAGTATTACTTCCGGTTTAGGCCAGTGCGCCTCCCTGACGCTCAATGTTCTCACCTTCCATGCCCCTTCCATGCTGTCCTCATCATGGTGGCCCATTTTGTTGCTGGGCACTCAGGCTATTGCTCAGTGGATCAATTATCCTGACAATGGGATTGCTACTTTGACACATTATGACCTGCCATCTGATTTTGTTGCAGCCTGTGGATGTACCCCGTCAAGTACACACTACCCCACCGCAGCCCTCTCGCAAATGGCATATGGGAGCAGCGCTGACTATGGTGCCGCACACACACATTTATTATATCGTCTCATCTATATTGATATTTATTTTTTTCTTCTAGGGCCTGCCTGTGGAAAGTGCTTCAACCTGACCTTGCTGAACCCAGTAATTGCGACACCTCCCTTCTTTCCATCGGTCGTGAAACACATTGTTATCAAGATCACGGACCTTTGCCCACTGTCGAAGGCCGGTTATTGTTCTGGCACAACTACAAAGCGCAACTCGTAAGCCCTCCGTACAACAAATAAGGACTATGGCTTAGCTTTTTGTTTTTTTTTTTTTTGCATTTTTTTTTTTTTGCAAACAGTGCTGGGGCTTATTTAAATTTTGACCTCGCTTTTCCTTCTCAGGCTATCCCGGACGACTTCTTCCCTTCAGATGCGGCCGTCTATGGTTACACAGTGAATAAATCCGCAAATTCTTTAGTAAAGAAATATGCTGATTCCCTTCCCTGAAGGACTTTGGTGTCTGGAATATCACTTACCAAACCGTATCTTGCTCGGCTTGGTCAGGATTCAACAATACTGCTGCACTTGGCAGCGTCGCATCGTTAGCGCTGGGAGCTTGTTGCCCTGCCAACCCCACTCCAGGAAATGCCTCCAATATCTGTCCTTCTTTCTCAGACAAAAATGGCCTTCCGTAAGTCGAGATATGTATAACCTTCATTGCTGCACCTAACTTCTCTGTGTAGTCCAGATACGATCATAGGTGGTGCTACTATTACTTCAACTATCCCTCTTGTTTATGTCTTAATATTGACAACATTTTTCATTTTAATGGAAATATCAAGTTAGACGGCTGTACATACCCATCTTATATTTGTACGACCCACAGATTTGGCCTTAGAGTACTTAAAACCTCTCACGATAAACTTCCGAGTTTGCCATGGTTTGTTTATAACAGCCGCAGTACATACCTTGGATGTGTAAAACGAGCACTCCATTTTTGAGACCATGCTATACGTCTGGAATCAAATATTGGCTTGGAATTGTTAATGTGTGTATAATAATACATTCTCACTTCACCGGTCATCGTCCGCAACCTTACTGTACTGCCACTGCATACTGGCCGGAAGGAAGCGTGACAAATATCGTACACCTCCCATCCACACGAAGGCTCCAGCAAGGATTCCAAATATGATCAAAATGAACAAGGAATCAGCAAATTTCATAGAGGGAGAGACAATAGTTGTTCCCGTTGAAGACGTAGCCTCGCTAGGTGTCAATGTGGTAGCTGGGGACGATATTGGGCTGGAAATGGAAGTAATATGCTCCTCAACTTTTGCGGGTAGAGTAGACGTTTTGGTATTAACGACAGTACCGGTCGTAGTATCCTGTTAATAACATATTGATTTTATTCATACGAAATTTTTGAGGCATACATTGAGCATTAAAGCTCAAGATGAAGAGGTACCTCGTTTCCGGCCTCATCCGTAACGGTTTCGACAGCAAGCTAAACAGGGTATTGTTGAGTTATTGATATTTGAAAGATGAAGTAATAATTACCTCGCCTGAATCTGCAATGATAATATCAACAAGAGGTCGATCACCGGATCCTTTTTGGACATCCTCTGTTGAAATCAAATAAGAGGGGCTTGTTTCTGGGAATATGTTCTTTTTACTAACCAATTGCGCGGACAATGTCCATGCCCTCTAGGACCTTGCCAAAGACAACCTGTCACGACCAAAAGGTTAGAAAAGATATTTATAACTTGCAAAGGACTTGCATGTTTCCCATCCAGCCAGATCGTAGCGACTGTACAGATGAACTTAATTTTTCAAGTTAGAATAGTCGTTCAATTGAATGGAAACAATACTGACAAATTGGGAGCCTGGAATAGTGTTTAACGTTAATTATGAATAAACTGCTATTGATGAACGTACCATTAGTGTCTTTGCCCGCATTAGCCATTGAGAGAATACCAGGTCCGGTGTGGCGGAGTTTGCTAATGAGGGTTGTTGAGAAACGGACAAACCAAGGTCACGAAAAGGGTTGCTTACAAGTTCTCATCAGCGAACTTGTTGCCGTAAATAGACTTTGAGAAGAATTGGTATTAGCAATGACAATCAAGCAGTAGGCTGATAGCATCGTACCTTTCCACCCGTTCCGTCGCCACGAGCTGACGCATTAATCAGCCAAAGAGAACCCCATTCGCCACGAAAGTAACTTACTGAAGTCACCTCCTTGAATCCTTGGAAACAAGGTGTGAGTCTCAATACCCATTAAACATTGTTGGCAAAAGCTCACATGAAATCCTTGATAACACGGTGGAATTTAGAGCCTTTGTAGCCGAAACCGAGTTCTTCGCCATCCTTGTTCTTGCCAGTGGCGAGGGCACGGAAGTTCTCAACGGTTTTTGGAACAGTCTATAGAGTCCTTGAGAAATTTTTACAAGGGGTAATATAACTAGAACTAACACCACCGAAGAGGCCCATGGTGACTGTAATTCATGTGAGAGTGAGCAAGACTCAATTACTGAGATATTCAAGTGACGTACTGCGGCCTAACTCTTTGTCTCCATGTCTAATATCAAAGTAGACTTTGTGGGTTATCTTAGGCCCCTTTACGGCTTCTGCAGACTGGGCGCAGAAGAAAGCGACGATAGACACGACAACGAAACCGACAGTGAGTCGTCCAAACATGATGGTAGAAAAGAAAAAAGATTTATGAAGGGGGACGTGGCGAAATTGATCTGTCAAGTGTCACGGCGTGCGAGTTAGGATTTGATTGCAAATTTGATTTTCGGGAGACGGCTACACCATGCAGAGTTGCTACAAAAATGAAACCCCACTCTGACTTCAGACCCGACTTTGCGTATTCTGTGCACCCATTCTCATCTACCATGTAATTCAACTCCACACTCACAGGATTTTGATGGAAAATACCATCTGGCTCTTGGAATCCACGGCAGTTCCGTCAAAAGTGGTTTCGGGCATAGAGATTAGTACTAACGCACGCAGCTAGACTAGCCAAAGACAATGCCAACTTGCACCAGACAAACATCAACCTCCTTCATAAAATATTGAGTATAGAAAGGGATATTTCTGGCTTTACTATAATTTCGGGTTTGGTCGTGCAACACCATGTTAAAGAGGTTGAAGTCGTGAAAAAAAGAACTTGAGGTTGTAACGAATCTCAAACAACGATGATCATGAGAAAATCCATAGCTAACATACTTCATGAATTCATCGATTAACAAGCTTTTCAAGGTCAGCACCACCAGATACTTGGAACTCGGAAGCACCAGTGCTAACCATGAATCCTCCTTTCTTTGTGAGACGACCCTGTGTCCTAACAATGGCCTGCATGCGTTTTTCGGCGTCACCGCTATGATCCCTGTCCCATTCCTTGACCAGACCAGCTGGTTTCTTTTCCTTCCCATTAACATTAGATCGCTGCTTTTTGGGCGAGTGATGGGTCTGCTTCATCGGTTTGAAATCGTTAGCAGCTTTCACTGAGTTTGGAGCATCTCGCAAAGCAAACGCTTTTGCCAAATGACCCATGTGAAGATTCCGGATGTGGAAGATATGTTTCTCACTTGAAGGGTGAGTAGCATAGGCTCGCATATAAGAGAGGAAGGCCTTTCGAGCCAAAGCTGCGTTCTGAAACGAAAATCAGAATCAAATACTAGAATGTCAAACCAAGTATTAGCTTACTTCTTTCTGCAACACCCATCGTTCAAAGGCCAATTGAACTTCAGTTGCACGTTCTTCATGTTCGAGACCCTTGCCTCCAAACCCTGATTTCAGCACGCTGTCCACTGATACCCCGGATAGAAGAGCTTTCGTCTTGGTTTCAGCAGAGTCTTCACCTCCCATTTTCCCTTCAACCCACTTTACCCATGCGACTTCGCTCGGCGCAACTATGCTCCATGCTTCACCACCTTTTCCTGCACGCGCCGTACGACCAACTCTGTGCAAATATTCATTAACACCGCCTTCCGTTGGGAGATCGAATTGTACAACTGCACGGACGAGAGGGAGATCTAAACCACGCGAAGCCACGGAAGTACAAAGAAGAATAGATGAGGTGGTATCTTGGACAGGCTTATTCTTTGCCTGGGCACCTGCAAATCCTTTTAGAGCAGCCAGCCGAGACGATGTTTGTAGAGAGCCGTGAAGTCGGAATATGGAAATATCAGGTAAAAGAGAACATTTGGCTTCCACTTCTTCATCATGTGCTTGTGTTGCCGAAGGCTTGGGACAAACCTCATCCTCGTCGCTGTCATCGATTGCCTGTGTGTCAGGGACGTCACTCATTACGGGCGCCTTCAGAAGGTTCCAGTGGAAATCTACTGAATCCGTGCAGCTGAGGAAAACGATGATTTTCGAACCCCTACGGGCCTGCGTTTGCGCGACCAGGGTACGCAGAAGTGCAACCAGGGCAACAAGCCTCATTTTCAGAGGGACAACTACGTATTTTTGGGAAAGTTGCGAAGGCGGAGTAAAGGTTTCAGTTGTGGGTACAGTCAGAGCTGGGGCGTCGGTGCTGGGGACTACTTCATCTGGTTTGTCCACTTCCGTCGATTTTATCATGAAGGGGTCGATAAGAGCTGTTCCAGCAAGTTTTTGAACGTCTTCCCGAATCGTAGCAGAACATAAAATAGTCCTCCTGCGGTGATCCCAATCCCAACCGCCCACCTCCATGCTCTTCCCTTCTGTAATGGCTTGCTGTGCGAGTCGCCGTCGACCATCAAGGCCTTGAATGATTCCTTTGATGGATTCTTCGAAGCCTAATGCCATGAGCTGATCGGCCTCGTCAAGAACAAGCCATCGGCACTTCCCTACATTGAAGGATGATGTATTTTGAAGATGATCTAGTAGGCGACCAGGAGTGGAGACCAGGATGGGAAGACCTTTCCTTAAGCGGGCTTTTTCGTGTGCCCTTGTAGCACCACCAATAAGCAGACCAGACACCAGCCATCGGGTTAATTGAATCGATGTGTCAGGTTTTGTAGTCGAATCATCTTCATGTCGTAGGCGCATCTTTAAGAGAGACTCCAATACGTCCGATATCTGTTTCGCTAATTCGCGTGTTGGGGTGATAATGATAGCTAGGGTGCCTATTGATCTGTCGATGTACGAAAGAGAGCTTAACGGAAGTAAATCCTGTATGATAGGAAGTAGATAAGACAATGTTTTCCCAGACCCCGTTTGTGATTGGAGAAAAGCATCTCGGGATTGAGTAGTAGGGTGGGTGGAAAGAAGAAGCGGCAGAGCAGCACGTTGAATTGCGGTAGGTCTCTCGATAGCCATTTTAGTCGTTAGATGAGAAATAAGCAATGGATTGAGGCCAAGACCAGAAAATGACGATGAGTCCAAGGGAGCATTACTTGGAACGCTGGGTTGGGAGTTACTTGGTGGTTGAATGGGTACATCTATTTTTGGATTATAAGAAAAGAGTGATGAAATTATCTGGCTTGGTCGAGGAGGTGGATGTGACTCTGATTTTGATTTTGATTTTGTAGGAAGGGGCATAGTATTGGGTAGGTTTGCCTGAACATCTTTGCGAGCTCGTTTACTGGGTCTGCTCTCAGAGGTATGAGCTACCAGGGTAGACTTCAAAGTATCATCGGTTCTTGATTTTCTTTTTAACCCTCGTTTTGCTTTCAGTCTTGTAAAATTTAGACAGGATGATGAACTGAATAAAACAAAATATAAAGGTACCTGTCAGTCCACTTTCCACCTTTCCTGTTGGATCCAGCTTTTGCTGGAGGGCCTTGATCATCCGCCACCAAGTTGAGGACCAAATCATCATCCATGAGTGAAAAACAATTTCTGTATTCGGAAGGGAAGCGTTTATGCAACCGAAATTACGTAATAATCGAGTCAGAGCTGGGGTTGTACGATATAACTCTAGGGATACCCCCAAACTTTCCATGGTATCGCAGGTAGCAACACCGACAGATGGTTCTCCGCCACCCATTACACCAGGTGGAACGTACAGTATTCAAGTGAGTTACCCGCTCTTCTCAAATTCTAAGTTTATAATGACTAAGCCACTCAAATGGAATAGACAGTCACTGTGGGTTGTAAGATCTACATTCGTCGCCCTGGTCCGTCAGGCGACACCGAGGAACGACTAGCAGAAATCCTTTCTATACGAGACAAGCCTGTTAACCCATATGCCAAACGCAATAAGGCTGGCACCGATGAAGCCGGTTCTCCAAAGCCCGAAGACCAATGGGAGTACTTTGTTCACTGGGAGGCTTTCAATAAACGTTTGGATGAATGGGTTTCCGGCTCACGGCTAGTATTGACGAGAGATCTTGAGTGGCCCCGCCCAAAGACTTCGATGGGGAAGAAAGCCACCCCTGTTAAAATCCCTGGCAAAGCGCCTCGACCTCGAGATCTTCTGAAAAAAGCTACCTCCAATGCTGCTCTGGCTACTTCTCCGACGCCAGCTCCATCCACACCAATGCTCATAGATGATTTTCCTGCATCCCCATCACCTGCACCATCATTAAAGCGAAAGCTACCACGCGATGAAGAAGAAGAAGAGGAGGAGGAGGAAGAAGAAGAAGAGGAAGAGGAAGAAGACGCTGAAGGCGATGATGACGCTGAAGGAGAGATGGATGTTGACGGAGAAGGAGAAGTGGAAACCTTTGACTTGAGCCTGACAGAATCGGTCCCCGAACCGCCTCCACTGTCATCTTTCAGCAAAAAGCAGGAGATAGAGAAATTACGGACTTCTGGATCCATGACTCAATCCATATCTGAAATTGCGCGGGTCAAGAACCTCAACCGACTTCAGATAGGCAAGCATGAAGTTGATGCTTGGTACTTCAGTCCTTACCCCAAAGAATACGCTCATCTTCCTATTCTATACATCTGCGAATTTTGCTTGTCTTTCTTTCCCTCTCCGATGATGTTTTCACGCCATCGACAACGATGTGTCATGCTACACCCTCCAGGCAATGAAATTTATCGCTACGAGGATATTTCTTTCTACGAAATTGATGGAAAGCGTCAACTGACCTGGTGTCGTAATTTAAGTTTGCTTTCAAAATGTTTCCTTGACCAGTGCGTATATCGGCTGCTTTCAAATAAATTTGGTCTGACAAGCCCATAGCAAGACCTTGTATTATGATGTAACTCCCTTCATGTACTACATCATGGTTTGTTGTCTCTCATGCCACATCAACTAAGGTACCTAAACTCATCGTTATCATAGGCCAAACGTGACTCCTCGGGCTGCCATTTCATCGGTTATTTCTCAAAGGAGAAAGAATCTGCTGAAAACTACAACGTTGCGTGTATCATGACGCTTCCTCAGCATCAACGTCATGGATATGGCAAGCTCCTAATCGAGTTTTCATATGAGCTAAGCAAGAAGGAAGGGAAACTTGGCAGTCCGGAGAAGCCGCTTAGTGACCTTGGACTCTTGGGATACCGCGCTTTCTGGGCCGAGACCATTATCGAACTCCTTCTCAGTACTCCTGAATCAGAATTAAGCATCGACGATATTGCGCAAAAAACAGCAATTACTCATGCGGACGTCATGAACACGTAGGTCTATGTGTCCCCTTGTTATCTTGATGGAGCTCATTCCGTTATTATCCAGATGCACAACCTTGCAACTTTTCAAGCATTACAAAGGGCAGCATATCATCTGTCTGAACAATGCTGTGCTGGAGAAACATCAAAGGACCAGGTCGAAACGCAGGCCAAGAATATATGCTGAACATTTAAAGTGGAAGCCACCAGTATTCACTCGCGACCAGCTACGCTTTGGGTTCTAGAATTTCGTATTATGTACAATTCGAAAGATAAATTACTGTACTACAAAAAATCATAACCCCTTCAATTTACCATGTGATTCTCAGATGGTTTTCAGCCCATCCCTCTGCTGCTGCACTCGGTGACGAAGTTGTTCGTTTCCATAGGTCGAGTCCTGAGGTAAATGGTGTCTACTTAACGTGGGGGATGAAGGTTGAGAAGCTGCCGGAGAGAAGACACCGACACCTGATAGTCTGTTATCTTCGCCTGCATAATACACAGGTGTAAAATTGGCGGTTTCGTATATCCCAGGTGAAGAATCCGAAAGGGGGCTGCGCATTTTATTATGAAGGCTATGATCCTCGCGATCTGAGTCGCTGAATGCAGATTCAGACCCAGGAGTGATCATGCCATCGATTTGAATGGAAGGAGGTGTCATGGTATTGTGTACGGTGGCTTTGTCGCTCGTTGAGGCTTTTACGTCGTCGATGACACCAAGAGTGCGCGCTATGCCGTAGGAAGCAATGTCCTAGGGTATAAATCAGCCAAATGACGATAGCTGCTTTTTATCAGAAAAAATGTGCACACCAGCAAAGCCAAGATGATAATTGGGAGACAAATCAGGATGGCGAGTATGCGACATGAGTATGCGATTCTCGCCACCCAAGAGCCAGACTCATAATTCCAAAGATACTGGACATAAAACGCCCAAAGAAGTCCAGGAATTGAGGAGGGTGAGATCTCAGAAGTGAATTCGGAGGCAGTAAAGGAGAAGTTCATTAAGTTTAGATGTGAAAATGTCTGTAGCGTTGAAGACCAATTGGACGTTGTGGGCTCCGATTGAAACCTTTGAAGATATATTGTACATACTACAATACACGCGTCTCACTTTTTTACCGCAATACACGTGATAGCATATTGCATCTACTTATAATAAAGAAGTCATACAAAGAACTCTGTAAGGACGATAGGTGGTATCATGTTCTGTCTAGAAAATACAAAAGGTAGATCGCATCAAACTGAGCAAACATCCAAAGAAAGAGGTCGAGATATAACGAGATAGTAGATGAAGGAAAATGACGTTAAGGATACATGGTACTTGATGGGAAAACTACACCGTCAGAACGAATGAGAATGATGGGCCTTCGTTTCACGATCTGTGACTCAGGCGGAAGACAGCCCAGGACCTCAGTGCACCGGACTTCAACGTAAGGCGAGGGCTCAGACCCGAAGAAAACGCTAACAGGATCAGTCTTCGAGAAGTTTTCCCCATAGACGGTCAACATCTTGGAAGCATGGGGATTCGGCTTCGACAACACGGCGCGCGATTGTGCGCAGTTAGACTTCGGGGCTTCGGCCGCACGATCGGGAGGCAAATATTTGACAACACCCGGGAAGGGCGTCACAGGTTTGGAAGGTATAGGGAACGACCCAGTCTGAGGCGCGTGCTGGTTGTCAAAGAGAACAGGAGGAACATAGAAGTTGTAACGGATTTGATCTACAGAAGGTCTTAGCGCAAATAAAAAATAATATTGTAAAATCAACTAACCAGTCCCAACAATGGTCCAAACGCTGGTTTCGCCGATGTCAACCTGCCAAAGGGCTCCTGACGATGCGCCAGAGTCACTAGTCGAACCGCGACGCGAAGAAACTGATCCAGCAGAGCTAGGCCTACGACGGCCCTTCGCAACAGGCTTCGTGATACCACCTGCACTTGACGTCGCTCTCTTAGGCTTCTTTATAACACGGCCTCCGTCATTAGAAGGGAGGAATTCAGCACTAGAAGGGGACTCAGGAGCACTTTCCATCTTTCCCCCGTGAGGGAAGTATTCGCTGGAGGCGGAAGGAATTGTTGTCGGAGATGTTGGTGAACTTGGAAGCGCAGGAGAGTTTGAACCATTGTTTTGGGTCGTGTTCCAAACACGTCCGTCAATGGGACGATAAGTATTGACTTTTTCGCCCATGCAGGACAGGAAAGTGCCTGTGATACCTGGAGTACCAGGTTCAGGAAGGCCTTTATTGGGGTCATAGACTTCAAAAGCAATTTTATGAAGCTGCGAGACTGGGTCACCACAAACTTCTCCCGGAGAGCAATAGTGGTCCGCAATGCCTTTGGCACCTTCTTGAAGACCCCCTCCGACGACAGTGGTCTGGTGATCAACCTTTCGGATGATCAAGACAGGGCTGACAACACCAGAGGTCAAGCACTGAAGAACGACCGTCTGGTTGTAGTAAATTGGAATTTGTGACCCATTGTTGGTAAAGAGAATAGCATTCGGAGGAGGAGAGGGGTAATCTGGTTGAGGGGGTGGAGGTGGTGGGGCGTCAGGTGCACCGCCGGGTTTGTTGACGTCGACGATGTACATGACAAAAGGATCTGAACTTCATGTTAGCTTGTACACAATCTATAGATAAGTTTTAATATTTACCCCAGCTGGCAGTTCGCGCAATGAAAGAAGGCGTGGTAGATCGGGACCTTGGGTCAAGGCCCATGAGTGGTGCACCATCGGATCCTTTGAATGAGGAACCTGAACCGGAAACACAAAGATATTTTGTAGATACAGTCTGAGAGCGCAAGCGATGGAACAGCGAAATTGTTGATCCATGGTTGATGCAAACTAGAACAAATCAGCCCTTGGTTGCATGCGAGATAATTGGAATAACTAACGTTCCAAATTTTTTGCACTTTGCCTCTTCTTGCTAGGCTTACTAATGACTTTGATAGGACGACTGGGAAATACGCCAATAATTCGCTCAGGCTCATCATCGGATGCCGGCGCTGTGATTTTGACAAGGGCTTCAACCTTTTTCTTTTTCTCATCGACATCGGAAATAAAGAGCTGCTTGCCGACACAGCGCCCAATGTAGGTTGTCCCTGTTGGAGGGTCACTCACGTCGAAGGATTTTCCTGAGGAACCTGTCCATTCGATAGTCCCTTCTTGAGGTGCGGGTTCCCCGGAAATCGAGACAACAACTCTGGGAGGACAGAGCTTGGGATCCTCTCCTCTCCTCACAACGTCCGTCCACCACGAGTTACCAATCATTATGGCTGTAGGAGGTGGACAGAGGAAACTAAGAGTAGTTGATCAAAAAACTGGACTTTTGATACAATAAGGTACTAACCGTTTTTCGGTGCCATATGACTTTTGTGCCACCTTGCTGGACATGACGATTACGGTTCGCTCTCCGAAGGCAAGCCTATTTGGCGTCCGCACATATTGATCGAGGAAAGGTCTATAGAAATTGAATCGGACCGCACGAGATTGAAAAGATTATAAAAACCTACCGAATGAAAGTCTGTAGATCATTCGAAGCCCCCATGATCGGATGGCCTTGAAGTTTCATTCGAGCCAAAGTTTCATCGACAGCATGCATCCTCATCTCTGGATGAGAGGGTCCGAGGTAGTGAGGCATATCCTCATATACTGGCAAACCCCCGTCGCGGAAGGAATGGGTTGCGTGAGGGGCAACACCTCTCATCAAGTCAGAGTTGTGACCGTTGGGTATATGGGAAGGAACAGTAGGACCGGACTGATGGGCATACCGATCAGAAGGGAAACGGCCTAGACGATCTTGAAAGTGCTGCATAGCGGACGGACCAAAGGGAAGGCCATTATTTATGTTCCCCATCGAGAATTCGTCAGAGTATTCAGAATGATAGCCATTGGAGCCTACATTAGGAAGCCGACGTTCATGAATATCAGTAAAGCCTGGGGGTGGATAATCCTTGCCTGAGGGCGGAAAAGCGGGGGAATGGTGCAAGCCATTTACCGAGTCAGCAGGGGTCAAAGGGGAGACTTTGCCGCTACTGATATTGCTCATTATATCGAAGGTGTTACCGTTTGAACCGTTGAAGGAGGGTACTGAATCCGTAAAAGAGGAGTGAGAGTACATACTCTCTGAATTTATACCGTAGGGAGGACCAAGGGAGGATGAAGAGGACGCGTTGGTACGATAACGCTGAGAGCTAAAGGGTGCGGATGACGAAGAGTCTGAGAAAAGACTATAACTAGGGTGGTCTGTTGTATCCATTGGTTCCGACTGGTCAAAAGGATGGTGTTGTAAATGATTGTTTATATGTTGATGGTGAGTTGGAGAAGAAGTGTCTGAATTGTGGATAAATGATTGGTCGATATGAGGTTGTGAATAGAGAGGGTGATGAGGTTGGGTATTTGACTGCTGAAAGTCAATTGACATTTTTTTATCACGAGAGTCCCAACGAGGTGTTGTTGATGGCGAAGAGGACAAGTTCATTCCCTCGTCGGTGACGACAAGTCAAAAAAAAGAGGGCGTCAAAAGCATTCTAAAATGTTGATCGTCTCTTTTATGCGAAAAACTTATTCGAGAACTCTATTTAATGACATTTTGCCGCGGAAATCCGACTATAGATTACAGATTTGCCTCTAAAACTGTTTGTATTTGGTCTCTCTCCATCCACCGTTCTCCGCTCCGAATCCTTCACTCTCCTCCCCGATTGATGCCTCGTGCTACTCTTCATGCCGTGTCGGCGGATCTCATTGACTTATCTCGATCAGAATAAACTTTCGGCTTTCCCCGACCCTATTTTTCTCAATTTCGCGCCAAACTGCGGGATGGAACCCCAAACGACTACCACGTGTCCCCTGCATACCATCATTTATTTATTGGCCTTTATGCACTCATTTTACGGTTCCAACCGAAATAGCAACATCATTATTACAATTCAAAAAATGGAGCGCTGCACATGGACGTACCTGGCTTGTTTTTAGACAACTTAGCAACCCCCTGACGCGGACGGCCTTGACGGTGCATCGGCTCCATTAACATTTCACCTTTGGATTCCAACTGATTATGGTCAATACCAAATGACATCTCGGAACCTTTTGTAAAAACTTATCAGAAGGTGTCCTCTTCATAGTTATGCCATGTCGTTGGATGTGCCTGACCAGAAGAAACATGGTCAAACAATTCACATCAGGCTAAGTACTGCGCAAAGTGCTGTATATTCGGAACCAGGGACAACTAGAGGTTTTAACTTATCATGCAATCTGCCATTGACAATTTCCAAGGAGATATTTGTTTGGACATATCGCAACGACAGGACGACATGTTCTGATGGCCCGCATGCACATGGAACCACTAAAAGTAGCGGATTGCAAGCCATAATGAGAAACTAGATCGTCACTTCGTTCCGCCGGGACAGCAGGAGAATAAAAGATCTTACGAAAATCGCAAATCAGCTGTTTTTCGATCACATATAAGCATTGGCTGATAGGTACGTGGCTAATCTGCTGCGAGGCTGACCGCATGGAAACGAATTTACGACAGTTAGCCGTTGGAGAAGACACTTCGGGCCTCGGCTAAGCTGCAGAACCGCAATTCAAGTACTAGCAAATATTTGGCCAGGGAATTTCGAGCCTCTTGATGAACCTTATATATTCCACCGAGTTAAAAAAAGAGAGATGGGGTCGGAACCATTACAAGGATCGAATCCAGAGATGACAATGACGATATTCAAATGAGATAGATTCCCTTCCGGTAAACTGAAAGTCGAATCTGACAACTAGAAAAATGTCAGTACATAAAATATGCATGTACACACAGAAAACGTACTATGTCGTGATGGACGCCCGAATGTGGATGCTTCCCCTAGTCCACCTGTCCAACTCATCTCTAGGGTACTCCCAAATGATGTACGCGTCCTGGCACCGGAGATGGCTGGCCTTAGGTTGACTGGTACAGGGTAGAAAACGAGTAGAAAACCTCCGAACGAAGGCGACTCGGAGTTTAGTGAAACCAACAAGTTCTGTCGTTTTAAGTAAGGAAGACTTCCACTTAGAATCCAGAAAATGAGACTGCAACATTCCATAAGCGCGATGGTTCTACATTAGTATCCAGTCAAAGACCAGAACCAATCGAAAATAATCCAGCTCGTCAATGACTCAAGCCTTTGAAGCTTCAGGTCTATAATGTTCGGGATCCAAATGCGTACGTTAGACTAATGACAGTGCCAAGCGGTATACCAAGTATAAAATTTAAACGCGACGAGTGTGGTTTTTCAAAGCCTCAAGACAGCCCAAGAGTCCAAGACAGAGCATTGATTCCTCAACGCGACCGTGACAACAAAAAAATCCGTCACCGTGTGACTGTAACACATGGCTTACAGTGACCGGTCCTAGAGAGGCATCCCGCTCATCCTCTCGCCCAACGACGACACCTTCTTTCTCGTTGACAACATCTATCTAGCCGTACTTCGTCAACAAGATATTTTTCTTATTTCAAACCCGATATTAACTCGGTTGACCTTTTCTCTCATTGTCGATTATCTCAGAGCAACCCAGGTGGTGCTTTGCCAGATAACAGTGTCCAAGTCGTTGCCACAAATTTCGAATCAACATGTCAGGCTCTTCCTATCGTTTACAGACGCCACGACCACGGCATCCACCTTCACCCCTCAATTTTGACAATTCTTTTAAGCCGTCATCTGTCGTTAGCACTCATGACCCCCAAACTCTCCTTTATGACCTTCCCTCCACAACTTCGATATCTACTCCAAATAGTCCGAAATCGGCTGGACGGATGATGTCTCCTGGTTCTCCTTCTTTTTCTGGACGTTCTCGGGGAGTCAGAAATGGTAGACCAACACCTCCTCCAAGTGGTCGTAACAGATCTACTACGCCACATGGAGTTGCTCCTAGCGAACTCGAACAATTTGCAGAATACTGTCGATCCTGGTATGACTAAAACACTCAAAAATTATTCCTTGCATACTAATGAATTCCAGGTATTATGGTCAGGACGATAATTCTGGTCGACTTATGACGCAAACACTTGCTACCCTCCCACCATCACAGCGTGCACCTTTTGCCCGTTTGCAAGCTTCAATACGATCAGGATATCATCGTTCTATCAACGTTCGTAGACATGCTGAATTTCAAGCCCAACTTAGTGCTACAACACCAGGAGGTTCCTTGATGCCACATGCCCGAGCTGACCCTCGCGGACCAGCAGCTCAGAAGGGTAAGCATCTTTTTGTCGTTGTTAACACATCAGCCGATTTTTTTTTTTGCATCCAGAACGTTATGAACGGATGGCGCGTTTCGTACGTAATTGGTGCAATACGGGCATGCCGGGCACCAAACCTTTCTTTGAGGCGTAAGCACACCCACCTGAAATAAACCCAAAAGAAATTTCGTTAACGTACATTATCTGATAGTCTGTGGGCCGTAATGCGTTTACAGGTCATCCCAAAAGAACTTGGTGGTGCTGGAAGGAATAGGATTGAATGGGAACTCGACGACGCCGTATTCAAAGAAGCTGCGTAAGTATTGTCCATCGCCAGACGTCAACATACCTATCGATGTTTTATTTATCTCTGTCCTTAGAGGGAAAGATTTTATGCTTGAAGCCATTGATTTTCTGAAAGGGGTACGTTTTTCCCTTGATTCTCGGTTAATAATCTAACTAAGGATGATTAGGTACTTGCATTTGAAGAAGCACCTTCCCTGAAGATCCCTCCATCAGCATTTGAACACAAGACAGGTTTGCCCGTTATCCATTCACGCGCACAATCGCAGCCACTCCCTTCCCATCAGAAGCATTTCGACGGCGCCTCAAATGTGCAACCAAAGCGCGCCCGAGCACCTAGCGACCCATTTTTAGACGCCCCCCAAACTCGTTCTATGCGTTCTTCTTCACTTGCAGCAAACACTGATTCTCTCCTTGCTACACAAGTAGAGGAGCCTCCAAGCCCTATCGCTCCTTACGGAGATAACCCAACATCCTTCACTCAAGACGACAATACATATGATGACGCTGATGAGCAGTACATGCGAGTCTGGACATCTCCCGATCTTGCAAATCCCGAAATCTTACAACTTGTCAAGCTATTCCCTGCTTTCGTTTCTCGACGTCCATTCCCTCGGTTTCCTGTCCCTAATTCTCGCCACGTGGACATTGAGGAAGGCGACGATGACGGTCTTGAGGGAAGACAAATCCAATTTGGGACAGGATCCATGTGGGTCAGTTCAAAACAGCGCACCGACGCCTGGGAAGGTAGCTGGTGGACACGATTTGTCATATGGTGGAGGCGAACCTTTTGCTGAATGATTCTCTATATTTTCTTGCTTTCAGCACCACCTATTGTATATGACCTCACCTTCATCATTCCTTTTTCGATGCACCGCAACCTATCGCCTTTTCCCTCCTACTAGCGTTCAACACATAGCGGACCCTAGCCCACCTTACCAATACCCCATGCTTCCCTCTTAAAGGGATCACCGTCATCATGACTCTTCCAGGTATGTATATTATATTGCAGTATTTCATCCTCTTGGCCAAGTTACTTATGATGATTAGGAAATGACCGGTTCCTACACATTCTTTTCGCCGGATTCTATTGTTCCAATTCATTTCTCGGAACGAACAGCGTTGAACCCGCTGTTGCTTAACGTCAGACACTCTTGCAGCTGTCCAACCAGGCCGTCCATAAGACCGGATTCAGGACCGGAGTCTTGTTTGTGGAAGGTCCCCTAGTTACCTCGTGTACAGGTAGCATTTCCTACTCTCCCTAATTTCAGACAATATATATGCATGAATTCATGCAATCTGCAACGATGTACTACAATGCTCGATTCGTGAGTTTAGCTGACAGTACGTATACTTGCTTATCAGTATAATCCATATGACCACCTCTGAAACATCTTCTGGAAACCGTCAAACTCAAAAATGTAACCAGCGTCATAGGCATGACATAGTGCGATTATCTGACTTGTACCCCAGGATCCTTTTTTCTGTTACCATCGACATCTATCGGAATCCTCTGAATCTGCGGTGGTTTTTTTCCCTTCAAGTCCTTTCCCTTTTTAATCGGACATGGAACCGTCCGGCGCCGCATTCACCTGTGGCAAGTCAACCAAGGGACCTTTTCTATACCTTGTCTAAACTGGAAAAAACAATCCGGGTGGCTGTCGTAGGCTATCGTAGGTTATCATGTTGACAGCGTCTGATTTTCCTGTGAGAAATCCGCATAACGCCATGTGTCGGTCCGGAAGCAAATGTTCGTATATGGAATACAGCCATATGTTTTTTTGCTCCCTTTCAGGATTAGAAATTTGATCGCGAATCTTCATTGACATTCTGTATATTCTTGCTGCTGCGGCATGGATTTTAGCTTTCTTCCGGAATCCTTACGCCACACTCCTGATAGGTATTATTAGCCACGCTGCTCCATCTGTTGTGAGCAAAAGATAGACAAGAAATAAAAGAAAGAAAGTTTATATGGTAAAAGAATCAATAATATATTTAGTTACTTAATATTACCAGAGCCGCGGAGTAAAAACAGAGTAAGTATATTGACCGACTTGCACAGGTATTACTGAATGCCCCGCGATGTAAGTTAGTAACATCAAATCATCAGTTGACCTCTTTGTGAACTTTTAAAATGTTGCCTGATGGCGACCGCAATAACCGTTCAATACCGAGTGCTTCTTCATAAAACATCCGCCGCACGTTTTCGAGATTGTCATCCTGGACCATCCATGAGAATGTAGAGACAGGAATGACTGCAAAAGCCGGTTCAGTGCAACCCTCGCCCGACGCCAGCGCACAAAATGACGAATCTTTTGGAACAACTATAATATTTCAGAATATCATCCCCTGTCCAGGAGTTTGGAACTTTTTAATTGCTGAAGCTGAAGTTCCATATGCAACACAACTTCGATGATATTCCACAAAAATCATAGAGCAAGATTGGGAAATGTCTCAACTAATAGGATGTCTACTTTTAATCTGAAAAACTCTTCCAGATATGTCGTCGGAGCTCCGATGGCAGTGTAACCAAGAAACGACCTGTCGAAGCCTGAGTTCTATATTATTTTACCAAATTTGAGAATAATGATTCCCACATACTCACGAGCGACTGCAAGTTTGAGGACAAATGGTTGGGTGGTAACAGGTGAAATTAAAAACGTTCAGACTCCTGAAACGCTCCAAACTTCTGGAATGCGATAGTAAGGGAGGAAAGACGGTACATGTCATCATAAGAGTTGCATAAGAGTTAAAACAAAGCCCCGGAGGGCTTCAAAAATGGTAGATTACAAATGAATTTTTAGGCAGAATGCACCTAGCCCTATGTCAAAATAGGGCAAGGACCCCAACTGATAATGTACTGGAACTTTTAAAAAAATATTAATGAAGACAGAAAATAGGGGGCTTTGCTCAATTTGATGGAGGCTGCCTCGGATTAGTTCATTTAAAGCTCTTTACCTTCATAACCGGCGATAATAAGCTCCAGCTCTTTTTGTCTGTCCCTAAGTCTGGCAGCACGGCCGCGGGGAGCCTTAGATATATTTAGTGGATGCAGGGATTTCATCACAGACCTTTTCACTTCATCTTCAAGATATTCAATCTTTTTGGTCCTTGCATCACGACTTTTTTCAGCCGCAACTAATTTCCTGCTAAGTTTGCGAATGTAGTCTGGGATGCTGCCGAGGACATTGACCATACTTCCAATCAACTCTGGAGTAAGTTCTCCAGACTCCAATTTGGAGGCCATATTATCGTCCTAATGCAGCACCCAGACGTCAGAGGCCATGGTTGTTATTTTTCTGCGGAGGAATTACTTGCCGGTGCGGTGCTGGCGGTGGATTGTTGACTTCCCAATTCGAAATCTAAAGGGTCTAGAGAAGGACTAGGCGAATGGATGGTAGGCCTTCTGGCGGACCTCGTTGGTGTTTGAGGAAATGCGACGTTGTCGGCAGTTAACCTCGCTATCACATCGGTTCAGGGATGTTATTAAATTTCAAAAAAAGGTTGACTATAATACCTGAAGGTGAAGTTTGAGGTGGATTTATATTCCTCGGCTTACTTGGAGTGCCTCCGGGGGTTCCGGCTCTCAAAGCAGTCTCCATGAGTCTTATTCGCTTTTGCGATGGTGAAGCTTGAGGAAAGTCAGATGGTTCTTCCATAATAGATGCAGTTCTTTTCGTATGTCTGTAAGGAGGACTCGACGATGCAGGCGCCTGGGATGTTGCCGGACTCGGAGTGCCCATGTCTTGTGTAGGCAGGAGTGTGTCGGCCCAGCCTTTAAACACTTGGGATCCTTAGATAAATGAAGTAGTGGGTGGGCTTACTCCAAAATTTACATTTTGATTTGGAGCATCTGTAAAAGTCACTGGGGAAAGGGAAACTGAGCACCGGCGTCAATGATATGTCATTACGGAACATACCGATTGGGATTATTCGGTGTGTGGCTAGTTTTGATCTCTGCGACAAGACCGCAATCGCATTTAACAGCCTCCATTGAAAGTAATGATTACTGTGCTAGAGCCTATATCTATTGGCAAGACATTCAAGTCTACGAATTAAAGTCCTAGCACAATAGTCACAAATAATAAGTTGTCGATCGATTCGGATGCGATAGTAAACTTGAATGCATCAAAAAATGTCAACTTCAGTGAGTGGCTCCAGTGTCAATCATGGGACCATGATTGAAAGTATAAAAGCCCCTTAAATTACCTTCTGAAAACAGCATGAATGTTCAGTTGAAGCGACTAGAACCTTCTGACCCTTCCTTGCCATCTCTTGTACTCCAAATAACCCAGCTAGTAGACACATATATGCTATGGATTGGGATCGCTGATGGCGACATAGGTGTCGATGATGCTGAGAAAGCCGTACTACGCGGGAACTTGTCCAATGACTGGGCTTGTGCAATGCCACCAAGAGTTGTAGGTTTTCCGCAAGCATAGCAAGCCGAACAAGTAGCGCACTAACAATTATCTATTAGCCTGGAACACCGCCGGCTTCGACATCCTTATTTCGGTCATCAAGCTCTGACATTGCTTTATCGATGGCACAACGTTTAGGTAAGAACTTACCCGGGTCACGTTGACATTGTCGGGGAGATGTAGGGATGAGCGATGTGCTAAAATAATGATGATTGTAGCAAGGCGCTTTCAGAAACAGATATTTCTATCTGTTGATATTCCTTCTGGGTTCCTATCTCTGCAGCAGGAGGGTGAAAAGGGGATTGTAGAGTCTCTTAAAGAGCTGGAGGCAAATTTAAAGTAGATTTAGGAAAGAAAATGAATGTATTACCAACTTGGACTTGACCATCATATAGTGACCACGAAACATGTCGGAACCTGAACTCTACATGGCCGACTCCAACGAAAGTTTCGATTTGCCCCGTTGGCAGACCCAGGTCGACCCACTCTCATCTTCAGTCCAGGCAGCCCATGCACAATCTGCATATATCTACACAGCACCGCCGCCGCCGCCTCCACCCCAGTCCTCACAACGACTTCAACCTACTCATCAAGGTCAAGTCCTCAACAGACAACCTCGAATCTCTCAATTACTAGAGCAAGAACAATCACTGGGGTCACCCTACTCATCCACTGGGCAATTAGCCCGCAGTGCGTCGCTTGGCGGCACCGCTGGAAGCAATCTTACATCTTCCTCGAGAATTCGACGCCATCATCAGCCTGACGATCTAGAGGGTGCATTCAATTCAGATAATCAAGTCATGACTAGCTCAAGACAACAACAGCCACTGTCGCACAATTCCTTTTATCCACCAAGCGTTGGATATCAACCTCAATCGATGCCAGGAACCGGACCTGCCAATGCCCCAACCTCTCCTCCTGATCCATATTCTGATATATATTACAATGGGTCTGCCTCTCAACAACCTCCAAAACGCTTGCAACCCGTTCATGACAATAATAATCTTCCTGCAAATCGCGGGGGTCGTTCTCCACTACGTGTGCCCAACACACCCATTTCGGCCTCACCACTTGATCAGTATTCACATCAGTCTCAGTACTCTCCGACAGCAGTATCATATCCGTACAGTACCACAGTTGATCAACGCACGCATCCTGGAACGTACCAATCCCATAGCCGCAATCATTCTCAAGTAAAAAACGAGTCCTTGACACCACCCATACCCACTGCATACGCGTCTCAAACAAATCTCTCATCCAGTACATATTCATCTGGTCTTTCCGCCAACAACTACCCATCACCTTACTCCATGGATACGTCCAGCCCGCATCCCCAAATGCAGTCCCATGTTAACCCACAAGCAATGAGTATAAAATCTTCGATTTCAACCCCTTCAACCCCTTTATCATACTTGCATCCAAACAGTGGGCAAGGTTCCCACTACTATCCCCAGGATCACTCCATGGCGGTTGACCCTCCGCCAAAAAGACGGGCGCCCGGTTTCCGTCGAGTACGAACTGTGCATGATCTACAGCCTAGGCTTGATGTATCCCCGGTAGGGCGTCGTATGGGCGCTGACGGTATTTATCTCTCGGTACGTTCGTTCAAATCTCAGCCTAAATTTTGATGCTTATACGCTTTACCTTTCATTTATAGCCGTTACGACTGCTAACCACCAACATTCTGGATACATATCACATCTGTAACTCGCAGTTTCGATACGAATCAACCCACAACCCTAGACGTGTTCTTACCAAGCCGAGTAAACCAGCTCATAATGATGGATATGACAACGAGGACTACGACTACATTTTGTATGTCAACGATTGGCTTGGAAGTGATGATGGCCACAAGTACGTAACGTTCTAAATCCTTCTTTTGATATTACTTAGTATCAATCCAGGTATTTAATACTTGACATCCTGGGGCAAGGCACCTTTGGTCAAGTGGTCAAATGTCAGAATATGAAAACCCACGAGATTGTAGCTGTCAAAGTAGTGAAGAACAAACCAGCTTATTTCAATCAAAGTATGATGGAAGTGACCATCTTGGAATTGGTCAGTCGGGCTTCTGTCTAACAAACTGAAACTTATGCAGCTTTCCTTTTAGCTCAACAAATCCTGTGATCCTAACGACGAGCACCACATTCTCCGGCTTCGAGATTCATTTATTCATCGCAGTCATCTCTGTCTTGTTTTCGAATTGCTATCGTCCAACCTTTACGAGCTGATCAAACAAAACCAGTTCCAAGGCTTGAGCACACAACTCGTCAAAGTCTTCATGGCACAATTATTAGACGCCATGACGGTATTGAAAGAAGCTCGGTTGATCCACTGCGATCTCAAACCTGAAAACATTCTGTTAAAATCGTAAGTCGTAGCTCTGGCCAGTACTGCGTGAAGCTTGTTGATATCTGTAATTCTAGCCTTCAATCTCCTCAAATCAAAGTTATCGACTTTGGTTCAGCATGTCACGAACGTCAGACTGTGTATACTTATATTCAGTCTCGATTCTATCGATCCCCTGAAGTTCTCTTGGGGATGTCGTACACTGCAGCGATCGACGTCTGGTCTCTGGGTTGCATAGCTGTTGAGCTGTTTCTTGGACTACCGCTTTTCCCCGGTACGAGCGAATATAATCAATTGACACGTATAATTGACATGCTTGGGTGAGTTCCACCTCTGATAACCCGCCTCATAACCGACTAATGGCGCCGTACTTCTTCAGTATGCCACCGTTGAGTATGCTAAACACGGGCAAGCAAACCAGCCAGTTCTTCGACTCGTATGAGGTGTGGAATCCACATCTCAATCAAAATGAGAAAAAGTACCGCTTGAAAAGCCTGGAGCAATATTCACGGGAACATAATACCAACGAGCAGCCGGGGAAACAGTATTTTAAGGCGACGACTCTACCTGAGATCATCAACCTGACTCCAATGCCCACTTCAAAATCCTCGCGGCAGGGCCACGAACTAGATAAGGGTAATATTGCCTTGTGTTTGATTCAATTCCGCTTCTCATCGATTTCTTCAGAGTTGAACAATCGAGCAGCGTTTATCGATTTCTGTCAGGGTCTATTGAATTTAAACCCTGTTACACGGTGGACTCCTCAACAAGCAAGGCTGCACCCGTTCATTACGGGTGAGAAGTTTACGAAAACTTTTGTGGTATGAAAATTCCCCCTCTCTCTTCGTTCCTTCTAATCTCTGAACCCATTAGCCTGACGGCCTTGCGAATACACATCTTCCGTCATTGACGGGTCCTGGGGCTGACCCAAAACGACCTTTTGGCGGACTTGTACCTTCTCAGCCAAAAGGCACTCGCGCCTATCAGGACGCCGCGACGTACAATCACCATTTGGCTCAACATCAGGCATATACTGCGCAAGCCCAATCACAAGCTGCGAACACCTTCCGAAATCCCTACATAACCCCACAAAATTCCCAGCATTCAACGCCGGCATATTCCACCTCGTCGGAAGGCATTACTCCTACGTACCAGTCGCAACAACAGCAACCTGCTTCTGCAGCACAGCAACAGCACCCACAATATATTTCCAATCCACCGGCCCCTGGTCATCGAGGTCTTACTCATCAAAATTCGACAGGACAGCTCGGGACAAACGCCGCTAGTTCGCAATATCCAAGCCATACGACTGGAGGTAGTCTGGGGACTGCACATCTGACCTCAAACATACCAGCCAACCCATACGTTCCAAATTCTAGAACCCGTGCCAATACCATTAACCAAATGGATTCGGTCCCTCCTGCTTTGGCTAGACTCCAACATATGAACCAAGATGTTATCGCCGGGCGCAACACTTTAACGCCGATACTCAACAGAGATGACGCTATGCGCGAGTGGGAACGTCGACAAGCCGGAAAGGTGGCTGCGGCTCAACCATATCCTCAACTGGAGTACCTACAACAGCAAGCTGAGATGGCTGCGACTACCGGTATGACGAGTTGGACAACTTCGCATTCGAGATATCCCGCTGCACCATCGAAATTATCGCATGCGTACCAGCCACAAACGGTGTTGGCGGACGAAGATAACAACAACACTAGAAGAGATGCGGTTATGTCCAGTGTACGGGCAGCCGCTCGAAGCGATGGAACTGGTGGTGTTTATACCACATCAAACATCATCTCAAGTCCTCCGCAAGCATACACGAGTAACACTACTACGTCTGGAAACCGTTATCCAGCGAACTACAACAATCAAGGTCAACATCAAGTTGCGTCTACCTTCGATTCAATTGATCGGCGGACGGACGTGGGCAATATGTATGCGCCTATTCAACCTGATCAATATCAGGGATATGTCGGGCCTCTTTCGTCGGCAAGGCACGTGGCGCCGCCAGCTCAAACTGTTGCTCCGTCTTTCCATGGCACGCAGCTTATTCCTTCAGGTCAGCTGGGCCCAACGCAGCAACGCAACCCATTTCAAATTGTAGATGGGTCCCAACAACAGACGGTCACTGGTGCTAAAGATGCACGAAGGGGAAACGGAGATGCGTGGCCAAGATGATGGCTTATTTTCCCCTTTGCCTTATGCTCGTTATTTTTCTACCAATGCCGTCCCCCCGTTCAATACAGCTTGTTCGCATTGTCATGCCACCTGCTCTTTTGCACTTCCCTTGCTCGCAATTCAGTTTCATAAGTGCAAATATTCTATCTGTCATTCTAGCCCCCTGTTTCCTGTCTATCTAACCTTTTTTCTCCAATTTGTGCGATGGATCGTCGTACTTTGTACCAAGAAACTTGATACTTGCTGCTTCCCACTGCTTACATTTTCCATTTTTATATATCCGTTGACCGATGATGAATGGATATCCATCTGCGAATTATAGTTTACTGAACATCTCTTCGATTTCCCAGGCGCCTCCCCAATAGCGAACGCTAGGCTTCAAAGCCTTGGCTTCTGTATCATGTTCAATGCGTCTTTGGAGTCCACGATGTAACCTGCAAAACACCAGATCTTGGCTAATGATTTTTTCCCTTCTTTTTCAGCTCATTTCTTATGCAGATACATGAATGCACACAAACCTTCTTAATCGCAGAATAGGACAGAAGTCATTGCCGCCATCGCCAATGTATACGATGCGATCATATTCAACGCCTTGCCTCTTCAGGAAGGCATCTAGTTCTTCACCTGTAACTCGAAGTCAAAAGGGATCAACTAGGCATAGAACAAACGCTCCTTTGCACATGTTCGGACTGCAGCCCACTTTGCAGCTGTGTTGTTGGCCAGCAGGATCAACCCTTCTCCTCAATTTGAGAAGTCCAGAGGGTTCCCAATCTGCAGGATTGGTAATAATTTCTTGGAACAAGGTTTCCAGCCCCTTGGACTGTTGGTGGTCAATTAAATTGGAGACGTTGAGCCAATCAAGAGTTTATTTACTTCCAGGATAGTTGAGATAAAGACCGAGTTAGCATTAGACAAGCACAAGAATGTAGTCTTGCCCCCCGCTTTAAGATTGGTGACAGCTCGAACCATCGCTGGATGCTAGGCGTCTCTAATCAGGAAGTGAAGATCCAGATTTGTCAAACTGCACAAACGTAAGGCATGATCTGGAGTGTATGTATGATTTGCTCTTTAGTAATTCCACGAGCGTGTGCCTCCACTAAAGATTGAGCCCTTGATGACCAGAGGTCAACGAAAGTGTTCAGAAAGCACTGTACTCTTTTCTTACACAAGATCGGTCCATTGAATTTCTTCCTTGAGTTGCACCATTTTTCTACGGAGATCAGGAGCAAGAACTTCAAGGATCCATCTGTCAGTATCCTGATCTGCCATTGACCTAATAAAGTCATAAGAAAATGTATAACAACTGTACTTTTTTGAATCCATACCAATCAAAATCAAAAACTATGAGCTGCTGATTGGACATGGTAGCAAGATGATTAGTTGCGGATAGCTTACATAACGCTGGTCAGTCACTGATCGAGGAACTGGTTCTAGGTTTATGCCTACCACGGTGTGCACAGCGAAGGCGTCTTGCAAGAAATTGCCAGGCTTGCTAGAGCTAACCGACACCCATCTACACTGGACGCAGGATGGAAAGAAAGCACCCTCCATTCGTGTTGCGTACGCTGAGGCGGCATGTTAGTTGGTTCTTTATCCTACCCTTGTTGCTCCCAACTCTGTCAATAACTCACCAAATATAATAGCTCTTTTCTGCAGCAAAGAAGGAGCCGCTCAAGTTAGACTGAAGCTCGCACTCTTTGGAGATGAAACAGGCCACAACTTTACCTTCACGGCCCCTCAACCTGTCGCCGTCGCAGAGCGTGAAAAATTTAAACAAGAGCTTACTTCTATCATAAGTCGCAATAAAAGCACGACAGAAGTCCTTCCAAAGCCGAGTCTGACACCACTCAAAGTCGCGAATGCCCCATCAGTTAGTGCCACCCCGATGCCTTCAGCAATATCGCCAAAACAGCATCTTGCACCCTCGCACCATTCCGTTTCTAGAGCTCCTTCTGATTCTAGTGAGAGAAGAGCAACACCAGTCATCACAGGGAGCGATCCTGCTAGTGATTTCCGCTTGCGCAAAAAAGTTTTAATGAGCAATCCAGATTTGGGCTCATTGCATCGAGACTTGGTAATGACAGGGCAAATTACTGAATCAGAATTTTGGGATGGTCGCGAAGTAAGTGGCACGCAATGTTCAACCTAGTTTTGTACTAACTTCGGCCTATAGCATCTGATTTTGGCTCAGGCAGCATCTGAAGGCCAACGAAAAGGCAAACCAGGGCAACTTGTGGATCCTCGACCCGAGGCCGTCGAAGGAGGAGAAATCAAGATCCGAATTACCCCTCAACTTGTGCATGACATTTTTGACGAATACCCTATCGTGGCTAAGGCCTACAGTGAAAACGTACCAAACAAAGTGCAGTGATCTCATACTTATCAGTCCGCATCAACAGTATTGAATAGATTGGTTAAAGCTGTCGGAAGAACAGTTTTGGAAACGGTATTTTCAATCCAAGCTTTTCAACGCTCACCGTGCGTCGATCCGATCGTCCGCTACGCAACATGTCGTCAAAGATGACCCCATTTTTGATAAATATTTGGAGAGAGATGATGATGGTGAGCATCTTCAAATTTTGTTGGCCAAGATGCTTACGGGCTGCTTACAGAACTGGAGCCAAGGCGGCAGCGACATGACCAAGTAGAACTTTTAGTCAATCTTGGCGCTACTTTGGAAGATCATGGAGAAGTACTGCTGATATAGCTTCCATTCTTACTGTATCTAATCGAGTCATTCATATTCTAGACTGGTAATGACAGAGATATCACCATGCAGGCGGGACGACAAAAAGCTGTATTGCCCCTCATCAGAAAATTTAACGAACACTCAGAACGACTTCTCAATTCTGCCTTGTGAGCAAACACCTTAAACGATTGTTAAACAGACGACTAACGGACTGTCAAGGGGTGAAAACCCGCCAGCAAAGCGCCGGCGCTTAGACAGTGGAGAAGTAATTTATTCCCCAACATCTATCCGTCACACTCATTCGGGATCAGAGCTCTTATGCCCAGATTGACATTGATGATTTGCATGACCCAGAATCTTCAAGTGGAATCCTCCTGGAGATGCAAGAGCGACAGCGTTATTTTGAAAGCCGCATGGCAAAAACTCAAGCTCAAGAACTTGTGTCCAAGGATGTGTGTTGCTTAATGGCTATATATCTCGATTGATTGACTTAATTGCACTACAAGATACCTGACCCAGCATTAGCACTTTCGGGGGCGAAGTCGAACTTAAAAGACTGGCATTTACGGCTTACCCAAGTACATATTCTTCTGGCCGTCGAATGCTTATGCGTATACTGAAAATGTCATTGCAGTTGAAAATAGAACGCAAAGCAGGAGATTCTGCCGTCCTCGCAATGACTCAGAACGTAACAACACGTCTGGACGTCAGATCCAGGAAGAGTAGGTATACAATTGTGAAGAAATGAATTTTTAGGCGTGCTAATGGTTTCAAGATGACATCCCGGATGGGTTGTTCAGGCAAATGACTACGTGCCAAACAGCTGCAAATGAATTTCTTCGACAGTTCTGGGCAGCAACGTATCCTCCTCCTGCTGAATTTCAAACCATAGCTGTCACAACTCCTGCACAAAGAGCGACAAAGGCAGCCAAAATGATAGGCTATATATCCAAGACACATGAAAAGGTACAAGCCATCGTGCAAATTGCACAGCAACACGGTATCGATCCTTCGAGAGTAGAAACTGTGAGTCATCATCCTTCTATGGTCTGTTTTTCAAGGATTTGAAATCGCATTCTAGGCGATGAATCCGATCGTCGTCGCGTCTAACCATGCACTTGCTTTTCATCGCAACAAAAAAACTCCAAGATGAACGATGCATAACTTACATCCATTTTAATATTAACATCCCCCCGACACTATAGTAGGCCCCTAACCTGCTCCAGTACTCGTATTGTACACAATAATTTAATTAATATTAGAATGTCCGAAAAAGATTGTCCGTCTTGCTATGAAGTTTGGGGGTATGGTTGCGTTTGGAACTGTGTTCCTGTAGAATTCGTACATTCGTAAGTTGTGAACATCACAAGGATATGCAAAGCCAATGCATAGCAGATGAAGAAAGCTCTGGCACGGCGGTTTCCGAGAATTGACCGCGTAAGGGTAAGAACACCTCGTTCAACAGGATTGAGATTTTGGTATGCCCGTGTAGCTTCCTGTTTTGAAGAATAAGGTAAGAATTGAGTCCTGTGACATTACGATAACGACATACCCGTCCACGAAAGGCTTCAAAAGGATTCATAGCCTCTTCATAACGAGCCTGATACTTGCTCATATCATCTGATGGACCTGAAGGCGGAGGCAGTGGGTCCAGCTGAGTTACAGGACGAGATCCAGAATCTTCTCTGTAACTTTGCATGTATCGAACTTTCTCAAACAACTTCAGGTTGTCGCCTTGTAAAGTTTTGATTTCTGTGCGCAGCTCAGAAATAATCTGGAATTGTTTCCGTAGTTCCTGTAGTCATGGGATGAATGGCCTAAATGCCCGTACTCATTGGCGAGACTTGCGCGAAAACGCATACCTCTTCCAGTTCTGCATTGCGCTGTCTGAAACGATCGCGCTGACTAGTGACAATTGGTAAAATTGACGTATCTGCCGATGGAGTAAATGGTATGGGCGTAGAGCGGATTGATGTATCCTGTTTGCATATTTAGCTCATCCTTCATGGCACTGACGATGACATTACCTTCTTGCCAATATCCAGGTTCGCTAGCACATCACGTTCAGGGTGTACCGCACTCTGGTCGTTGTCTTGGTTTATTGACAGCAGATCATTTTCCAGCTTCTCATTCAAGTGCTTCTGCCTGTCTAGCTCGGAAGTCGCTGTCTCGAGCTGTTGTTGAGAGCTTTGCAATGATTGTTCTAGTTCGTTATGAAGAATCTGTTCAACACATATTCAGCAAGGTCAAACATCAGGGTTGTAAGTAATGACATACCCGAAACTTTGTTAACTCCTCTTGCAGACGTTTATTCTTTGTCGCAAGAAGCGCTTCTAGAGACTTCCCTTCTCTATTGCCGCTATTGGGGTAGGGAAGGTGGCCGTTTTCGTAACCGTTTGAAAAACCTTTCTCTTCATCGTCATTTGCATCGAAACTAGAAAATTCAACAAACTAATATATGATAATTATATGCGGATTAAAGAATTAGGAAGAAAAGAATTGACCTTCATGATTTCCAGTTCACGTTTGATCTCGTCGTAGTCGTCCAATTGCTTCAGCTTAAATCTAAGCTGATCGACTTCGGAAGACTACAAGAGGTGAAATTTTAGGTCGACTGGACAGGCAATAAATTCACCTTCTTTTGGAGTTCCTTGGTAAGTTCCTTTGCTCTTTTAGCGCCCGCCGCCTCCATTTCAGTCGTTTGAACTTTCTGTGCTTCAAGGGATTGGGAAAGGCCTTTACATTCCGCTTCCAGTTCAGTTATTTGTGATTCCAAGGCCTTGACACTGAAAAACAAATTGAATTAGGAATTCAGAATCTGAAAATTCCATGAAACCGTTTGATAGCTGACCGTTCCGTAGTCCCAGATTCACTGCGTGTGGTTTCTATTTCCGCTCGCAGAATTTCCTATGTGATATGACTACCCACAAAAATATAAATATGAAAGTAGAACCTACATTGCGATGCTCCAGCGAGGCTATCCGGCTGTTAGCCCGATCTAGGTCTGCAATAATCATGTCTACTTCTGCTAGCTTTGCAACAACTTCCTGATCTATTGCCCAAAGTTGAGGCCAATAAAAAATCATGAGTATCATACACCTTACCTTGCTTTTGACTGTGATTAAAAAGTTTCGCCTGATTGCTTTCGTTGGAAACACGTAGATCGCGCAGTTGGTTTTTGGAAAGTGTGACTTGACGTTGTAGGTCTTGCTCTCTGCATAATAGTGATCAAACGAGGAGTTAGAGCTAGGAGAGGTCGGCTTACCTTTCTTCGTAATTCCGGAATTTCTCATCGTAGGTAGCCGTTAGTTCGTTGGCCTTTTGTGACACCTTTTCTTGAATCAGGGTGTCCATCTTGAGAAAGGTCAGCTTGTCTTCAAATTATGAAGGCAGTCATCATATTTCATCTAACCTTCTGTTCCAAATGCTCAAGTTTCGTTTCCAACTTCTTTTTGGAAATATCTACGGAAGAAAAATCGTTGATTCGCTTCTTCATTTCTGCATTTTCATCCCGCAGGCGCTGGAGTTCTCCTTCATGTTCTATGGCTTCTGTGACCCTGACTGCCTGATCCTAGACAAGAGAAAGTGTGCTGAGGAATAGTGGAAACAATAGATGACGAAACACGAACAACTGCTGCCTCGAGGAGCGGGTATGGATCGGGGGCCTCAGCGAGAACTTTATAGACATGAAGAAAAGCGTTGTCAGAAGCCTTGGAGCGCTTTGTAAGGCTATCAATTTCGGTCTGATACGCTGACGATTAAAGTAGACGTTAAGGAACGAAAGCGCTTGGCATATAAGCCTAGTGAGCATCGTACCTTTGAGCAGCCCCTTGAATGCATTCAGCTTCTCTCCATCCGGTATCTTCTTGAAGTCTATGAATGTTTATAATTGGCCAGCCGTTGGTTGTAGCGCATGGGAGTTCCATCCTGACCTTTTGTCTTTTCAGCTAGAGCTTTGCGACCGACAAGATTCTCTTTTTGACTGTCAACAAGTTCGACGCCTTGGACATCCAATGTTTTCTGGAGCTCTGACAAGTTTATCTCTGATAAAATTTAATTGAGGAATACGAGCGAGACAAATGACACGTCTAGTAATCAGTACCTTTCCATGTTGCAAGAGCGGCAGAAAAGTTGATCTCGAGTGAAGCCATAGTGCTGTAACAAGCCAAGCCTGAGGTGTCCCAGCGCGTGTCTCCATCTCGCATGTGCCACGTGACAATCTGCACTTTTTCAAATTTGAATAGAGCGAGTCGACTACAACAATGAATTTTCTACGGCCAAGTCTAATTCGACATTCATTGCGCTGTCCTCCAAACCCCACATCCGTTTTTGTTCGTTCCTTTACCTTCTCACATCCGGCTCATGACAGCGCACCCAGAGCACCCAGGGATTCCAGAGAGCCTAGAAAAACCAACCCCAAACCAATACCCGAATCACCTAGTTTTTACACTACTCGCCCGCTATACCATGACCAGGTCATGTACTTGGAGAGAGCAATAGCGCGTGCACATAGCTTTCTCAGAGCCCGCCACCTCCTCCCACTTCCGGCTTTTGCTCGTGCGAGTCTCCCTCCCCTATTCCCAGTCTGGAAAACCCAAGTAGAGATGGCTGGTGACTTTAACACTCAAATGACGATGGGTCGCTACAGAAAAGTAGTCAAACTACTGAACCAACTCAATGATTATCATAGGATTGCCACTATTGGCAGCTGTCACGACCTCGGAGAAAAAATTCTCCATATAATGACAATGTTTGAGAGCAACGAGAAGGAAGCTGTTCTTGCACGGGGGAAAAGAAAGAAAGTCGAGCTTGATGAGCATGGTCGTTCGTACACTCTTGGGAAGCGGAAAACGAGTTCTGCCCGTGTCTGGATGATTCCTGTACAGCCCCCAAAGTTGGAACCGACACCTGACGAGATGCTCGGATTAACCTCGACGGAACCGACATACTCTGTCACGACGACTACCATATTGGTAAACAATCTCCCAATCAACGAGTATTTTGTCTTGCCAGCAGATCGTGAACGGATCACACGACCACTCAGAGTTGCCGGCGTGCTGGGTAAATATAACATCTTCGCGATTGTTCGTGGTGGCGGCACGACAGGCCAATCGGGAGCCCTTGCGCATGGTATTTCTAAAGGCGTCGTTGCGCACGAACCGGACTTCGAGACACTCTTCAGAAGAGGTCAGTCGAATCGCTGATAAACGTATCTGACTTTGTTACTAACAATTCTTTACCAGCTAAACTCTCAAGACGTGATCCTCGTATGGTGGAGCGCAAGAAAACTGGTATGGCCAAAGCGCGCAAAAGGGTTAGTCACATCGGTTTGAATACTTTTCTCATTACTTATGTGTCAAACAGTACGCCTGGGTCAAACGTTGAAAAGAGTGGGGAACTTTGTTGGATTTCTTCATCACATGATGTATCAGTCGGTATATGTGGAATTAAAAAAGATAAACAATCAGATACGAATTGAGGTGTGAATTAGAACATTCCCAGTCATTGTTTCTATTATGCAAGTAAAGAAAATAATTATATTAATACTGTTATTGGAACCAGAATGTATGAACGTCAGAGTGAGCGAATGGTACTTGGCACGCTGGGCACTTCCGTTGACGAGTCGATAAACGACTGTCAACACAGTCCTTACAAAACGCTAAGAAAAATATTGCAATCAAAAAGGTTGTCTGCAAAATGTGAGGAAAGGTTACTTACTATGCATACACTTCGTAATGATTGTAGTGCGCGGACTGCCGTGACACGTTGAACATATAACAAGAGCCTAGAGAAGGGCGTGCTAAGAAGAAAATCAAAAATTAATGATGTTCGTCGACTTACTTCCATATTTTTCAGCTCTTTATCCCTTCCATGTAATTTGGTCTGGCTTGAATCAACACGAATCTCCTTTTTAAGTTGCTCCATTTCCCTCTCCAACTCTTTTTTGAAGCGGATAACTTCGTCTTCTTTAGCGCGAAATTCTGTCCTTTTGGTTTGAAGAGCTTGTTCTCGTTCAGCCGTTAGTGCAGTCATCTGAGAAACAAATGATCCAGGCAGTAGATAAAACGAATACATTAAACATACTTCGTTAAATCTCATCTTCTCGTGCGCAAGCTGCGCTTGCAACTCATAATTTTCCTTTTCCAAACGAAGAATCTTCTCCTTAAACACTTCATTGTTTCTCCTGAATGAAAAGAGATCGTTTTCAAGTATTGTCTGACAAGGAAACGTCATAAACTGTGTGCAGAAACTAGAATTGGAATAATCACTTTTTGGGTTTCCAATTGTTTTTCCAATTCAGTGAAATGGTCGACTGCCTTTCCCTGTTTTTCTAAGGTTCTCGCAAGATTTTTACGCTCGGCTTCTATAGCCTCTTTATCTCGCATAGCAGCGTAATATTTATTGTCGGATTTAGCTTTCTGTTGGCATGGGGCTCGCTCAGCAAGATTGTGACAATCCACGAATTCTACGCACCTCAACTGAACTCTTTGCCAAACGGTCCTCAAGGTTGGCTAGATCGAAGACTTTACTCTTCAGCTGACGATCTAGAGTTTCCCAGGCTGTCGACAGCTTTTCCAACTCAACAAACAGAGACTTTTCAGACTATAGGGCGTTGAGTTTGTAAGTATTGCATTCACATGGGCTTGGAATACCTCAGTCTGTTGCGTTGCCGACATGCGTAATCTCTCCAATGCTTCCTCTTTCATCCGAAGCTGTTCCGCAAGACGGGAGACATCAGGAGAAAGACTAGACAAGTCGCCATAAGTGCGGTGGTACTTCTCCAGTTGAGCGTTTGCCTCCGAAAGTTGTGTGAAAGCGTCAGCTGCAGCTTTCATATGCTCCACACGTTCAGGCTGATCTTGATAAACTGAAAAAGTCCTTTCAAGAGCGGCCACCCTATTCTCCGCATTGCTATACAGAGCGTTAGAAAATGAAAATGAAAATAGAAAAATAAATATTGACAGTTTCTGTTCCCTGAGACTCTCGACGTAACGAACATCCTCAGTGTTACCCCCCAAGAAGAATAACATGAGATCTTCAGCCCCTGCATTCGCAGCAAGTTTACCCTTACAGCGACTCAATTCAGACTGTAGAATTTGTATGCGTTCCTTTGAAAAAAGGATGAGCCCAACAAAATAGAAAGCAGATGAAATTGGAAATTTACCGAATTGCTTTCTAATAACGACTTGTATTCTTGGATTGATGCATATTTGACGGCATCTTTCTGTTTCCGCTCGTTCAGTTCCGCACTTTGTTGTTCACGCTGCTCCCTTAATCGAGCATTTTCCAGGTCGCGCTTGGCAAGCATGGCTTTGAGCTCCTGAATAGCCTGGGTGGCGGCATTCTACCAAAAAAATAAGCTAAACAAATTTGCAACCTTGCAACCGAAGGTGAAGCCCCTACTGTGACATTGTCTTCCCATTCCCGCCGACACGCATACAGTTGAGAAATTTCTTCTGTATGCTTCTGTATCTGTTCCTGTTTCGTTTCAACCATCGTTGTAGCGTGAGTCGCGCGATCCAGTGCAGCTTTATAATGAGGGTTGTCCATAATTTGCTCTAGTGGAAGTGCTTTGGACTGTGATTGATACAAGTTAGAGACTCGACGATGACAGTTTTAATGGACTAACATCCAACTCCAAAATAGTTTTTTGGTCCTTAAGCAATGCCGCTTCTTTCTCAAGTTCAATGATTTTAGCTTCTCTTCTCTTCAGTTGTTCTTGCAATATTTCCAAATCCAAAGTGTCGCGACCTCCGTTTGCCTGAATAGGGACGGAAGGAGAAGCCTGGATGAGAATTAGAGGTGAACAGCATCAACGGTCAAATCTCCCACCAGATAGTAACCGAACCACTCACTACAGGAGAGGACGGCTTGCGCTCCACTTCCTCTTTCTCCTCACTAACTTCTGGAAACTTGACTTTGGCGCGTGATTC
Organism: Phlegmacium glaucopus; assembly: GCA_015039465.1. NCBI lineage: Eukaryota > Fungi > Basidiomycota > Agaricomycetes > Agaricales > Cortinariaceae > Phlegmacium > Phlegmacium glaucopus. The sequence goes on along the minus strand of MU130154.1, from coordinate 573,435 downwards.
AATGTCTCGCACAGAGCGACTATGGGACCGTTCCAAATGGTTTTCAGCTGCAACAAGCGCGTTATGATAGTATTCCTTCTGTGATTCACTATCTTGAAGTTTTGCCCGCAGCATGTTGACCTCCGACCGTAAAACGACACACTAACCTGTTGTCAGGGAATCATATCAAAGATAGCACAAAGACTTTACTTCGTTTTGGGCCTGCTGGCATTGCGGAAAAGCTTCATTTTTTAAGATATGAACTTGTGTCTCGCCGTCAATCTGTACAAACTTGGTTACAAGAGCTTGCGTCGCGTTTACGGTATCCCCAAGAGCGACAGCTAGATCTTGCAAAGGCTCTGCTTGAATCCGTGCAGTCAGGTCAAATAGTTCTAGGACGAAATTTGAGTACAGTGGCATTGATAAATATATAGGAACTAGGCTACCTTTTGCATAAATATTATCTGGAGGAAGGTCGTCAGGTTTGACAAACAATCGAATTGTCTCCAGAAGCTATTGATAAGCGAAGTTGAGCAATATCTTCTTTTAAGGGTCAAGATGCTAATGGCAAACCTGAGCCCAACAAGCTGACATAGCAGCCAAACCAGCTTCGCAAGTACTCTTCCGTCGCTCAAGTTCTTGGATACGAGCTTGACTTCGTTCATGTTCCCGCGAATAATGTTTCATTCGACGATAAATAGCTTCCTTCCGGAAGAGCTAAAGAGAGTATCTGTAAGATGAGTGTGTATCAAATCTGTCAATTTGAGACAAGAATTGCCTCGAGTTTTTCACCGAAAGCTTCATCGTCATGTTCTGCAACACCGTTCACATGTGGACTACCATTGGCTCCTGTTAAAATGCGCTTCTTGGTTACCACAGAGTCATCTTCATCAGCCAAAGGGCGTTTTCGGGACTCCATGGGATGGACTTGATACTGTAAAATCGCAATTATGGTGCAAGGGATACCGCTGGAAAGGGTGGCACAACGGGACCATCCGAGTTGGTGGGGAATTGATTCTAAACTCCGGCCTGACGGATTACCAAATTTGCAGTTCAGCGACCTTGTTCACTGACTAAGTCTAATACTCTCTACTATCTAAACAAAGGTATTTGTACAAATCTACATCTATAAGAATTGGAGCTTGAAGCGCTATGTATTAAGCTTTAAAAGAATCTTGCAAGTCGAGTCAAGCTCGACTATCTCGCAATCCATTGGATTTCCGCCACCGATCTGAGTCTCCACACAAGCAAGGTCAAGAGGCTGTTATATCGCAAAGTAGTAAACAGATCATATAAGTATCACAGGCTTGTTAATACAGCATACCTTTTCAATCACTGTCATAGGTTGATCTATCCATTCCCTTGTCAGTCAGACCTTCGCATGGCATAAGAGGCGTTACTCACGCCAGACGCCTGGGTTATATGCGATGCCCTGCGCAGAGCTAGCCAAGAAGGCTTTGAGTGTTTGCGTGTCCGGTCGATCATCCGAGCCGTTATGGGCAACGACTACAAGATAACTGCAGCCAGGATCGTCCAATCCCTCCCCATCTCCAGATCCCATTGGAATGAAAACTTGGTTTGTGTATGGATGCCTCTCGAGTGTCTTCAATACGATTGTACCATCCACAATATCTTCAAGCGGCTGACACCTGTAAACCGAAATACCGGCAGTCGCACCCGCATCTGAGGGATAAAACGCCTCCAGAAGAGAAAGCTTATGGAACTTGTTCGCCGTGCCTGCGTTCGCTGGGGTAACTTGGATTCCATTAGGCAGGTTTTTGTAAGCTTGAATAACCTGTCCAAAGGGCGAGAATGCTCCCGATTCCAGAGGAACGACGGGAAGAATTATCATTTTCAAGAAATCAGATGGAGCAGATGTCATGGATGAAGCAAAGATAGATTGATGGCTGTCGCTCGGTTCTTTGTTGCTGACATCCCACGGTCTTTCTGCTTTCCGTCCAAGAAATCGAACTCTCTTGATACCGCCATCGGGATATATGGTCACCTTAACATGGGTATAAACGTTGCTTTTTACATTCTCGAGCTCGAAGTAATGTTGCCTGTCGGGACCTAACTTAGTACGAGCCAAGATTGACGTCCACCCTTGCTCTTCAAGGACTGCGGTTTGCCAATTAATGTTATGTTCTGTATAAAGGGCATGTATCTCGCAGCTTTCCGGGAAATTGCCAAGGAAATGTTTGGTATCTATTTCAACTTGCTCTAGAAATCCGGGCGCGCCACTACATGAAGGCTTAGTTCGTAAATCCTCCGACAAAGAAATGTCACGCACAGTTGAATGACCACCCAGTCATTGTGGCCCTTTGTCCGACTCCGTTTCGTTTCCCAACCATCTCCCATGTTTTTTCCCCGACCAGGAAGTATGAGATTAGAACCAACGCCAAAATGCTGGTCGGATACGTCAAGTACTCGACCACCAGCAAAAACATGCGCCAAATCGAACACACTATTATTGTCTGATGGGTGAACAGGGGTTACTTGACCATAAGTCCTGAATCTGGCCTGTTGATTATGATAAGGAACCGCAAGACCTGCCCAAGACTGAGGACTTACTATTCCACCATCAGGATACATATGTATCTTGACATAATTGAAGGCCGGAGTAGTAGGAACCTTGAAAAGGTGATGAGAGCTGGGGCCTAAGCCTACTCTAGGCATAATTTCTGACCACTGTTATCACGCCTCAGATCGCTTCATTGAAGTGCGGAAATTTTGGCGTCGTACCCTTGGATCGTCATGTAGAGGATCCCTCAGTTCTGCATCATATAATGCGTACACAGATGCTTCTGGTGCCTCATTCCCTGACGGACTGAATAAACACAATTGATCGTAATACGCAAGGATGGCAATTAGACGCACCATTAAAATTTGCAGTGTCAATATCAAAGCCCGATATCGTCCCAGTTGTACCTAGTTGTATGATGCACCTAAAGATAAGTCAAGGATAAATATACATATTGTCCTGCCAAAAAATGAAGTCTTAAGTGAAATCTGAACAGACCAGTCGTAGGTCGGGTTGTGCCGGCGTGTCTCCCAACCACTGAAGAGAGCACCGTTGGGTCCAAATTGTCCCTTCATACTGGGAGCTGGCTACACAAAGTTCAGAACTAGAAACTGGCACTAGGATTATAGCTACCTCGACCAAGAGTAAATGAAAGGCCTCCGCGAAGAATTCATCAGAGATAGCAACGATGCGTCCACCAAGGGCAACACTAGACAGCTCTGCAAACAATGTTATCATGAAAGTAAACTGAAGCTTTACAATTTACCAGTGAGAGAGGAAAATTTCTCATTGAAATCATTTAGAGCAATACGTTCGAAAGACATGATAAGACTGGGAGATAAGAGGTACTGATCCACTTTATAAAGGCTTCTAGAGAGCCCGGGACCGGCTGAGTTTCTTTCGATTTGAGGCCTTCAGGGGTATGCTCGAGGGGTATGCTCAGATCAAGGTACAAGATATTATGCATTATGTATAAGAAAACGTGTACATGTAAAAGATAAACCAGCTGATCAGAAAACTTGCATCTGTTGCACAATCCTTCGAACATCCTCAACATGAAGGGATGGCAGTTGTAAGTCTACACGTTTGCGATTCCACCATCAGCAGCCCACAAGATGCTTCCCCGAATGACGAGCGACTCCAGATTGGGAAGAAAACAAGCCGAGCTTCCCATTTCTCCAAGTCCCGCCCTCTGAAACATTGATGTTATCAAGGGGTGAGTAAGTCAATAGCATGATCTGTCACAAACGGGTTCCATGTCCAGTCCATCCTGTCGTCTACAATAGAGATTGCAAGTGCAGATTGAAAATACAAGCAGCAAACTGGTCACAATTCATGCTTGTATCATGGACTTCAAAGTGTGCAAGTCTGCATTGGGAATGTTCCAGGAATGCTTCCAATTGGATTGTGGCCATCCACGATATTGCAGTGGCCTCTTGACATAGATTATCGCTTATTATCGCTTGAATCAGTCCTGGGAAAGTGACATTTCCCAGAAACAGAGAGAGCTGGTCGTGACTTACGTTGATGGTCAACGAATGGGGTTTGTGATACACCGGATTCATGGTAAGAAGGCCATAGATATGTATAGGTTCGACTTAAGAAGAGACGTCCCTCAAGTTGGAACATTTTTCGAGAATGTGCAAGGATGCGCAGACAGGGGGAATATAATTCAGAGAAAGGGAAGCGAATTGGAACCACGGTATCGGCACGGAACAGTGTCCCAAGAGATTGAGATACGGAATGTGGGAAACATGCAGGTTTGCAAGACGCGGGACAAAATCGAAAATTCCAAAAAGATTCACTTATTGGTACGACATTCGAATGGTGAATTCTCTCGGCATCGGAGTTGACCGTTGCTGCGAGGTTAACAAGCGGCAATATCTTAGCCCTGGTGGATCAAATTAGATATTGCACCAACGAGAAGTATACCGCTTATAAAGTTCAAGGATTTGTCCAGCTGCAATACGGTTGTCGTCCGACTCGTTCTGCTGATACAGGGACAATGACGATGGAAGTGCTTCAGAACGAGCAAGCCAAGTCGTGGCCAGCAGCACGGAAGGTCGCGCCTTATCGACCGACTGAAACAAAGATATCTAATGGCGTCCAAAGCTTTGGAAAAGAAATGACAGCTTGTCTCCACAACCTGCATATTTAGCAAAAATGAAGTGGTGCAATCCGTGGAGAATTCCATTGAAGGTCGATAGAATGATACAAGAGTCCCGCAGTAGCTAGCGGAGAAGGAGAGAGACAACGCAGAAAAAATTCTTGCCATAATTCGATAGGTATGCGGTCGAATTGCACGAAGAGGCTGCCTGCGGCCAAGTCCATGCTGGCCAATTCGTCTGCTTTCCAATTTCGTGTTAAAGAGACTGGAGAGGGTGAGTTGACAGTTTCGCATTTTGATACATTCCATGTGAACCATCGGCGAAGCTTATCGGAGACGGTCATCGCGACAATCACGCCAACACCCACACTCTAGTCTGTTTTCAGTGTTCACTGGGGTGCTGCAAAAATTCGAAACTTCATCGATCACTCAGTAAAAAGCGAACATTAATGTGGTCTACTTATGGCACCTGAAGTGTTGTTTTGACCCCCCGACCCCTGTCAATAAGGTCAGTCAATTAAACCGGTCAGCCATGACACTCCATGACATTTATCGGGGTCGTGGTCACATGGTCATGGACGATTTCCGAAAGGATCTGGCTGAGCATGTGGCCAATCGGGCTTTCGAGCCGAGGTGGAAGCATGTTCCCCCTATCCGTAAACTACCCTGGTGGGTCAAGTGTATAGCCAGACTCCCATTGGTTATAAAGGCCTAGTAGTAGCAACACCTAAAGAAACAGGAAGTGCGGTAACGGTAGCCCTCTGACGAGATGACACTTTGGTAAGGTTGAGACTATGAGCGCGGCTGTAGCCTCACTGGAGTTGCAGGGAGTTGCCCTTCGTCCAGCCCATTCCGCGCCACTAACGTCGGCCTTGGCGTTTCATGGCCTAATCTTCGGACGGTTGGCTACGGTTGGCTGCCGCAAGTGCAGGTGGGACCCTCAGTCCTGGAGACACCTGTGACGTTGAGGTTACCATAAACCTGAATTTCCGCTTGCTAATTTCCTGTGCCAAACTTGGAGCGGGATTCGAATTTTCAATTTCCTGCCGGAATGGGATACTTGTGGCTGCCAAATGCCTGAGATTCAGTTTCCCCCATGAACAAAATACTATGAATAGTATCAACCTATCATATTCGTGCTAGAACTGTGCGTTGCTTTCCCCATGGGTCCGTCCAGATGTCCGTGAAACTGAAACGGCCAGTATTGCGCATCAAGCGTTCAACTGTTGTGGCCTGATTGTGGCCAACCTCCAGAGCGACCAGGCCGTTTGATTTCAGCAAGTTCTTATTGGATACCAGGCGTGCGATGGCGTGATAAAAATCAAGCCCGGTGGACCCTCCGAGGAGTGCCAGAGGGTCCTCGAATTGTAACACGGATTGAGGTAATTCGAGATATTCTTTCCGTGGAATATACGGTGGGTTGGAAGTAATTATATCGAACGGGGGCTTAATGCGCGAGGCGGCGCTAAGAAAGTCTTCTGCTAGAAAGTTTGCAAGGGATGCGTTGAAAGTATTCTGTGGCCTTTTTGGATCATTTGAATGGGATGGAATGCCACAAAGGGCAGCGTTGTCCTGGGCCAAGCGTAGAGCGTGAGGAGAAATATCAACAGCGTGCGCGTTTACACTTCCAGGAGGCCAAATATGACATAAAAGAAGTGGGATACATCCCGAACCCGTACCGAGGTCTAATAACGATATTGGATCTTGTGCGGTTGGACTCGGAGATAAAAAGTCGGTGATTCCAAGAACCCAGTGCTCAGTTTCTGGACGTGGTATTAAAACTGGAGGGCGAGTGATGAGATTAAGTGGTCCAAAAGGTTGAGTACCTTGAGGGATGGTAAGACTTTACTAGTAATTGGGGAGAGAAAGCATATACCTAAGATATATTGCAGAGGCTCTCCAAGAGATCTTCGAGAGACCATCTGTTCTAAAGTCAGGGATATCTGCCCTGAATTGAGAGCCTGTTGCATCCATCTGAGTTCGAGTGATGCTTGGTAGCTACCCAAGGACGAAGAGAGTATACGAGAGAGCATAAATTGGTGTGGATCGGAGTGGTTTGAAGTGGTTCAGCTAGATCCGAGAATAAAAATGACCAAATTCTGATATCTCCGAGCGAGGGGTATAAGAGAGGGGGTGCAAGGACGTTACTATAAGTACATAATATATTCGTTTGGCACGTGGTTACTGTAACACGATGTCACGCGGTAAATCAGATTCGCCGTTGGAGACTTGTCTTCTGTCTTTTACTAAACTGTCTAGCTGTTATGAAATTTTAGCCCAGGGGAATGAATGTAGAAAGAAGAACCGTTTTTGCTTGCTATCAGATCGCGACCGGCACAACAAAATGCCGCCTCATCGCATGCGCCCATCACAGTGCAGCGCAAGTTCAGTCGTTACAACCTACCTCTGACTATTGTTATTATATGGGTAGCAACAACTTGTATAATTTGTAGAACCCACAAGCCGTACATAATACAGAAATAGCCCCTGATGCCACTCGAACTCGATGAAATCTCGCTTGAATTATCTAATCGAGTATCATGAGGCCGACTACTAATGTTCCCGGTCCGCTTAGTTTGCTTTTCCTTTTAACTTTCACCAGCGTTGAATTCATACTCCATCCAGTCTACGTCAAATGACTACCGTTTATTCTGCTGTACAACGCCTGACCCCATCAGCCACCTTTCCTCAGGACCCACAGGCTGGCCCATCCAGTTCTCAACCATCCATCCAGAAGAAACTTCCTCTCTCATCGGCTTCTGCGCTAGCGCCTGCTACAAAACGCAAGCGCAACGATACTCCAGAAGAAACGTCCGCCGATTCAGCTTCACCCCAGCCATCACGAAAGGGGACCCGTAGAGATGGCCCAAAAAAAAAAAAGGCTAACCGCGCCTGTTATCACTGCCAAAAGGCTCACCTTACATGCGACGATTGTAAGCTAATTTATTGTTCTAGTTTCTCTATGGCCTATATTGACGGACCGTCCAGCACGGCCTTGTCAGCGCTGCGTAAAGCGCGGCATCGCAGACAATTGTACCGAAGGCCATCGGAAAAAGGCCAAGTACCTTTTGGACGATGATGAGCTAGGTATAACTACATGAGTTTCTCAACTCTCATGGGATTAATTAATCACCTATGCTCAGAGCAATTAAAAAGAGGTAAATCCTCTGTGCCTGAGACTGAGCATCAGGCTGGTGCAGATATCACCACAGAAGCGCCACAGACAAGTTTAGTTGCCTATTTTTTCCCCTTTACCATCAATTGCTTAAATTTGTTCATTAGTCGAGCCATTGCAGCAAAACAATGCAGTGCTTACCACCCCTTTCGATCCCCAGTTTTCGTTTGGTTCTGAGGCAGCAAATCTCGAATATTCGATACTTTCTGCAATATTGGACAATTCCAGTCCAGTAACAGATTCCTCTTCGACAACACCGCCCCCGTCACTGGCGCCACAAAATTATTCGTCTTGGCCTTCTGATCCAATCGATTTTGCCACATCCCCCCGACTGTGTTCTGCGAACGCCGATTATTCTTCGTCTTACATTGACAATCGTTTATCAATGGCAGATCAAACGATATCGGCCTCACCTAGAAATGCTGCACACTATTTGACATACCCATACCCACAGGCACAACGTTCAGAGCCGGAGATACCATTTTCTCCCTCGTATTCTTCCCAACCATCGGAAATGCATCCACTGCAACCACGGTATCCACTTGATGCTCGACCGCGATCACCTGCCATACCTGTCTTTCTTCAAAATCCCAAAGATATGACGTCACATGGCTTCTCACCATCGCTCTCCAACAGCTCACCGAGATCAGTTACTTCAGGCGTTGCAGATATAGTGCGACCAAAATCATGTGGTTCCAAATTACAGAGTATCAATGATCGTGTCACCACGCCCTTTGATTACACTGAGGGCTATCACTTCCTTATGAAGCACTTGCCCACTCGGTGCGTGTGTTATTGAGATATCGAATGTCCAAAATGAGTACCGTTGGGACTCGAGCTCTGATGATATCTTCTTTCCCTCCTTTTCCTTTCCCGGCACTTCATGCACGGTTTACCTCGTCTTGTTTTGGCGCCTAAAGGTTTGAAAAGAACGATATTCTGCGCATTGTACGGGCACTTGCCATTTTTCGCCCATCCCTCATCGCTTTGCAAATGCCTCTCTCTCTTGATGATGAGATATTTGTAGAGAAATGTTTTCAGAGGACACTTCTCGTGCGTGTTCTACAGAAAACCAAGAAATGCAATGATTAACAAGGCTTTTGAAGGAACTCGACAAGTTAATCTCTTTCAGTGGAACACCAACTGTTGTCTGGCGCCGCACAGGCGAAATTTGTTTGGTTGCCCCAGAATTCTGCATGTTGACAGAATGGCCACTCGAAGACCTTCTGGGGGCAGGTCGCAAAAAATATATTTATGAGGTATATTTTTCTTTTCTGACTAATTAGCATCGTAAGCTAATTTCTCGTCTTGATCCTGAAGCTCTTTGAGAACCAATCAGTTGTTGAATACTGGGAAAACTTTGCATCCCATGCATTCGAGAACACAACACACTCGGTCTATTCCCATTGCGTTTTGTTAAAACCATCCGGTGCCCCGGTTCCCTCCACTTTCTGTTTTTCGATACGAAGGGATCTCTTTGATCTTCCCAGTATTGTGATAGGTATGTTTGGAATATTTCTAATGCTTTCGCGGTCCTGAGTCGATTCCCAAGGACAATGGCTTCCATTGTTATAGAAATGGATAAGCGTTATCAGACCAATCCTTTTTATACATATATCTTCCATATCCTTATTTCGTTTATTCCCACAACTTTCACCTATTATTTCCTTACCCCCCCCCCCCCCCCGGGTCTGTCTACTATCTATCTATCTATTATCTATCTCCGAGTCTCGAGCCTTTTCGTCAGCTTTTCCTTTCGATAATGTAATTGCTCTTCGCCTACTTATATACTGAAGATGTACCGTACCACCTTTACACGCGCTCGTATGATTCCATATCATCTAATTATACGAAATGTAAATTATCATTCTCAATGCTATTCGTTTTCTTGACCGCAATCAATGTCAAACTAGATTGGAAAGCCAAATCATAATGTATCACAAAATGGCATACTGCCTTATAAAGAGGTTTATGCGCTGGATCGCTCCCGACTCTCATACGCTTTCCTGAACAGCGGCATATTCACTTTCGACGCCGGGTTCTAATAAGGAAGCATGACCGAGCACCAGTATACTTGACGCTCCGACCAACCAGAAGAACGTTCCAAAAGGTCCTGCCCACCAAAACATTGGGATTCCGATTACGAACAAGATGGTGTAAAGATGTTTTTGCGTGATAGTGTGGTCACCAACTTGGGTTGCTTCAGGAGCTACAAATAAAAGTTTATACACCTTAGCTGGAAGTTAACCAAGCTACAGTATCTGTTGGGCGCACCAAATTTGTTGATGGCGGCGAAACCCACAACAAGAAATCCGAGAGAGACAAGGAGCCAATAATTCATGATACTGAAAATTGATTTAATTTCGTCAGTCAATCATCTTGTACAACGGTTTTATATGGAGGACATTTATGACGCACAGTGCATAGACCGCGAGAAGGGCTACGATGAGTCCATAGTTCCCTTATAACCGCAGAACAAGATCAATTCCTGTGCACGATAGCGCAGATAGCGGCCGAACATTACCTGAGAAATAGCGAGTATTGTAGGATATGCGCTAGCAATTGCTTTAAGTACAACCAACTCTAACAAATGCAAGTCAACACCTACCGAAGTTGCTTGATTGAAGTCCGCTGGTCTAGAGATACGATGGTAGTCGAAGAACTCAGCGGGCGGTCGTAAACCAGATAATCTCGTTTCCTGGCAATAAACAACTTGAGAAGGATAAGGTGTATTTTATCATAAAAATACTGACCCTCAAAGATTTGACGGTTTCCGTGACCCTGATAAGGATGTCCATGAGTGATGATTCGGGGTGTTGTTGGTTGGGTTATGGATTGGGAATGAGTGTGTTGAAGCGTGTCGAGTTTATGTCGAGTTTTCTGGTGACTGCGAGCAGCGGCGCAGCTGTAGGCTGTTTTCCACCTATATTTGCTCTTGTTTGTGTTTGTTAGACAATGACTATCTGTTGAACCAAACGTTCAAGTCGACTATTGTTCGAATTTCGTACGCTTTTCCTCCGTTTCCTTGATTCATACTACATTCTTCTCCAGAATTCAATGATTCGAAGAAATCCGACCCTAATTCCCATGAGTGATCTGGATGTCCAGGACGTTCGGGATATGGTCGCCAAACAACGTTCAGATCTCCAGAGCCGCCAACAACTCATAGCCAAAATGAAACGTCTCGCTGAGAGTCCTAATATGTCTAAAGATGACATGGCTATGTTCGAGCAGTTGAAGGAAGCTATAGCTCGAGAGAAGGTAAAGAGATTAGGCTTAGAGCCAGGTATGTCCGATGATACTTGGGAAAACGCCATATCTAATGAACCTTCATAGAATAGTCAACTCTTAATAAAGATGTTATATACCATCTCTTAATGTTCATAAAGAGATACGCCCGTCGTTCTTCCGACCCTACGGGAAGTGGTTGCGAAACCCTGGATGAAAACGATGAAAAGATGAAGTAAAATGAAAGTGGCCTAAACACACCTTCTAGGTCCTTTATATCACAAAGTGCTACAAGATCAGGCCTCGCTATATGCAAGCATGTTGTCCTTAGGCTATCCCACAAAGTACTAGGAATAATCCCCCGCTTTTCGTTCGGAGTCGTGTTTTCCCGAACACCATCATTGTCTTGCAGAACTAAAGCATCAAGTATATGCTGTGCCGCTTCATCGTATCGCTGATGAAAGAATCGATATGTTAATACAAACCAAATCACTAAGAAAAGAGAAGAAAAAAACTGACCCTCAGATTCATGCAAGAAATTCCCAAGTTAAACCTTGTACAATAGGTCAGTTACAACGTGTCGAATAAAACTTGAATTTATCTACCGAGCGCGAATGTAACCAGGATTGAGTTCAAGAGCACGGAAGTAATATCCCAATGCCTCTTCTGCACGACTGCTGTTCGCCATCGTAGCACCTACACGATTGTACAGCAGCCAGTCCTAAAGCACCTAAGGTCAGTTAACTGGGAAAGCAAGCGGCTAGAATTAAGTTACATCGGGTCGGACGGCCAAAGCTGCTTTGAAACAGTCTTGCGCCTTCTCATATTCCTATGTCCTTATTAGGGAACGAAAATGGATCAGCATGTCCGCCGACATACCTCATTCGTATTTAGCAAAACCGCGAGGGCAATCTGAATATCTGCGTCTATTGCCCCACTGGTATTACTCCTCGCCATTGTGATCAAACATTGGATTAACTGTGAATATCGCTCTGCCAATGGCAAAGGCCCGTCTTTTACGTTTTGCGCAAAGAATTGCTGCACTGTATCCTGATATTTTGTATTCCATTTCACCCATTCATTGATGGCATCGTAGGTGCCTTGCCTATTGCTGTCATTCGTGTAAGAGATGGACAATGCCAACCACGCAGGAAGATGAGACGGTTCGAGTTCGACGGCACGTTGCAGGGCTTGGAGAGCTTTATGTTCACGTTCATTTTCCTGTTGTTTCACGCCTAATTCAAACCAAGTGGTCGCATCTTCCACGTTTCGCTGTACCGCAGCCTCCAGCTCAAGAACATTCTGACGTGCCTAAAATGAGCTGCGCCACTATGAAGATGAAAAAGGACGAACCTCTAATGCCGATTGACGGCCGTATGCGTGTACAAGGTGTTGGCGCGTGACGGCGGGATCCCCTAGAAGATAAGGATTATTCTGTTGGAACCGGTAGTGTGTGATTGCCTTAATTCCAGAGGAAGTTGCTTCAAAATTATCCCAATCAACCTGTAGTTTGTCCCAAGATAAAGTTTCTGCAGTTGAGTTTTGTGTTCGATTGACTTGAGTGTCGATATCGTTCCAGTAACGTATGAAATCGGCATTTTCTTGTCGAAAGTACGAGTCATTGACATCCTCTTCGGCATTTCCTTGCTCACCCTGCTGTTGCTCTGGAAGCAGAAAGCTGGATTGAGGCCCATGTCCTGAATCCTGGGAATTGAAGGTGCTTGATGGTGAGAGATCAATGGCTCTGCCTTTCCCTTTAAAATCAACTTTTGAAGACGTTCGTCCATCGGATTCGACCATCTGATTTCCCTCAACAATAACCTGTCCATCCCTTAATTGTTTCATTAGACCCAGAAACTGACTATTCTGGAATTTCGGATTCCTCTCGTGCTTGATATTTTCCAGGAGAAGAGCAGCTGTGCGTGCAAGTCCATCTCCATCGTGAACAGGCTGTTGAGGTAATTCTTTTTGCGCAGGTTCTTCTACGAGCAGAGGAGAAGAAGAAGCCAGATGAGATTCTTGAGCATTGAATTCTTTGTCCCATGATATTCCTGGAAAACCGGCATGAGTTATTGACGGTAAAAAAGGAGTACTAAATTACCCACTCATATCATGAACGCCTGATTCATGTTGTTTTATTTGGTGGATGGGCATATGAGGGATAAATCCGGGCATCGGGTTCATCTGGAACCTGGACATTGTTGGGTTCCATTGCTGACTACCTGCCGATACAGTCAACATTGTATTATAGTATTTCTGAGAAATACATACCTGGAGAAGAATATTGACTGGGTGCATGGACCTGGATATCCGTGGCAGATATTGGATCGACGACTAGTTCTTGAGAAGGAAAGGCATGAAGTGGTTGTTGCTGAACAAAATCAGTCGCCCAAAGAGCCAACGGATTGGAATGCGTTTGAGGCGTTTGATTCACAGGTAACGCAGCATGCATAGCCGACAAGTCATAAGCTGACTCTAGGGGAAAGTGATGTCTGGAAGAGGTCGCAGAGAAGAATCGTGCTGCATCCTGATCTTGAACAATGCCTTGTTGAGAACGGAAAAGCTGGGGATAACATCAGCAAAGTAAAAGACGAAGACCCGGGCCCAAACTAACCTCTCTCGATGAGCCTACGCGGCCTGCACCAAAGTGATCCTGAGCTAAAGATGAGAGTCTCAACTCGCGATAAGTCTGAAAGCAATACCTGTTGTAGACCCCTATCTTGGTCAGATCGTTTAGAAAGCCCTTGTAAAGGATTTGAAGGTCCACACTCTGCACCTCCACCTACAAGCATAGGGAGAGCCATGAAGATGGAAGTAATATTTTGAATTTCAAATTGGGTTTATTTAGTTTATTTCAAGAATTGCCGGGTTGGTTGGTCTCACGTGTTATTCTGTGGCAGTACAAGGCGAAAACAGTATTATAACGATAAAATAATTACATTGGCCCAGATAACCTTACCCGACCGTGTGGCTGTAGTAAAAAAATATGAATCTATTGTTCCCTGCTAATGCCCTGTCCATTCGGCTGACTGTCTTCCATCGCTGCAAATTTGGGGTTTGACGCCCTGCAATCTGCACCGCCATCGGAACGCACTGTGGAGAAACGGAATCAAATCTCGAAATTGACATGTTTCCTGAGGACCCTTACAATGTCGCTACACGCAATAGATCAGCGTTAGTTTGACATATAGAGAGAAAGGAAGATGAGTTCACATTTAAAGCATCCAGGCGACTAAATGTTTTCTTGCATCCTTGACATATGTTTGATTGCGACTTTGCTGCATGGAGCGCTTGATGTCGCCTAACATTGAACGAAGTCACCTCACAAACTGTATATTAAAAGATGAGAATATTCACTCACTTGCAATCATGTTGGCGGGCAAATCCTTTCTTACAACCCGGCCACTCGCAAACATATGGTCGCTCTTCTGTGTGAGATCGCAAATGACCTGTAGACAGAAAACGATTGAATTTTTGAAGAGCAACGAATTAAATAACGAACCACGCAGATTAAAACGACGTGTAAATGTGCTCCCACAACCCGGTACTGGACATACGAAGTGAGCTTCATTTCGACGTCGACTGGCGCTCGCTAGTTGGGTTGCTGATGTCGTCACTTGCTGCTTCTCAACTTGGAGAATAGGAGGAAGACGTGGAACACCTGAAGAAGATGGGTAATGATTTGCCCCTGCGCCACTCTGTGCGACAGGCTCTGCGGTTGGTGTAGATGGGGAAGGGTCTTGTTGCTGTTGTTGTGCTTGGTTGAAAAGTTCAGTCGCAGTTGAGACATAGAAAGCATCTAGCTTTGGGCTCTGAGTTTGAGATGGCATATTAGGTTGAGGAGGGACTAGAGTCGGAGAGGATGGTTGCTGAGTATAAGGTTGTTCATATGGGTAGTCTCGAGGAGGGGGACCATCGGGGTGGGAAACAGGGCCCTCTGTTGGAATGCCTGGTGGTATAGGGACGACAGCTGCGGGATAGACGAGTTCCATGTGAGATGAACAGTTCAGAGGAGTCTTTCAAGTTCACAGATCAAGTCAACATTCAAATCAATGGGTTGTGGCTGTGCTCCACAGTAACACAATATGTAATCTCTTTATTAATTTACAAACTAATTAGACGCCGTCGTCTCATAAGTTCACTCTCAGATATAGTCGCCGTCGATCCCTTCTCAGGTGTTTGCGTTCGTACAACCCCGGACTGTGCAACAACCGTTGCAACAACCGTCTTGGACGAACTTGCATCGCTCGCATCAGAAGAAGAGTCACACGTCCCAACACAGGGTACCACGATCAGATGGTTCCCTTGTTCTTGATGTTTCTTTGGGATAAAAGTAATTCCTGTATCATCGGTCTCTGCCTCAGATGTCAGTGGACTTGATGCTTGATGCCCCAGTTTGGGCGGCACAAGTGCCTGAGTGGCAGGGCGTTTGTTCCCATTCCCATTCCGTGGCTCGCCATTGGGAACTTGATATCTTTCGAAAGCATGGTCAATCCACTCAGCCAGTTCTTCGATGACCTTGAGCAGAAATTCAGTGAGCTAACAGACATAAACTATAAAAAACTGACCGCTCGGGCTTCAGTCATCAAAGTAGGCATCTGCAGATATCCATGACTCCATTCAGAGAAAAGAACCATTTGCACCCAGTCAGATTCTACCTCGCTCGCGAGTTTGTCTCTTTCCCGTCTCATCTCAGCCGAATTCTTGTTATCCGGGTGCCCTTCAACAGAACTCATGCGAAGACTCTCCCCAAATCGAGCACTCTTTCCGGATAATGCAAGATCCAGTTCAACCTTACGGGCTCGTTTCGCCTCCCGTACCCGGCCCGCAAAGATGACAGTGTCATCAACGAACGGATCTTTCTCTCCACATTGCATAAGAAGAGGCGGGAATTGAGCTAACAGGTGAGAGGGTGCCAAAATAGGAGATATGTGGTAATCTGTCGTGAAGTCTGGATTCCGATGAGGTCCGATATACAATATTGCCATAGCGCGCATCTACATGTTCGGTTAATCGTACATAATAATACCATTATGGTCATTCGCATACCATACTAGGCGAGATGATACGGTCCTGGAAGTAACCTGTGCGACTGGTCATTGTAAGACGCGTTCCAATGGCTTCATTTACGTCCCCAGTTCCCGGTTCTGGCGATTTCCTCCTAGATACGGCCTTGGTTGCTTTGGTATTGGCTTCTGCGACCGCAATCGAAAGTTCATGTTGCTGTTTCACCAAAGCCGAATGGCTACGGGGGAGATCGCTACTGGCAGTCTGATATTTGTAAATTATACGTGCTTGGATTGGTCGGTCCTCTTCTTTACGTTGATTAAAATAATCATCGTCATCATCACTCTCTGCATCTGCGAGTGCACCTTCATCGGCAACTGTAGGTGTACTTCGCCAGGTCGAAGTCTTGGTGGAACCTTTGTGCTGATTACTGCCAGATTCTACATCGGTATCCCCTCCGCTCGCCAAGCCTCGAATAGTATCCTTCCAGCTCGAACGTCTCTTGATACGCTTACTGCCAGGCTTCCTGTCCCTCACCATGCTAAGTGGACTCTGTTAATACCATCAGTTACGATTTAGCTCCATAAGCAAAGTTGGAAACATCCTACAATGTGTTTCAAGTGATCTTTCTGTTCGGCTAGCTCTTTTAGGCCAGGAATGTTGCCAGAAGATTGTTCCGATCTCAAGACACGTAAGTTGTCAACCGTCATCCACGATGTAAAATTAAAATCCAGTGCAGCGTAGTTGAGTACCATCGCAGTTGGAAGTGGAAGGATAATTGGATGATGAGAGGTGGGCGCCGAGTGTCTCAGCTCTAGAATCTTAAGGATCACGTTAACAGCCAGAGTTCCGCCACTTGAAAAAAAAAAGGTTAATCGGGGGGCAATAGCTCGTTTATTTCAGGGCTTACGCAGAATCTCCACACATTATGACGCTCAATTTCTTCCCCGACATACCGATGAGTTGGCCACCTAAATTTCATCCCAAGAGTTAAAGACATTATTATTACCAAATCTTAAGACTTACGCGACTCCACAATAAGCCGATATGCGTCGAAAGACTCATCGACTGCAAAGGGGTACGGATCTATTGATTTTGGTCGATTCAGCATCCCATGCAGAATGATAGAGAGATGCCTGACATTCTGGCGATTTCCCATAATCAAGAGACAAAACGGGCCTCATCGTCGAAACTGCCCAAACCCTAAGACGTTCTTCGTGATGCTCCGGGGTCATTGCCACAAACCCCCCTCCGGGAAGATCAAAGATCAATTCCGTTGCTTTGCACAAATCCTCTTTAGGACCCGCGAAAAATAGGTAAGCTGTGATCGGACGGTCGTATGACGAAGATTTTGGCCTAGGTAAAAGAATTTTGCGCTTCAGGCCAATGTGAGGAAGGTGCGTCAGAAATCGAATCTATATAAAAGATTGTCAAAAGTTTCATGTCATGTCAGAGCAAATGCTAACATATGGGTTTGATGTCTTTTCCCATGTCGTCCTGAGCATTTCTACCGTTGGCACAGCGCGAAATCTTCGAAGCTTAAAAATCGCTTAGATGCCACTTCTTGCAGATGTGTTTACGACTCACTTTCTCGTCCGCTTCATTGGCGTACACGATGTAATATAAGGAGAATACTATGGATGCTAGATCTCGTAACCATTTCCTGCGGATGGCCATGGCGGTAGCAAACCCGGCATCCAGACCAGTGGCTATCCATGTCGCTCGATAATAAGACGGGGAGTACTATACACGAAGGCATCAGCAAATAAAGCAAAGCGTTAAAACAAAGCACGAACTAAACGGGCCAGAGGCTCTGGGGCTGGGGCAGTGGTTTAGCGAAGGATTAAGATGCAGGCTTGTGAGATTACCATTGAAACCCAGGATCTTATCAAAATTTCGAATGGCGTAAACACTAGTCAAGGTACTCAGAACTATCTGCCAGGGAGTGAAACGTCCTGTGGCGTTCGGGTCAGGAACGTAGATGGAATGCGAAATACATGAGATCTCACGAAGTGTCTTATTTATCTTGGTAAGCCACAGAATCCTCGGAGGCCCAGAGTTTCCACCAACGATTCGCCACAGCCAGAAGATTATGACAAGAAATACCTGAAGACAAAGTACATGCATATCACGATGAAGAAAGATAATTCTAAGCTTACTTGAGCGCGTTTCCAGGACGGACTTGGACGACCAACAAGGTGATCAATCATTGTAGTGGTAGTAATTAAGAAGATATAGAGTAATATTAAACGGTGCAGAGTACTATAGGTCTGAAAGTGAGTCGTGGCATGTGATTTTAGATCCTATATAGACCCTAACCATAACAGTCAGTTTTCTCTCTAGATCCGTCATCATGGCACCCCTCATCTCAATCAAATCCTCCGATGACAAACTTGAAATCGTCAATCAGCTTTTGCTCCCGCATACCACCCAGTTTATTGAAATAAACACTATTGAGGAGGCCCATGATGCGATCAAAACCATGAAGGTCGGCTGCCGACCGGTTTACCCTGGTTCACTGACTTATCAGTAAATCAAAGATCCGTGGTGCACCAGCCATTGCTTCCCTGGCTGCACTCTCCGTTGCCCAATATCTCACCCGTGCTTTGAGAGAATCGTCATCTCCAGATTACCTCCTCTCTTCAAACTCCTTCAAAACCCATATCGATGGGATCTTGTCTTTTCTGTACACCTCGCGTCCGACTGCTGTCAATCTCGGAGCTGCTATACGCCGCCTCAGAAAAACTTTGGATGATGGTATTACTGCGCTAAAGACTCCCCGTATTGTAGCCCAAGACCTCGTGGAGGAAGCCAAGGCCGTGGCCGATGAGGATGTAGGTAGAAACAAACAAATGTCAAAATGGGCTGGAGATTGGCTGGTCGAACAACTTCGCAAGCAAGGTTCAGACGCGAGCCAGGGTCTCAATGTCCTTACTGTATGCAACACCGGATCTCTAGCAACTTCTGTCTGTCGATCCATTTCTCCCATTTACCGCTCACGGTTAACCTTTTTGCTTGATAGGGCTATGGAACTGCCCTTGGAATGATCACCTATTTGCACGAAACGGGACAACTGCAGAAAGCTTACTACACTCAAACCGCACCATACCACCAAGGTTCAAGGTGTGCTTTTAAACTCGCATCGCCTTTTCATGCATTAATTTATGAGCAAGATTGACAGCTTTAGAGTTACAGACATTGCAAATACCCTCCGTGATGATCTGCGATACGATGGTTGGTTCTTTGTTCCAGCATCACGACATACACGCCGTCGGTAAGAATTATTGCAACTTGTAGCTTTAACCTTTATAACGCTTCGACACAGTCGTAGGAGCAGATAGAATCGCAAAAAATGGAGATACAGCCAATAAAGTGGGTATACGATGTAACTCTAATTTTTCCAGACTGCTTATTGCAAATGATCTAGATTGGTACTTATAATGCAGCTGTACTGGCACAACGACACAAGATACCTTTTATTGTCGTTGCTCCTATAAGCACAGTCGACTTGGATATACCGGATGGCTCACAGTATGTCAACATGATTCAAAGCCACTTATTGCATCAGTCCTTAATAATAATATCGCATAACAGCATTCCGATCGAACAACGACCTCCAATAGAAGCATGCCTTGTTCGCGGTATTTTGTACCCCGATGACGGCCAAACCAAGCAAGTCCAGATCATGTTCACACCTCCGGCGCTGGAAGGGATCTATAACCCCAGCTTTGATGTTACTCCTGCTGAGTTGGTGACAGCCATTGTAACAGAAAAGGGGGTTGCTGTCAAGGCTGAAAGAGACTCTATGTTTGACCTTACACCGATTGTTTGAAATTTTAGAACGGGCAGGAGGCATGAATCGGTCGCATTAGTATATAGAGCAAAAAATGATCTGCTGCTTCAACAAATAAAGGGCTTCCGAACTTGTACTGTGTGAAAATCATCGGTAAATGACCCCAATTGCTTACATCGCTGTTCACGGAGGTGCAGGCGTCCACGCGCCCAAGCACGAGAAAGAAATAAAACACGCCTTGCGAAAGTATGTCTTTTTTTCCTTCGAATAAATTGAAACAAGGAGAGTTTTCACCTACCCCTTTGCAGAGCATGCACCTTAGCTCTCTCAGGTACAACTCAGACTGAAACGTCAAATTCACCGCAGGATGGAGACTCGGAAAACACACACATGAGCTTAACCATGGTGGAATACGCGATTAAAGTTCTAGAAGACGATGAACATTTTAACGCAGGTCACTCCTTTAGGTTTTCTGATACTTGCTCTGGATTAATTGAATGCAAAGCCGCTGCGCATGCGCTTCTACTTTCCAACATTCAACTTTTGATTTGGACGGTTGGTTATATACATAGGTTTTGGATCAAATCTGACGATCAACGGGACAGTTGAGTGCGATGCTGCCATCATGGACGGAAAAGGTGCTTTTGGCAGCGTCGGTGCTGTTTCTGGTGAGCTAAGATTTTGTTAAGATTGTTGACCTAGCAACGCTGAACGAGAGACGATCCTTTTTTGAAAGGATGTCAGAATGCGATCCGAGTAGCTAGAGCTGTCTTGGATCATTCTCGGGTGCCCGATAAGTTAGGTCGGGTGCCACCTCTGTGAGTGATTGACCAGTATAACCATTCTAAGCTGCAAGCTGATACCGCCTGATACCTATAGAACACTTGTTTCCTCGGGTGCATATAACTTTGCCGCTGGTCAGCTCGAAACCATACCACCTGAAGCGCTTATAACATTTAAAACATACGAGCGTTGGAAGAAATGGAAAACCCGTCTGGATTCTTCCGAAGATTCTTTAACTTTGATTGATCCAGCCAGCCAACTTGACACCACTAGTGAAGAGTTATGGGCCATTCAGGATACGGTGGGTGCTGTGGCTTGGCATGGATCAGATGGGTTGGCAGCCGGTGTATCGAGGTCAGTTTAGTATGCATTATGAATGTGTACTGAAATTGGGCTGACGATGGTGACGATAGTGGTGGTCTTCTGCTAAAGTATCCTGGAAGAGTCGGAGAAGTGAGTGATTGGCCATAATTTTTCTCAATCAATCACAAATCATGTCTTGCTATGCAGGCAGCTATCTTTGGGGCTGGATGTTGGGCGAGTCAATACGAGTCAGGTTTAGATGGTATGGCCTGCAGCGTATCTGGTTAGTATTATGTATGGCTTGACAATTTGCTTGTTTTTAATTAATGAATAATTCGACAGGTACAGGAGAACATATTATCAGAACGAATCTTGCCCGAAGATTAGGCGAAGCGCTCCGTATTTCTGCACAGTCAGACGAGGGTGAAGATCCTCATGACATCCTGAATCGTATCTTGATCGATGATTTTGGAAGTAAGGAAGAAACATCCTATGCTGATAATCACTAATCTCGTTTAAATAGATACTTGTCGTGAACTAGGAGAGAACAGTCCTTCAGCAGGCCTTATTTTATTGACTGCAGAAGATAATTGCAGTGGCGACGCAAAAGGTCGGTTAAGATTCTCGCTGATCAAAGAAATATGTTGCTAATTGATTAATGTGATCCCTTTAGTACGGCTTTGGTGCGCATTCACCACCCCAAGCATGGCAGTTGCATATTTTTCGACCAAGGATGCTATCCCCAAGGCTAGTTGAATCGTAATCAAATTGTATGAGAGTCTCAATTGCTTAATATAGGCAGTCATCTTTCGTCGCCCAGATAACAATGGGGTGCCAAGCAACAAGCCGCAAATATTCATAACATCGTTATCATTATAGAATGAAAAACCACATTACTGAATTGGTAAAGGTACGTGGGAAAAAGACGTCAATGCTGGGAGCCATTAGTGGTCAGCTGTGTTGAATTTTGACTATTTTCTCCAGAGGCTGTGATCCTGGGATGGGTCGGCTCCGCTGGTGATGGGCGAGTCTGGGGTGTGGTGACCGGGGAGGGTCGCGCAGAGTTTGTGACTGCCGGCACCATAGGGCGAAATGCATTAAGACGCTGTAATGTTTTAATTGGGAATTTAGTTCTGCCATAAAGAATATATATCAGAGCCAAAGAATCTAAGGAACGGTTACATACCGGCAAGTGGAGCACACTGGGACCGGTTGACAAAATACTGGAGTAGAACGTGGGTATTAAATGGGAGGGAAGGGTATGGAGTGAGGTAATAGTGACGTACTGGACAAACAGACGGAACAAACAAAGCCGATATCAATGATATTCTTGTGACAGAAACACGCTGCACGGAAATCTATCCTGTCCTGCGTGGGAATTGCCAGGACCTTGCGTATCGAGGAAGGAGGGAGAAACGTCATCTTGAAAGAGGATAAATGAGAGGGCTGATTGGGATAGAGAGGCTTACGATAAGATACTGTAGAAGAGCGTCACGTCGTTCTAGATACAGATAAGCGCCACCTGTGAGATGTGCTGCTTGCTGCAAAAAGACGGTGTCGGGACCAAAGATCTGACAAGCGTCTATGGTAACTTTCTGCGGCAGCTTTAGAACGTGCGATATTGTGGTAGACATCACGAGCCTTACCAATTTCTGAGCTGAAAAAATTGAATTCATGATCGGAATGTATGAGGTTGACAGGTCTGGCGATACTGATAGGATGAGTATCCTCGGGTCAACGACATGGTTGAGTGCGGTAGAGCCGAGAGATATCCGATTGATGTCTGAATGGAGAGTCAAGAAGGGGACAAGGAAGGGGAAGATAGAAGAATTATACAGCACAAGGCTTTTGTTAAGGCGCCGACGAGCGCGGATGGGGCTATGCATGATGAGTACGTAGAATATGATGGATGGAAAGAAAGTCATGTGAACCTTCTTCTTCTTGACTCAGGAGATCCAGCTCCTGGGATATACGGGAAACGACAGTGGAGTCTAATGATTTGAATGGTTGGTAAGCGTTCGGGTCGATGGGTTGAGAGTGATTTTGAGGATCCGAGGATGCATAGAGCATTACACTTGACAGGTCAATGAAAAATGAATGTATGAGTCAAGAAGGATTACCTTTTACCGGGGAGAGCGGCAAAGACGGCGAGAGAGTTCTCATGTTTGAGTGCGATGTGCGCATTGAGGAAAGTAAGTAATTGAGAAATAAACAAGTCTAATGGTAACGATGAGAGATGCCATTGGGACGGAGAGATGTCGATGATAACAGAAAGGTGTGACTCGCTCATGATGTGCCGAGATCAAGCTAGACTCCCGTTTATGGACCTGAGATCGGACTCTCCGTCACGAGCGCCGGTGACGAAGGGCCTTCCGGCGTTGGCCGTCACGATGCCTGTAGCGACGCTGCTGTCCGTGTGAAATCTGTCCTTGGCGATGGCTGGCGCTCAGGTCCTCTTCAACACCACTTCTGATCCCACCACCACTATCCCCCTCCCCCTCCAAAAATGTCCTCCACTCCCTCCTCCCCTCTCCCCCCGCCACTGGGCATTAACTATGATAGCGATGAGGACATGAATATTGATTCTGACAATGATATTGCCAGGGGTCAAGATATTGACGCCGACGGCGAGTCTATTGACGAAGAATCAAATGTTGACCACCCTCCTCACAACGATACCCGCATGTCATCTACCGCTCGACTTCACTCTGTAAGTAGTATTTCCTTCCTCATCGTTGCTTCCACTAATCCCTTATTCATTTAATAGGATGCCGAAGATTCGGTATGTCATAGCATATATTTACTTTTTCTGTCTCCTTAGGTTAATTATACTCTAGGGCTACGAAGACCGTGAAGACGACGAGGACGAGCCTGATGAAGACGACGGCGCCTACGCTGATGAAGAGTATAGAGCCAGAAAGAAACCCATCAAAAAGAAGAAGCGAACATCATCTTCAACAGCAATCAGACCCAAAGGTATGCAAACTTTGATACCATGTGGCCCGTGCGTCGCACTCAAGCCCTTTTCTATCTTAGCTCCCGTCCGACAAGCTTCCAATTCGGACTCGGACTCTGACTACGGCGCCCGTGCCCACAAGAAAAAAAAGAAATCCCGCACATCTGCAGACGAAGTTCGAGTCTCAAGTAGAGGCGTCAAAGTTCCTAATTACGTCGATGACGTCCATGACTTTGAAAAGTTTGAAGAACAGGAGCCAGACGATAATGGTTACTTCGTTGACCCCAACCAACAATATCAAGAGGAAGATGAAATAGAAGCCGTCCTTGGCCACTCTCGAGAGGAAGGTAGAGAGGACGATCCTGAAGATCTCTGGTTTGAAAATGTGGTACGTTTCGCTTTACCTATCTTTCCATCTTTCCATATTCAAAGTTCTTGCAGCGCTTTCATATCAAGTGGAAAAACTTTTCGCATCTCCACAACACGGACGAGACGTACGAATTCCTTAAACGCTTTAGAGGACTGAAGCGTGTCGACAACTACATCAAAGCATATAAGATCTGGAAGTCTCGAATCCAAGCACCAGGACTCTCCAGAGAAGATGCTGAGGCTCTTCATTTGGAAAAGGAGCGTGAAAAGGAGGAACTAGAAACCTTTCGCAACGTTGAGCGCATCGTGGCCCATCGAGAAACTGCGGGCGGCAATGTGGAATATTTCTGCAAGTGGCAGAGTCTCAATTACGAACATTGTACTTGGGAGCTCCAAAAAGACGTTAACCCCATCGCCAAGGATCACATCGCTGCATATCGAACAAGGGAGGCGGAGGGCAGGTTTCCCTACAAGAGTGCGTCATATCCAAGACAGTCAAGGCCAACATTCCATAGGATGTACAACGATCCTGATTATATTGCTGCAACCGGAGGTTTGCTCAAGGATTTCCAGTTGACAGGACTCAACTGGCTTGCCTTTCTGTGGAGCAACGGTGAGAACGGCATTCTTGCTGATGAGATGGGTCTTGGAAAGGTATTTGCCAACCAATGCCATCGTTTGGTTGTACTTGACACAGCCCACAGACAGTTCAAACAGTGGCTTTCCTCTCTTACCTTTTCCATGAGATGCAACAATATGGCCCCTTCCTTGTCATTGTCCCCCTTTCAACTATCACAGCCTGGCAAACTCAATTTGCAGCTTGGGCTCCAGATATCAACGTAATCACATATATTGGAAATGCCCCAGCGCGAGAAATTATTCGCACTTATGAATTTGGCGCCTCGAACAAGAAGCTGAAGATGAACGTCCTTCTAACGACGTATGAATTAACTTTGAGGGACGCCAAAGAACTGGGTGAAATTAAGTGGCAGTCATTGGCTGTAGATGAGGTTAGTCCCATTTTTTGAGATTGCCTAACTTTACTGATGATTTAGTACAGGCACATCGTTTGAAAAACTCGGAGAGCCAGCTATATGAGGCCCTGCGGTCGTTTCATTCTGCTTCAAAGTTGCTCATCACTGGAACTCCTCTTCAAAATAATGTGAAAGGTATCTGCGAAAATCTAGCAATTTAGTTCGTTACTGAAAGCCCTACTATCAGAGTTGTTGTCTTTGATGCACTTCCTAATGCCAGAGAAATGTGAGATTTTCCTTTCTTCCCATACAGAGCAATCAAAAGTAACGCTAGTCTGGAATAGTCGCTCTCACAAATGAATTCGACTTGGCTGATGATGATCACGAGAAGAAAATCAAAGAGTTACATCAACAATTGGAGTCGCTGATGCTAAGGCGGCTCAAGAAAGATGTCCTCACTTCATTACCCTCAAAGAGCGAGCGTATTCTTCGCGTCGAAATGAGTGCTCTCCAGACACACTTCTATAAGAACATTTTAACGAAGGTATGAAAAAAGCGATATATTCAGTCGGGGACCTTCTTACTTTTCGGAAAATTATAGAACTTTGCAGGTTTGATCAAGAGTGCAAACGGGAACAGTAATATAAGTCTTCTGAACATCGGTATGCACAATCACAATTCAGAAGCCGGCGGGACTGATGGACGAGCGTCATTATAGCGATGGAGCTCAAGAAAGCCGCTAATCATCCATACCTATTCGATGGTGCTGAGGTCAGAACAGACACCAAAGAAGAAACCCTCAAGGGCCTTGTGATGAACAGTGGGAAACTTGTTCTTCTTGACAAGCTCCTCGCTCGCCTCAAGCAAGACGGTCACCGAGTGTTGATTTTCAGCCAAATGGTCCGGATGTTGGACATCATGAGCGACTACATGCAACTCAGAGGATATGCTCACCAGCGTTTAGATGGTATGGTATCATCAGAAGCACGCAAGAAGTCGATTGCCCACTTCAACGCACCTGGATCGCCCGACTTTGCTTTCTTGCTGTCGACGCGTGCTGGTGGACTTGGAATTAATCTGGAGACGGCGGATACCGTCATTATCTTCGATGTATGCGCTTTCGTCCTTGCCTTGCTTTAGTTTCTGAACAGCGTTTGCAGAGTGATTGGAATCCCCAAAACGATTTGCAGGCAATGGCACGAGCTCATCGAATTGGGCAAAAATCTCATGTGAATGTCTATAGACTGGTTAGTAAAGATACTATGGAAGAGGATGTTTTGGAGCGAGCAAAGAAAAAAATGGTTTTGGAATATGCTAGTAAGTGTTCCCATCATGTGATTTCACCTGAAGGCTCACTCGAGCCCTTTTGATAGTTATCAACCAGATGGACACATCTCAAGCACATCTCAGTTCGAAGCCTTCTGTACCCAAAGATCCTTCTAAGCCTGATAACTTGAGCAAGGATGAACTAACTGCTGTTCTGAAATACGGTGCTCAAAAGATGTACGTCATGGTCACAAACTAATTTTACCCTCACTCCATCATATTTATCGGAGCTTACTTATTATTTCTAGGTTTGATAAAGATGACACCTCGCAGAATAAAAAACTTGACGAAATGGATCTTGATGATATCCTCAATCGTGCCGAAGACCATGAGACCATGGCGCAAGCTGGGGAGGGCGTTGGTGCCTCTTTGGGAGGTGAAGACTTCCTTGCCCAGTTTGCTGCCGTTAGTGATGTCAAGAACGATATGAGCTGGGAGGACATCATTCCTCTAGAAGAACGCCAAAAATTGGAGGCTGATGAGGATGAGCGGAGAGTGGAAGAGGAAGTTGCAAGTGAATCTCGTGATCGGAAACGAACACATGCTCAGGTGTCGTATGAAGGCATGGACGTTGATCAGCCCACGCCTGCTACGGCACCGAAGAAACCCAAGGCCCCTGGTCCAACGCGCAAGACAGCGAGCCAAAAGGCGATGGAATTGAAAGAGAGGGATGTCCGGGTTCTTATAAGGAGTTTGCAGCGGTGGGGTGATATTCGCCAACGATATGACCTTATTGTTCGTTTTATCACCGTTTCTGACTTGCTCCCTTGCACTAATCTACATCATAGGTCACGGAGTCTAAACTCCAAGACAAGAACAGGGGCATGATGCTCGATGTTGCTGACGACATCATTGACATCTGTGCACAGGCTGTAAAGGACAGCGAAGAACAGAAACGACTGAGAATTGCTTCAGGTGAAACCTTGACTAACGCTCAGAAGAGCAAAGCCGTTCTAGTCACCTGTCGAGGGGTCAACAACATCAATGCGGAGACGGTGCTCTCTCGCAATCGTGACCTTCGTATTCTCTACAACATCCTTTCCGAACTTGAAGATCCGTACAAGTGGCATATCCCCATCGAAAACATTCGACCGACCCTCAATTGGTCTGGTCGATGGGGTCCACAGGATGATTCAATGCTCCTTGTAGGAGCCTTCATCTACGGCTTCGGAAACTGGGAAGGGATGGCGAAAGACCCCAAGCTGGGACTAGACGGCAAGTTCTTCCTTGAAGAGGGCAAGAAAGGTGAAGATGCTGCAAGTCGGCCGATACCCAATGCTATTCATCTTGTTCGCCGTGGTGACTTTTTGCTGAGCATCCTGCGTGAGCATGATGAGAAATTACGTTCGTACGAGAATTCCCTCCGGAACAAAGGACAGCTAAAGGTTTCGGCCTCCCCTCCCCCGACAGCGATGGCGTCGACATCTTCACATAGCAGTAGCTTGAAGCGACGAGCCGAGAGTGAAGCGATGGCCTCTATTGATGATGGCAGCTCCAGGAAACGAAAACGCCGACCGACTCCTACATTCACTGATTCTGAATCTTCGGACGAATGGTATGTTAATGACATCATTATTCGGATGAAGTTTACAAGATTTTTGCAGCCCATCGATGGATGAATCAGCTACAAAGGAAGAATTGCGGCCCGTCAAGAAACAACTGGTATGATCCATCCTATTTTGTGGTTTATGTGGAGAGATCCTCAAATAGCATTGCACAGAAACAACTGAAATTATCGGGAGAAGATATGCCTCGAGATGACAAGGTCGCCATCTTAAAAGATTCGCTCGCTGCTATTGGCCGACGCATAGAGCTTGTTCTGAACGCAAAGGAAGCGGCTGGAGAAGACAGAGATAGATGGCGGCGACACCTTTGGACGTGAGTGACTTGAGCTTAGAAATCCCAGGGAATTAACGTTGTGTGATTTTTTCTAGTTTTGTCACTCTCTTTTGGCCAAAGAAGGTGAAGGCAAGTAAACTGGAAGAAATCCATGCGAAGATGGTCATGAAAGAAGCTGCACCAAAACTACAAATCGAAAACAATGCTGGGAAGAAGCCACGACCAAGTGGAAGTGCCAAAATTAACGGCTCATCTTCTGTGCCGAGTTCGTCTTCTGTCAGAATCAATGGCAAATCATATCGGTGACTCTCAATCTTGATTATTATCTCTTCCTCTATTTTTTTTCAGTCGTAAATACTCTTCTTATGGTGATATATGTATTTAACCTCGTACTACATTTCTTTTAATTGCAACCAACTGTATTATTTTCGAATTATTGTTTGCAACTTGGCCGACGAATTGCTTCTGAGAGCTCTTGTTCATGCCTCCTCCATGTGCTATCCGTTCAACTGGTGCGGGTGGGTGTGCAGTTAGATCTGGATTAGCAGATGGTTCGCCTGGGCCCATTGGGCAGATTGCAACCAAGATGTACGCCTGACACTGATCTCTGGACGTTAGAAGGTTAAAGTTACGGACAGAGACAATCTGTACAGGGAGCTTAATGAGGAGCACATGGATGTATAAAGGGAACTCACTCTATCATCCGTTAGCATCTCGAGAGCTATCACGTTTCGTACTAGTAGTTCGTCTGGGATGGCTTGTTTTGTGTCCAGCATGTCCGTTGGTCTGAAGGTCGTTTACAGAATGGTCACGGTACGACCGGTTGCCCTTTTCCCTTGAATTGAAAGGTGTCTGTTTCTGATCCTCTATATCATTTTGGTGATGAGAGCTCAAGTTGGTAGACGCTAGAGTATTAGTCCCTTTCAGCTCACTTGTCATAAAAACCAAAAGAACAAACCAACCTTCCATTGCTTTCAAGTCAGCTTCACGGGTGAAAGTTTGCATTAGAGCAGTGTAACGTTTAACTTCCCATTTCATTTGAGATGCTCGTGCAATATTGCCTTGGGATATAGCCCATTTTCTTTCTTCCTTACACCGACGACGTTCACTGTCGGCAAGCGAAGCGCGAGTTCTGAGGATATGCACTTCACGCTCCGATGGTGACATAGAAGGGCTAGGATCCAACGCATCCGAGCGGGAGTCGACTGAAGTGATATCGGAAAGGACGAAGGAACTTGGAACTGGATCTATAACAGTTTCGACACTTCCTCCTTGAACACTTGGTCGGAATTGAACCAATCTCGAGCGCTTTTTCTCTGGTTTTACTGGTGTTGGAGCACTTTGCTGCTTTTTGCGCCGTCGGTCAGACGAACGGGGTGGTTTGTCGAAATACTGAGAAAGGAAGTCGGTGAACAGGACACCCAAGGCGATTCCGACAACGGTCGTGACACATTTGGTGGTGTCAGGGACAAAGTTGAACTCAATAAAGAGCTTGGCAACGATTCCGAATGCGATGATGACACCAAATCCTGATGTTTTGGTTGTGTAGTAAAGTGCAACGCCTTGCCAGGCCCCAACGAGGATGAAGTCCTTGATAGATGGACTTTCAAAGCGGCTGAAGTGATCCAAAAGGATGCGGGCGCCAAGACCTAGAAGGAGGGCAAGAGCAGTTGCGATGGGCATAGTTATAGAGGCCCTAGAGAAGTAAAAGCCTCACTGCCCAGCGCCGTGTTCAGGGGTGTCAAGGTTCAAAAATTAAACAAACAACACGTGTAGATCATATTGTATAAGTACTACGACCAGGAAAACACCTCGTTCCCCTCCCAAACACTTACGTATCGCCTTTCAAAAGACCCTGTCGGCCTTCTGGGATCCCTGTGAGATGTCATCCTTCACTACATTCAACGTCCGCCCTTTACTATTCTCTGCCATGTCGCTTTAGCCTACCACAGGGGAATATAACCTCCGAGGGGCCCCAAAGGCGTTGAAGTTATCGAGCAGTGTTCCAGATCCCTCCTTATAAATTCTCGCATGCCCCTGAAAGGAGATAAAACATTGTCCAAGTGATGACCATTTCTCGCGGATCCAAGCGAACATGCCTAGTAACTGGCGAATGGAGTAGATCATACGCTATGTATTGTGGCATAGCCGCTTTCATCATTCATTCACCATTGCAAACGAGCAAGCCTTTGCTTTTCTTCAGAATCAGTGCAAGATGAGCCATAGCAATTTGATGGGCATAGTGAGGAGGAAAATGACATGGATCCCGATACAACTTTTACGATAGGTAAGGGCCATGGCTCGTAACACCAGGTGAGCCCCAGTCTCCACCTTGGCCAATACAGTGAGGATAGCTCAAGTTCAACCACGAGCTGGTGGTAAACAGAGTTCCCTGTTATTTCCGGCCTGTAACTACTTAGCCCGAGTGCATGGTGGCAGCGGGGGATAAGTCCATGCGTGCAACGTCTTGATTCACATGTTAGGCAGAGCGCAACCAATGTACGGTGGCAAGTGAGACGCCTCTGACTTGTCGACATCGACCATCCTGCTTAATCCACAGGTTCAGTTACGTTTATGTCAAATATTAGGCAAGTTGCCATTTTTGAGTGTGTTAATGACTCGAGTACAGGGAGTCCCAAAGACTGAAATTTGTTCATTAAATCATATAACTTTAGAGGCTGAAAGCTAATAATAAATGTGCCCTTTGAAAAGTTGTGGAGATAGATACAAGGCATCGCCCCAATTTAGAGTTCCGCATCAACGTAGTTGGCCATGGGATCTTCGGTCATCCGTCGGTTCATCCGGTACGCCTCTGGAAAGATATATGAGAAGTAAGCACAAAGAGGACAAAGGAGAAAACATACCAAGCTCCTCTTCCGTAACTTCATGACTTCCTGATTCTAACCCGCTCCTTTGCTTCTTACTCGATCTGTCATCTTCGTCTTTCATCCCTCTAGACTTCCTTTTTTTCTCATCCAACACAGCTTGTGCCAAACGGTCCTGGTCCAACTTGATGTCGCCTTCGCCGATGCGTTTCTTTGAGTAATTTTGATCTATCCTCTCGACACGTTCCGCACGGTCTTCCGTGTCTATATTTTGTTGCGATGCTTGAGTGGAAGAAGCCAAAAGGTGTTGTGCACTTGATGCTTGGGCTGCCTCAATCCCCACAAGTCCAGAGCAGTAGGAGATATGAATGCTGGAGTGACAACAAGCATAACCCCAGGTGCCGTTTGACGTATCATACCAAGAGCCCCAGACAGCGGTGTGATTGTTGATATAAACTAAATACGAATAACGATTAAAATTTTACGAGAGACAGATACCAAGCACTGACATACCATCTTCGGGATACTTTGATTTCGTTTTCGCTTTCTCTCGGCCTTTGATGACTTGACCAGATCGCGAATATTCAATATACTCTTCTGTCTGGCCTTGACGCAATTCTCTCGGTGCCGAATTAAGATACTCAGCTCCGCCGTACTGGGCAAGGATGCTGCTTTTTGTCGTATCCTTCAGCTCTTCCTTCTTCTGTCTGAATTCGTAATGGAGGAGTTCGCCCTGCGTTGGATTAGCATTCAAATGTACGTCGTTCCCGCGAGCAGCAGCTTGCCAAGCGAATAGTTGGAGTTCTTGCACTTCAGGTGCCTCCCCGGAATAACGAAAGAAATTGTCGCCGGCAAATTTGGCCTATGAGATTCAGTTCAAATAGATAATGACAGGTAATGTCTAGAGAAACTCACATCTTCCGGTGCTACATTTTTAAGGGGAGCGTCTCGCATGGAACGAGTTTTGGGGTCGTAGTAGGCACTCTCTGGGTCGAGATTGATGAGGTACTTGGCCGTGTCTTCACGAATACGCAAATTTCGAACCGTTATTCGAGTTTTTGCATCGAGTTTTTGTCCTACTGCATCAGCAGCATCAGCATATTTATCTTCATCAGCATCTTCGTCCTCGCTTGACCCGAAGTCTGGATCTGTTTCCTTCGCATCAGATTTTCCTGCCTTTGCAACTTTTCTCACAGCAGCCAAGTCCGTTGTGGTCTGGTTGTCGATCTCCTCCTCCCTCATTTTCTGTCTGGCAGCTTCAACTGCGGCATATTCGTCGTAGACTAGTTTATGTTCTGCTGCGTCATACCCATTCCAACGGTCTCTCTTCGCATCATATCCGGTAGCAACTTCTTGAATGATCTCGTCCGCTTGAATATCTTTATGCGTATATTTCGCACCCTTCTTTCGCGGTCGTTCCAGACAGTCCTGCTTTTTATGCGTCATTGCACCACAATTCTCACATGCCCCTTTACGATACTTCTTAGCTGCAGGTCCGGCTTTGGCCCCTCGGTCATACCAATTATCAAGCTTGTTGGAAGAGTTATCATACTCGGGTCGCCGTTGATGGTTTAATGAAGGAGCTCCAGTATCAAGATACCACGGGGCTTGCGAAATGTATTCTAGAATACACGAATTCAGTAGTTAAATATCAGATTAGCTGTATGCCCAAGGGCCACTCACGAGGAATATGAGGATTGATAGGTCTGCCTTCCTCGTCAAGGGCTGCTGGAGCGGTACCCGCTTTACGTGCAGCATCGAGGTCCTTTTGACGACGGAACTCCTCCCTAGAAAGCTTCCCAACAGCTAGAGCAAGTCAGCAACATGTAATTTGAGCATTATCATGAATAAATACCTGAGGATGATGCCATTTTCAAGTGAAGCCCGATGATGCTTGGGGCAGTACTTATATAATCCGAGTTTGGAATTGTTTACGCGAGACTTGCAACTGCAGCCTCATCGCCCCCGGAATGTCTAAACGCTCCCTTTCTAGCGGTACACCTACCAAAAACAAACGTCTGAAAAGCAATCAAGCTCAGATTGATCATTTTTTCGCATCACCGAAGGCCAAGACCTTCAGTCATGATCTGAACGACAGTGTGAATCAGTTTCAACAAGGAAGTTCGACGAAGCCTATTGAGCGCAAAAGTTTGCGTTCAGATACTCTGGGCGTTACTGAAGTAATTGATGTGGATGCGTTTGACGTTACCCAGGTGGCTAAACCTCGTTCTATCACTGAGGAAGGTGATGAAAAGTTCGTGAATAACGAAACTACACCGACTAAAATCTCTGCTCGTCTCAATACAATGAAGGTCCCCACCGATACTGATTCTGTTGCTTTCTTGCCGCTTGACATTAACCCAATAACGTACGACCCAGGTCTCCCATCTTCCCATTCTATAAATGCACCTTATGCTCTCTTGACCCATGCATTTGTGTCTTTATCCCAGACTCGTTCTCGTGTCGCCATCATCAACATATTGACAAATGTTTTACGAACAATAATCCTACATTATCCTACGTCTCTTCTTCCGGCTGTCTATCTTTTGTCTAATGCGCTTGGTCCCCAATTCATTCCCATTGAATTGGGACTTGGGGCTTCCATTATCTCTCGTTCCATTCAACAGATATCGGGATTATCTGCGGCCGCCCTCAGACGACTTTATACTACGACCGGCGATGTAGGCGATGTAGCTTTTGCGGCAAAAAGCAATATACGAACGCTCATCCCTCATGCTCCGTTAACGGTGCCCTACGTTTATCAGTCTCTGCTCAAAATTGCGCGGTGCAGAGGCCAGGGTGCAGGCAAAGAAAGACAGAAAATCGTTGAGAAGTTGCTGTTATCAGCATCGGGCGAAGAGGTTCGTTACCTGACACGTACTTTATCTCAAAATCTCCGAGTCGGTGCCGTCAGAACGTCTATTTTATGCGCTCTGGCGAGAGCCATGGTGTTGACTCCCAAACCCGCCCTCGGATCACCCTCAGATCCAGATCAAACACCGTCATTTCACCTCTCTGTTAGTCTTGTGTCAGACTTCGAAAAACTCCCCTCATCATCGAAAGGAAGACCTCGAGATAGTACAGAAGAGCTTATTATATCCCACTTTAAAAGAGCTGAAAGCCTAATGAAGCAGGTGTATGTCAGACACCCGAGCTATGACAAAATTATCCCAGCCCTACTTCAAGGCGGTCTCGATTCCCTGGCGCAATCTGTGCCATTGACCGTAGGTTTGTTGCCATATATAGTCACTTGTCGATGGACTAACTCATTCATAACACCAAGGCGTCCCATTGCACCCAATGCTTGGTTCACCGACACGGTCCTTGGAAGAAATATACGACCGGTTGGGAGATCTACCATTTACTGCCGAATTCAAGTATGACGGTCAACGAGCCCAGATTCATGCCATTCGTGAAGCTAAGAACAATCTTACTGTGAAAATATTTTCCCGTCATTTGGAAGATATGACCTCCAAGGTAAAATTTCCAAATGCCTCAGGTCTATGATTAACGCTAACCTTCTCTATATAGTATCCAGATATCATCAATGCGGTCATGACCATGCTTGAAGACACTCCGGATTTGACTTCGTTCATCATGGACGCTGAAATCGTCGCAATAGACCCTATGTCGGGCGAGTTGAAATCATTTCAAGAGCTTTCGAATCGCGCTCGAAAAGATGTGAACATCAAGGATATTCATGTGGCAGTTTGCATATATGCTTTCGATTTGATGTTTTTGAATGGAGAGGTGAGAAACCTGCAGATCTTCCGTGATTGTTTTTCTTGATAATCGGACAGCCGTTACTTGAATATAGCTTCCGTGAACGTCGAAATCTGCTCCGTGAGCGCTTTAGGCCACTTAGAAGACCATTTTCTGAAGAGATGGTTGCACAATTTGATTTTGTCGAGAGCTGCGAGAGTACAGACGGGAAGCCTTCGGTTGAAGATTTCTTGGTCAAGGCCATTGAAAACAAGTGCGAAGGTTTAATGTTCAAGGTCAGTACATTTAATACTGGAAGATCTTACTTTTTTCTGAATTCCTGTACAGATTTTGGACAAAGCGAAAGATGACGACTGGACGCAAGAGAAGCAAACTAGATCGAAGCCTTTGCCTTCAACCTACGAGCCAGATGTTAGAACCTCTGCTTGGTTGAAGCTCAAGAAGGACTATATAGATGGTATCGGTGATTCCCTTGACCTTGTTCCCGTGGGTGCATGGCACGGAAATGGACGCAAGGCCCAGTGGTGGAGCCCTGTCCTTCTGGCCTTATGGGATCCCGCTACTGGACGTCTAGTAGCAGTATGCAAATGCATGTCAGGCAAGTTACGCTCCACCTTTAGAGATGAATGACTCATCATTTTGAACCTTGTAGGTTTCACTGACGCATTTTACAAGGTGTGCGGGTTGGCTGCTTTAGCGATCGGAAATTTGGTCTGATGTTATGATCCAAGGACATGAAACAACGGTATAATCCAGCCGACAATGAAGTCGGCTCCAAACAGCCGAAATGGGCGGTCGACTTTGGGGGTATATTTTGTTCCCTGTGTGCCTCCCATGGCTTTTAACGGAATATCTTTCAGGTTTCAAGCCTGATGTTTATTTTAAGCCCCAAGAAGTTTGGGAAATTCGTGGTGCAGAGTCAGTGAAATTTCTTTGTTTACTGGGACGCACACTTATTATAAAACGTAAACAGCGTTACAGAAAGTCCTGTGTCAGTTGCTGCACTGGGGCTGGCATCATCGACTCGCGGCCTCAGCCTTCGTTTTCCACGATTTATCAAGGTGCGGGATGATAAATCAATAGCGGAAGCCAATACACCGTCATACCTGGCAGAAATGTGGCGGGGTCAACAAGGCAAAGGAAAAAATCCTGCAGGAAATGACGATGGTGACTTGATGGATGCTGAGGCTGAAAATTCCGACGGCTGGTCCGACGAGTACGAAGAAGAGGAGGGTATAGTTAAAATTGGGGGTGCTACTACAATGTGATTTGATCATAAACTATTCACTTTTTAAGAGCCAAGTTCCAACAAACATAAGAGAATGCCAAATATGACAAAACAACGCGTCGCGTGTTTTGAATGATGTTAACATTCACAATCTGAAGGCACAACCTAGTAACCAACTCTCCCTTTAAATTCCCTTCTAGCATGACCTACCACTTTACCATATTGCCCACAGGTGGGCTCTATTACCCTTTAAGGCCCTATGTTGATACTGACCATACTGCACAAGACGTCGTTGAATTTGTGTCAGCATCATTGAGTGCCGAGGATAGCCAAGTTAATAAACGTCCTTTGCGCGTCTTCCGTCTCCCTCACCCTCGAACTAGTAAGAAATTACAATCAATGAAAGTAAAGACGTTTTGTACTAATTTTACCCGATAGGTCTTCCATCTTTGTTTTTGCCATTTGAATCGTCTGGGGCTGATGGGGAAGAGATATCAAAGATTTTGGAAATTCAAGCAGTGTCCCCTCCTGAGGAGCGGTCCTGGATGCTTGGTAAGCGCGTAATAGCTGGTATGTCTTAACGACAGGTTTTCTTCTCGTCAATCATTGTTGTCTTATAGATGGAAAGCTGTTAACGATGACACCGATTGACCCTGCGTTCCTTCTCCTACCTATCATGCAAGCAATACAGCCGGTGAGGACGCAATGTTCATCCGTCATAATAACTTATTCTCTTTGAAGCTAGATGGATCTACCCTTCAATTTAGGACAGCCGATGACCTTTTTGAAGAAGCTGCAAACATTTTTGGGAAACCACCAGCAGTGGATTCATCTTCTACGGAAACAAACGACACTTTCATTCTTGCCCAAGATATTATCGATCTTTGGTCACTAAAATGCATGCGTAAAGCTGTGCGTAGCATTTGCGACGTTAAAAGTTCGTCCAGTGTCAGGAAACAGCCACTGTCAATGCTAATGAGAGCTATCTTGTGTTTTAACTAGACATTGCGGCCGACATTGTCGTGTATCGCTTTTCGCCTAGCAAAATCAATGAATACTTGCGCACGAAGGTCGCGCACCTCGAGAAATGTGCGGCTCTTGAATCAAGGACTATTGTGCGAGAGCTGGCCAAAGATGGCCTCATGGAAGACGGTCAAGAGGATCTCTTACGTTGTATGTTGATACCGGCTTTGTCTTTTTTCACCTTCTCAACATTTCCGTCAGTGGGCCGCATTCGTTCATGTTGTGACCTCCTCGCCCAGTATCTACCGCCAGACATTCGAAGCAAACTCTTGGCCTCATACGAGTAAGCCGTGACATTAATTTTACTAATTAAATCTTCATTAGAATGAATAGTCTCAGCCGGCTCAACAAATATCTGGGCGCCAATAAGGAGGAAGCACTAAAAGTTGCCACTGTGGCACCTGCTAAAACCCAGGCAAAAGAGGACGATAAGGCGAAAGGGGTTGAAAAGAAAAGGAAGGGAGCAAAAATTTCACAGGGCGTCGAAAAATTGAAAAAAGTCGATACCACTGGAATGGCGAAACTTTCGAGTTTCTTCAACAAAGGTTAAGCTCTGTGGTACTTACATAATAATGTCAAAGTGCGCCACAGTCACGATTACTAAGCAAATTTGTTCTGCTCACCGTGACATGAAGCCAACTGTCATAACTCCCATAATCACTCTGCAGCTACTCGAATTCTTGTCTCCTTAAATTCTCTCGCCTGTGTTCAATGTATCCTCAAAAGCACTATGCAGACTGTGGCATTCAGACTGAATTATCTTCTGTACACCAGTCTCTTTCTTTTTATGACTCGGAACCCAAAATCTTCCAATCTCCTGTGGGCCATTCCTGTGTTGTCACTGGGTCAGATGTACCATCCTCAGGGTCGGATATCACTCTAGCGAATGGATCTCTTGTCTCTGAAAGCGCATATAATCAGTCTCCCGATTGGCAAGATTATGATTCACCTTCTTCGTTGACTTCTCGTTACTGCGTTGACCGTACTACGGGAATTCTCTATAGCCGCCCATCCGAGCCTCGCTTACTTTCAAAACGTGTACTCTCTCTTACTAGCGTCTCGCCTACGGGAAAGTTCAAGGCAACTATACTGGGGGACAAGCTTAGACTCGTGTCAATGCCTGAGCGTGGGAAATATGCAAGCGTTTCGGCCAAGGATTCCCTGCTGCAAAAACGTTGCATTGATGATCTAGATGAGACTAGTAACCATGAGCAACCGGAGCGGCCTTATCCTGCTGATCTACCCCAGACTCCTTCGCCGCCTTCGTCTCCAGAGTCACTTACAATAATTGGAAACAAGGCGCATGTACCTGGTTCGTTTCTTCGTCGACCTGGATTTACAGATAACGATGGTCAGTCGACATATGTGCACGTGCACTTCTAACAGATCGAGGGTACTGACTACATATGACCTTTAGGATGGGTTTCTTGGGCGAATTCTCCTCCTCGGCCCATCCCAGCCTTACACGGGCCTTCATCCCTACCATATGCCCGCTGTCCTTCGTAAGTTTTACCATCTTACTCATCCTATGTTTGGCTGAATGCTTGGCAAAGGGGGGCTGAAGGTACCTTGGTCGAAGGCGACGACCTCTCTCATAAGATTTGGGGTCTAGGTATTGACGACTCTCAAATGGCGCATCCCCCGACCACGAATAGGCAGTCTGTACGTCAAACATCCCAGCCTCAAGACTACCGTCCATCTCAAGCACCACCCACTGCCGCAATGAACCAGAATGAGTTCGCCTTATCTCATTATTACGAACGGGATGCGGTGATCGATCTTTCTCGACCAGCGACGTTCCACGGTCACGTTGGTACTCAAAGAGTCCTCAGCAAGCAAAACGTTGAGCATATCGTACCATCTTCGCCGATACCAACTAGCCGGCAGACAAGGATGCCTCAATTGGCTGATGTTGAAAATTTTGCGACCTTGCGGGCGAAAAATCTCGACTTTGAGGAGGTTCATAAACCAAGGCAATCAAGTACTCTGGCTGTGGGACTTGGTTTGCACACTTGGTCAGCCCGAGGATCTAGACTGGAAAACGTCAACCCCATGGACGAAATTTCATCCAATCCTTTAAACACAGCTGCACCTGTTTTTGTTCCCGCATCTGCAAACATTAATGCTTATCCCTCAAAGCAAAGATATGCTCCGCAGTCTCAGAAACCTCTGCTGTATTCCTTACCTCCTCGGAGGCCCTCAGTGTTCAACAAAGCTGCTGAGCAATATCGACAGGCTGATGCTCAAAGCCTTCTGCCCACGCCGCCCAGCACCTCGTCACCTTGTTGGACACCTATGTTCTCTCATCAACCTGAAATGGCTATCTCTAAGTCAATGATTTTAACCCTCGATCCAAAGGTTTCTAGGACTGGTTCTTATAGTCCGAATATCTATTCTCCAATATCCGACTTGGAAGATGACGCCAGCCATATCAGAGTGATTATGCAACAAAATTCAATCAAGGAGACTGAGAATATATACGACTCGAAGGTCGTCACACCTACACTTAGTTTCAAAAGGGACCCATTCACGTTCCAGGCTATGTTAGGCTCACTCCAAGTTGATGATGTTTCCTCATGTCTGAAGGCCACTTCTAGTAGTCTCCACGATCCGTTTATGGCCTTTTCTACCAATCACGACAAAAGTCCGCACGATAGAAAAATACTGCAAACTGAGCCTTTCCAGGCCGTCTGTACACGGGGCTTCACAGAACGTCGTCGCAATTTGTCTTACCAACAACCTCGTTCGATACCTCTTGCTCGCTTGATACAACGACGACTTTCCTCCGTCGCGGAGGAAGACCTATCTACAAAGATTTCATTCCCATTTTTGCAAGAAAGGCAAACAGGAGGTTTTATTCACTCAAAAGGACTATCACTCGAACCGTTGGGTCATCAAATGCCCAGAATCGGACTACTAGATGAAGAAATATTCACGACGGAGATGTTCAGCGTGAGTACTGAGCCAGACCGTCAACTCGATCGTGAAGCCGAATCCAGGTTGAATTCAGACGAATCGCATGTCGTTGTCAAACTGCCTCAAAAAGCTAGCGGATTGCGTCATGACGTCGACAGCAACAGACAGAAGACAATTCCGCGCTATGACAAGGAAACAAGGCAAGGGATCCTCAACACTAGACCCACCAACCCCGACCCAAGCAAAAGGCATAAGATAAGAGTTAAAAAACGATCCACAGCAATCATTATTGTAGACGATACTTGATATTCCGAGTCCGAAGAACGCCAGACACTACCAGCATTACCCGTTTATGTTCTCCATTAATCATTAGCAT
Organism: Phlegmacium glaucopus; assembly: GCA_015039465.1. Classification (NCBI taxonomy): domain Eukaryota; kingdom Fungi; phylum Basidiomycota; class Agaricomycetes; order Agaricales; family Cortinariaceae; genus Phlegmacium; species Phlegmacium glaucopus. Next base: position 532,984 of record MU130154.1, on the reverse strand, counting down.
TGCATTTCTATCATTGTTGTGAAGTATGTTCCTCAGTCCATTAAACGCTTGTATACTCTACCAGGAAATTTTTTATGTCATTGATTTCATTCCTGTACAATACGCCAGACACAATCGATAGATTAGGCTTTGACAAACAGATCAGTGAATTTGTCCACAGGAAGTTTGGACAATGAATCTGATGAGACGATGTCCAGAATCCTGCAAGGTTGAAGTGAGTAACGGAGACACAAAGTCAATTGAAATACATACTTCTTCTGGTGAGCCTCGTCATAGTGATAAGAGATGTGGCTGTCAGATCACCAGAATTAGCCTACGTCCAATAGAGTAGACTCAACAGAACGTACCGTTTGAACTTGTTGATCAGCAAAGGAGTTCCTTCGGTGCGGCGTCTTTTATGTCCAACGGGATACTCAATTTCAACTTCATCCAGAACCGTCCCATCGTTCAACTCAACCAGGAGCGCGTTGCCGATGGAACGCTTGGCAGGGTCATGGTATTCCACACTGAAGCGTTTCTCCTCTACGCAGTAGATCTTGGCACGAAGGGCATCAATACGTGGGTCAGCGGCAGAAGCGTCCGTGCTGAATGAAAATTGTTCAGCCCCCTCTATTACGAGATGAAATGGTAACAACATACTAGCTCTCCGAAGTCAGTTCGCCAAAGATAAGGGGGTATGCAACCATGTAGTTGATGGCGTGGCTAATGTATTGTGGGTGAGATATCAAAAGGGCTGAATGCAAAGCAACACCTACTCGCGATCGGCAAAGTTGTCGAGGGGACCTTGCTTATCAATAATCCTGATAGCAGCTTCTTGTGTACGGATTCTAACGCTTTTGATATCGTCAGAGCTTTTTCCGAGTTCCTTGAGTTTATTGTGAATGATGTGAGCAGCCTCGACGGCAGTTTGTGCGTGGAATTCGGCGGGGAACGATATCTTGAAAAGGACATTCTCCATGATGTACGAACCATAGGGAATCTGGAACTCGAAAGGTTTACCCTGGAATGAATTGTTCGGATATGCAAACGATGTAGAACAGACTATTACAATATACCTTGAACAAGACGTCATAGAAGCCCCAGGTTTTGGCAGTAAGCACTGAAGGTAGTCCCTTTTCACCCTTTTTGACCATCAGGGCAAGGTTGACAGCGCGAGAGCAAGCATCACCAGCCGCCCAAGCCTTTCTTGGGCCAGTGTTGGGAGCATGACGGTATGTACGCAGAGACTGGCCGTCGACCCAGGCTTGTGACACGGCATCAACAGTTTGATCGCGATTCAAACCAAGTAATTTGGAGACAACCGCTGTGGAAGCGACTTTTACAAGGACGACATGATCAAGTCCAACCCGGTTGAAAGAGTTCAGCAGAGCAATAGATCCTTGGATTTCGTGGGCCTTGATCATCGCCTCGAGGACCTCACGAACAGTGAGTGGCTGTCCTTGGCGTGCAAGATGATCTGCGACAGCAAGAATGGCTCCAAGGTTGTCCGATGGATGACCCCCTAAAATATTCGTATTTAATAAACCAAGGTAGCATGTAAAAATAAAAATATCACGGACATTCAGCAGCCAAGAAGCAATCGTTGAAGTCGAGCCATCTGATAGCCGCACCAATGTTAAAGGCCCCTCGGATCGGATCTAGTTGATAATTTGTGCCAGGGACACGAGTGCCTAAACCACAGACATGAGAACGCAGGTTGTTATGCATATGGAAATTCGCACCGTTGGGAACTATTGTTCCTTCTACAACAGGACCAAGGAGCTTGGTGCACTCGGGAAATCGTAAAGCTTCCAGACCACAGCCAATTGTATCAATAAGACAGAGTCTAGCGGTCTCGAAAGCCAGGTCTGATTTGACCGTGTAACCGTGGACGTAGTCTGCGATATCCTGAAGAACCTGGTCTGGTTCTGGACGGAGAGTTGACTCTCCCGCATGGATAGACGACATTGAACGAAATGCAGTTGGTGGTAAAGACCGGATAGCCCTGGATGCTGAGAGTCGGCCGACAAGACGATCGCGGCTGATAGGAAAAACTACCCGTGCAGCTTTGGTCAACAACATGACTAGAATAGCAAAAATTTAAACAATTAATAAAATGCTTTGGCACCAGTAGTCACATGATGCTTTTTATGAGAACTACAATGACACGTGACTCCCACCCCTTGCTTCATGATTGCCAATAACGAGTCAACACCTCCTCCTAAGAGAAAACGGTTACATGGAGCGTGCGATGCATGTAGAAAGAAAAAAGGTATGCATGCACCTCAGTTCGAGTTATTTACGTTGAAATATTACGATCTTTTCCAGTCAAATGTACGCCTAACGCTTGCCTAACGCCAGTTTCACCTTGACACTATTTTATTCTATATATATCAAGGCGATAGCGCAGAGATGCCCGAAAATCGGTGCACAAACTGTTCTATGTCCCATATACCTTGTACCCATGCAATCCCTCGTCAAGCAAAGGTATTTCTTTTGCAGAGATATATTGCCACAAGCATTCACTAATATCAAAATTAGAAGAAGAGAGAAACACAGCAAGCGTATGTTTCTTGATTTCTAGATCATTACAACTAATAGTGAAATTCGGTTGATCTATAAGATACATTCGGAGACTCGAGGATCGTCTAGAGAAGATGGATCGCTTCTTACAGACCGTACAGCAATCATCGTTTGACACAGGGCCTACCTGACTCTTCTGCCTTAGGCTTTTCCAGACCGAGATATCGACGATATGATAGGGGCCACCGCAAGTGACAATGTCCATGACGCGTTGCCTTCATCTTCCAGTCTAAATGCGAACTACTTGGTCCAAAATTCCATTTCCAACGTTTCCGCCTCGTCACCTACATCTGAAGACGACTCCGAAACCGATTGTCTCGCGCATGTCGCATTAGCAGAGGACTTCCGTAAATTTTCTATTACGTATCTTGAAAACAGGTTCTTCGGTCAGTCGAGGTAAGATTACCCCCCGACTTTCATGCTACGCTGCGCAAATGTCTGACATTCAGATATAGTGGCTTTATGTTGGCCAAGGAGACTACAACTGTCAAGAATGAACTCACTGGTACAAATAGCCAGCTGCTGGGGGGCAACCTTAGGAGGCCTATGTTTTGGGATATTCGACCCGTAAGTAGTCCAAGTTTGATTGTGAATATGTATGATCATTTGTTATCCTCACTAGTGGGAAAAGACTCTTGTTTACGGTGACGAACCACGCTACGCATACCCTGAAGAAGACTTGCTCTGGAGTTTAGTCTCTCTGTACTTTGAGCATGCAAACATTTTTCTTCCCCTCTTACACCGACCAACCTTTGAAAAGTCTCTGGTTCTCGGTCAACATCTGTGGGATCCATCTTTTGGAATGACGGTTCTCTTAGTTTGTGCGGTTGGATCCCGATATTCGGAAGACCCACGAGTCTTTATATCCGGTGATTCGTCAGGCCTTTCTTGTGGATGGCAGTATTTCTGCCAAGTTCCTCTATATCGGAATATATTGCTTAGTAAATCCAGCATCTATGACCTGCAGTACTATTGTGTAGGTTCATTACACTTGTCTTTACTGCCTCGTTAATAAAAACATTTACTATTTACTATAGCTTGCAATCATTTATCTTCTTGGAACGTCGCTCCCCAATGCCGCCTGGAGTCTTCTAGGTTTAAGCGTTCGACTTGCTATCGAGAGAGGGATACATAGGCGGAGGAGTTCCTCAAAGAACCCGGAGGCCGAAGAAGAATTGTTAAAACGTTCATTCTGGTTGAGTACGCAGCTATTTGGTGCGAACCTTCTCGGCTAACGAAATACGCCAGGTGCTTAGTTTGTATCGATTGCATGACAGCGTCATTCCTCGGTCGGGCTTGCCTCCTTATGGATGAAGAGTAAGCTAAGTCTAACCACTCATTCAAGTTTCTAAGTCGCGATTAGCTTCGACGTTGACTACCCAATTGAATGTGATGACGAATACTGGGCGCCAACTGGAGATTCAGGTCAAGCATTCCAGCAGCCTAGCGGAAAGCCTTCTATCATCACTGCCTTTGTCTACCAATTGAGACTCTGTGAAATACTCGCCCTTACCTTGAGGACCTTGTATTCTACCAAAAAGTCGAAGGTAAGATCTGGTTCAATTGACCATGAGTGGGAACACCGGATTGTGGCAGAATTGGACTCTTCACTGAACAGATGGAAGGACTCGCTTCCCGACGTTTGTAAGTTGTAGACGTTCCTTTTGACTAAACCCACTAAGATCTTCAACTACAGTGCGTTGGGATCCAGATCAGAGGAATTCGACATTTTTTCATCAGAGTGTATCCTTATTCTCGACGTTCTTCTACATCCAAATCCAGGTCCACAGACCATTCCTAACAAAAAGATCGGATCTGTCGTTGGTATCGCTCGCCATCTGCACCAACGCTGCTCGATCCTGCAGCCATTTACTGGAGGTTGCTCTGAGGAGAGACCTGCATTACTACCCTATGACTTTTGTTGAGTTGGTTTCATTTGCCCTACGTCTCGTCTGCTAATTGAATGCTAAGCAGATGACTACCTTTACATCTGGCCTTATCATCGTTCTCAACGTCTGGGGAGGTCAGAAATCTGGTTTATTGAAAAACGCTGCGAAGGAAATGGCGAATGTTCAAATTTGTCTCAATGTTCTCAAGGAAGGCGAAAAAAGGTACGTTCTTACTAGAAATTCTAATTCATAATCACCTCGGGCCTTACGGATGCGAACCAAGGTGGCATAATGCAGGGCGCTTATAGTAAGTATAATTACAATCCTCCGATGTCAATAAGATGCATGACCTTCATTTCCAGTGATATTTTAAAGGAAATTAGCTCATTAAACGAGCAGCCCGGCCCCACTGTCGGTGACCAGACTATGTCAACGAAATCGGATAATCTTGTTTCAAACTCAACGAACCTGAGAATCACACCACAACCAGCAATCCTACCGAACATGACAACTATGCCTCCTGCACCGAACTACAACTCAATTGGAGCGACAACCGACAATGACTGGGGCCTTAACAACCTTTTGCCATCCCAAATGGGTATCATTCATGCAACCCCTGCTGCAACCAATTATGATGGTGGACGGTATGTTAACTTCAATGATGTCGCATCACAAGGATGGGCAGCACCTTCGGCGAGATGCGGCGAGCTTGAAATGATTATGTCTGACGAATTTATGGTTGATCTATCGCTTATGTATCCAAACGGAATGGTCGACGTTGAGATGTTACCTCTATGGTCGGAAGCCCCAGCTACTTTCAGGTAAGTAACTCCATCCCGTCAACATTGTTGATATGCCATGGTAAAAAATTTCGTTTAGCGGGGAGGAATGGGACACATATATTGCCAACTTAAGCCAAACCTTCAATGCTGCTTAATAAATACCTATAAAAGTTGTTCGCAATATATTATTATGATAAGGCACTTGACGCTATCTTATCCGATAATGAGCATGGCCTGAAATCACTCAGCATTTATGATCAGGCGCCAATGAAATTCTGGGATGCATGATTCTGATGTCGAAACAAATACAAAGGAATTTGAGAAAAAAGGAGCATGAAATTCTTAAGTAGGTGTACATTCAAACAAAAAACCTTGGTTCGACGCTGAGCCCTATAGATTCCTGGGAACCGATTCATGAGACGTGCAAATACAATTTCCGTCAACCATCGAGCCCGTGATGATCTGGGCTGAAGGGGAAAGAGAAGGCCTTTCGGCACCCCGCATAGTGGACATTTCTGATGGGGCATTATTCAATGCGTTATTGCCAGTGAAAGACAATTGAGGTGTCGATCCTGCAGCCTGCACGGGGAACAAAGAGCCTGTGAGAGACGACAGAGGAAGTGTGTTGATCCTCGTGGGGTTGGCTGCAGCGTTCTGCGAGGCCGAATTGACCAAGTTGGAGGTACTGAGCCCAGTGAACAATTCTGATGGAGAGATCAATGCGTTATTACCAGTCAAAGACGAGAGACCAGAGACAATGTCGGATACTATAGCTGTCGATCCTGCAGCCTGCACGGGGAGAGAGCCTGTTAGGGAAGACGGGGGAAGTGTGCTGATCCTTGCGGCGTCGGCTGCGGCATTCTGCGGAGCCGAATTGACAAAGTTGGAGGTACTGAGCCCAGTGGACAATTCTGATGGAGAGATCAATGCGTTATTGCCAGTCAAAGACGAGAGACCAGAGACAATGTCGGATACTATAGCTGTCGATCCTGCAGCCTGCACGGGGAGAGAGCCTGTTAGGGAAGACGGGGGAAGTGCGTTGACCCCAGCGGCATTGGACGCCAAAGGATCTAAAACACTAGCCAGAGAAATATTGTCCAGGTTGGTTGCGACATTGTTCGGCATAGCCGAGTTGGTGGCACTAAGCCCAGCGGTCACCAGCGAAGAAGCAACTGAAGCGAGAGGTTCAGGATCGCCGAACCCAGAAACAATACCAGCAGAAGGGACACCGTTTTGGATACTGCCAGACGTCGAGGCCTCGTTTTGAATCACGCCGGCCAAAGGCATAGATGCAGTCGTGGCTAAGGAATCAAAGTTATTCGGTTGGGCAGGATTTAAAGATGTCGGGCCCGAAGGATTGGCAAGAGTCTCAGCAACAGCTTGATTGGAGACGGCGTCCGATAGAGAGTTACTAAAAGATGATGTGGCTGAGAAATCGCCAGATGTCCCACCCTCGACTGGGTTCGAGATGGCATTTAGTTGACTCTGATCAAGACTGGGACTTGAAGATGCCGCGTTTGCAGAAGCAATGTTGTCTGAACTTGCACTAGAGGAAGGGGTCTGATTGACATTGACTGGTCCCCCAACGTCCAAGGTGGAGGCCGCCGACTCGGGGGTAGTTGTGGTTACAGTACCGGCGTTGTTTAAGCTATCACCAGATCTAGAAGGACTAGATACATCCTGAGGAGCCACAGGGGAGGCGAGAGCCAACTGTGTGGGGACACCAGTTTTTGTATCACAGTCTTTTGTAGTCGTTGGATAACGTTCTGCTGGGCTCGCCTATTGGCGATAAGATAAAAATTGTGGAAGAGAGAGGGAAAACGAACCGCGAAGGACCTTGGATTGACGGGTGCCGCGAGAGCAGAGACTCCAATGGCAAGGGAGAGAGAGAAGATAATTTCAAAAGAACGCATTAAAAGAATGTGTATAGCAGTTGTACTGATAGAGTAGGAAGAAGAGAATAAAAGTTTGGAGAAATCCAAAACTCGACCCTTTTATATGTAGTGACGATGAGGCTGACATCATTATCGCGTGACACATTACTGACTTGAGAATGAACGCAGGACTTGCGCACACCATAGACTCTCTCTTTGGCCCTGCCTCTGAAAAAGTCGACGTGAATGCTTTCATTGAGTCTGCAAAAGTATTATATCAAGATACACTATCAAATCAATCTCAATCTTCAACCATTGCTGACGAGTGCAGGTTCTACAATTTTTTCTTCTCTCCACGGCTTTCACACATTGATAAGTTTCGACAGCGTTTCAGACATTCGAGATTCTCTGTACAATCTATGGAACAACCCAACGTTGTCTGCAACTCTCATAAAGGACCAGGAACATACCATTTCCGCCCTTCATGCATCCGTCAACCCCAAAAAGCCGCGGAAGACTTATCCTATCACTGATTCTCTACTTCCAGAGGTGTTAAATCTTCAGAAAAATATTGACTCTGTATCTCTCACCGCTTGGAGGTAATTTCTACTTTGTTTGTAGCCATCCTATCTTACAAGCTTCCAGATTGCATACAGAAGCACTCACATTCATCCGCACGCCCAAAAACTCAGACCATAATATTCTCGATGAAGTGGTGAGTATTTCTTGCTTCGCAGTCAGATCAAAATCAAAATAAATAATATCCATAGAAAACAACTCCGGGTCCAAATACTGCGATCGATATACCACAGGCGGTCCTTACGATATCTGTACACAACAGAGTTTCTTGGGGGCCAAGTTATGTCAACCGGTCATCTCAGCATGTTTTCCTCTCTTCCCAAAATCTACAAGATCTCTCCAACAGCATTCCATGTATTTCTAATAATCTACCGACTGAGGCAGGCTTTGAATCAGAGGACTTAGCCGACGATAGGGAATCACAGTCCGTTATTTATATTGAAGGACTTTTATATGGCGATGAAAAGAGTGACAAGGGATATGCTGAGTATGCATTATTTTATTACCTCGTCTTAACATCCTCTAACATCCATCGTAGTAAGCTCATGAAGCAAATCGCAATATTGAAGAAAAAACCCGCATTCCCCATTTCCAAAGCACCTACATCTTTAGAACAGACAACATTTTCGTCGCTTTCAATACGTCTCAATGAGCCATATTGGCTGATTCATAAAGGAAATTGTGAACACTTCATTGTTATCGATCAGATCAGGTATGTTGTGCCCATGTACAGCCTTTTATCTGTGAGGTATGATGTTGTCAGTAGGCTTTTGCATCCTTCCGATGCCCAATTTGGCTATCCATTAACCTTACAGATCACACCATCCCTTTTAGACTTATGTCGTGCATGTTCAAGGGTACCAGCGGTGTGGTCTATTGTGGGGGATGTACGCTTGGGCGAAAACCCTTGCGTTCTGTGCGATCCCTGCTGGGAATGTATGGGAGAAAGTAAAGAGGAAGGGGTGGTCGCACTACCGTTGCCTAATCCTGCACTTGCCATTGTTTGAATTTGATTATTTTGCCAAATATGATGGGAAATCTTGAGAGTGAAAGCCAGAGAACTGGCTCAATGTCTATCCCAACATCTACAGTTCAATTGGTCGATTCCTTAGAGCAATATGACGATGTTGTATCATGGATTAATGACACGCTCGTTACAAACGACGCCGACGACTCATCTCCGCTTCACATAGATTTAACACAACTCGATCACCAGATTACCCAACTCCTCACAACTCTCGACATCGCGGCTGAGGATACTTCAACACAACTAGAACGTATAATCGACGATGTTTCACGTGGTATTCCTCGTTTAGCTTATGACTTGCATTTCATGAAAGATGGTGCTTCTACACTTCAAAACGCCTTGGTTGGGGTACTTCAACGATCCAGGGACGCTGTACCGAAGGAGACGATAGCAGCACTTGACAATCTCCATCATCTTGACAAAATTAAGAACCGAATGGAGGCATCTAGAGAGGTCTTGCGAGAAGCAGAGAGCTGGAGCACTCTCGAGCATGAAGCCACTTCCCTCATTGCTGAAAAAAGTTACGCAAAGGCTGCAGAACGATTGTCAGAGGCGAACAGGAGCATGGTTGTCTTCCAAAACACCCCGGAGTATGACCCACGTCGTACTCTTATGGTGAACCTACAAAACCAACTGGAAGCTGCCCTTAGTACGGCACTTCTCTCCGCCATTAATACCCAGAATTCAGCTGCCTGCAGAGAGTATTTTTCGATTTTCTCCATTATACAACGCGAATCCGAATTCCGCAACTATTACTACGCGTCACGAAGATCTTCTGTTGTTTCACTCTGGCAGAAGGCATCCTTACTGGATTGCGATCCTTCATCAACTGCTGTCGCGGACGGAATAGTTCAAACATTCTCAGAATTTCTTCCAAAATTCTACAACACTTTTCTTTCCTTGTTGGGTGCAGAGAGAGTGGCAATTTCCTCTATTTTTCCAGATCCTTCCGCCACTGTATCCCAATTTATCTCGTCCACGCTCTCCTCTTTACAGCCCACGGTGCCGCAACGACTTGCCTCTTACTCATCTCATCACGGAGAATCATCACTCAGCCATCTTATCTCTGTATTGCGTGCCACCGAAGACTTCGCGATCGCTGTCGAAAAAATTATGGAAAAAGTTCAATACACCACTTCGCCAATGAAACAAGTTCGTCCTGAGAAACTTCCATCTCATGTACGAAGGCGATCAAGTCGGATGTCATTATCCTTGAGATCGAGACCACAGCTAAAAGCGTCATCGAATAATGTTGGTACTCCCGGGGCCAATGCTGAATTATCTGAAAGCATGGAGTGGGACCAGGAGTTGTTCCAACCTTTTCTCGACTATCAAGTAGACTATGCGTCGCTTGAGCGGCGCTTCTTAGAGCAATCTCTCTGCGAGGTAATCACCAGTGACAACCGGGAAAGAGTACAAGCTATTGATCGTCCTCGGCTCTTTAGAGAACGGGCCGTCGATATTTTTGGGATTGCGGAGGGTAGTATGGCGAGATGTGAGGCCTTCACGCATGGGTACGGTTCCTTTGGTCTCGTGCAAGCCCTTGATGGCTTCTTCCAATCGTTTATCAACATGTGGACGGCTGATGTGCAGACGGAGTCTCAGAACCCATCTTCACTTATCAAGAGCTCCGTTTCTGACGGCGACCTTTCGGATTTGGATTACACGGCACAAGATTGGTCTGATATACAGCTATCGCTTCACCTTCTAGCCTCCGCTCGAACAATTGTTGATCGTATGGTCGCATTCGAAACCAAGGTGCGAAACTATCTTTCTCAAGTGGGGGCTCATTTTCGGCTGGCGCTGAATGATCCCTCGAATTTCCTTGTTGCTGCTACAAAAGGAGAAAGTCAGTTGCTTGAACAGTCCACTCTAAATTCGGCTGAATTGCACCAATTATTAATTACCATCGAGAATGATGGGCATCCACGTGAACCACCTTTCTCTGCGACCCTCCGTCATCAAGTCCCCGTCCTCGCTCCCGCTCCCGCAACTGAAGCTTTGCTGGTCAACGCCAGGAAAGCGATGTCGGAATTTGCACAGTCGTGCCAAACGTCTACGACGAAAACCATTTTATCACCGTTGCGGAATCATCTTACTGGCTATGCTTCCTCACCTGCGTGGCGTTCAGATAACAGCATGGCCGTCAATGATCTTCGGGTACCTACTTTTTCTTTATCACCCAGTGATACAGTCCAGAGAATTGCTGAAGGTCTCTTGAACCTTCCCCGCTTGTTTGAGGTGTATGCCGATGATGATGCACTCGCATTTTCTCTGCATACCCTTCCCCATATAGATTCCGATATGCTTCAAAGTCTTTCAGAACAATCACATGATGCACCAAGTCAGCAATCCCATCGACGGCGCCCCTCTATTACTCATGCCAAACCAAACACCATTGATCCTGAAGCCGTCTCATCCGCATGGCTTATATCTCTGAGTCATACTTTTCTAGATTACCTTACGACTGACATCCTTCCATCCATTCCAACATTGTCAATTGCCGGTGCTGCTCAGCTGGCCTCTGATCTGGAATATCTTTCAAACATCGTGCGGGCCCTCAATGTCGAGCATGCTAAGCTTGACAAGTGGAAGACTTATGTCGGTATGGATCGAGAGGATGGCTTGAAAGTTTTGAGCGAAAATGATTCTGGTCCATTGGATCCTGTTTTAGACCTCGTTGCCGGATTACGTGCATGGCGCTGACACAACATCAAACATACATGATGATTTCTTTATTAGCTATATAAGCAGTGGCCACAGTAAGTGCATATTGTCATGGTTCTTCGCCCAGAATAGTAATATATCCGAAGGTCAATATGTCAGTTGCTGGAATGTCCGTGGATATCTTGCATTATTTTTATCGTCACCTGAACGACCCATGATAGATTACTTCTCTTCGGCCGCTGCAGTCTGAACCTTGAGGCCTTGAGGACTGGCATTTCGGTCTCAGCTATGATCACAAGCTAAGCTCAAGATGGACAGGCCGTATAGTACGTATCATATATAACCCAACTAAAATTTTCAATGGCGTGCAACTTGGATTCTTTACAATCAGTTTGCCTTTTTTTATTAAATGGCTGAGCGGACCGTCGAGACATGCCGACTTCTTTATCCCGTGACTATTATTATACCCACATCGAGTCAATGATGTTCAAGCAGTCATCCGGAATCAAATGAGGTTTAGAGTAAGGAACGGCTTTCGGGGAGCCTCTCGTTGACAACATGGGATTCCCAGCTCGAATTCTCTTCGACTCCCATAAAATCAACCATATATACTTTTTCCCTTGGGAATGTACTAGCGATTCATGAGAGATTTCCATACCTTCAACGACGTTTCGAAACATGTTGACACTTTGTGCGCTCACCGCTGGCTGTAATAGCCCAAACAGCCTGAGGTTCAACTAACCAAATAGAGGTAGCATTAATTTGCGGTGTTATCGTGTCGTCAACTTGCTCTTGAGCAAGTTTCCACACAATTGAGCAAATTAAGATCGGCCCTCCTGACATTCCGGAGAGAAGTGATGGACTTGAGTATGCTGTGCAAATAGTCAAGTTCCTCTTGTTTTGACATGGGGTTAATTACAAAAGTACTAAAAATGTTAGACTTTCAATTGATATTTGAACGAAATTTCTCAAGTCAGTTCCTCTGCCAGATGGTCCGGCCATATGGTACTTACTAATATGTAGTAATTTACTTTACGGGATCCGGCCCATTTGAGTTGATAACCCGCCGGTTCAAAGTCTAGTTGAACTTTGAATTGGGAGTTTATTTAAGTATATCAAATCTCTGATTTATGTGACATCTGTAGTTATGTCAGAGGAATTGACATGAACACCTAAAGAGGAAAACAAACTTGTCACTTTCAGGGGAAATTCGGAGATCCATGTGACTTGTTAAACATCTCTATGGTCGATTTAAGGAATGTCAGGAGGGTTAACAGCAGAGATAACCGAAACAGCTGCACTTAGGAAATGCTGGCTCACGAGCCATATTGTTCACGGTGCCACTGAAGTTGAATCTTGATTAAATCTTAGGGCTTGATACCGATAAGCATAGATAGTAGTTGTAGCAACAATTGCAAAGTTGTATTGAAGCCATGACACTTGATTGTGACATTGGCAAAAACTGCTTGGGGAAGTGTGTTCCTCAAAAGTATTCTTGTTATTGCAGCCACGAGAGCCGTAGTCGGGTCCTTGCCTTGTCCGTATCTAAAAGTTTAACGTTGAACTTGAAACCAATCCGCACATCAATTTTAACGGCCGGATGTGGCTCGAAGAACTCTTCCGGTCTCCAGTACCGCATGCATCAGCATGTGCCTAATAATATGCGAATATAAGCTTTGTCACCACTTGAACTTGAAGGCTATGTACCCCACATTTGGTCATTCACAGAATGACTTGTAACATCACGCTGTCAAATGCCATTGGCTCAGCCTGGTGACCGAAATGTGGGCTGACTGGCATGTAGGGTATTTTATCATCTGGGCAGAGTGTCCTACTAGTAGTTAACTCATTGATTTGCGTCTTATGATGAGCGCTTCCGATGGCTACCTCCTGATCATAATACGGACAAATATTGAACAGTACGTGAATGTCGGCCCTGATCGATTAATCAACTCCAAGTTTTTTTTTCCCCCGATGCGATCTTGCACAGTCTTGTACTAATGATGTCGGTTGCGGAAGTTGGAAAGTGACGCGTTGACGGGTCAATTGGGTTGAAAAAAAGCCGACCAAGGCGCGGGATCATTGGATTCGTTAGGGGGCGACAAGTACAGCGACATGACATTTAAATATTCAGGCACAAATAAACTGGTTGACGCAGTATAGCAATATGTATATAAGAGTCTATATGATGTATACTACAAGTCCCTAGTCGACTTTCATCGCTAGAGCTTCATCAGACGTGCAAAGACCGCAATGAGCACGAATCAAAATAAGGTGTGTTGATAAAATCTTTTTGTAATTCAGGGCTATTTAAACGCGAATCGCAGCACTCGTCGCCGCCTCAGTGGAACAGTGTTCCGCAGCCATATCCCATGAATCCAGCGAACGCCCACTCGCAGAATGGCTACAATTCTCCAATTCTGCCCGTTCACGTTCCAAGTAGTATTACATCGCCACACACAACACCGTCTCCTTATAACAACACCCATTCCCAACCCCAATATTCAACGTACTACAACAGTTCATCCAATTATCCGCCAAGTTCTTCTGGCCACCAGCAGATGTACTCATCGATGGCCCCGAATATGCCCATGAATTATACTCAATCATATCATGCTCAAAACATTCAGCGTCCTCAATCCGCCGTACCTCAAATGGTCTACCCCTCGCATGAGTACTCAAATCCATACTCACAGTCGCCAGTACACTCGTCACATCCTCCAATGGGCAGACCACGCTCACTTTCTCAGATTCGGGCATACGGGTTTCCTGTATTAGTGGAGGAATCAGAACCTCATTATACTGAAATTCCAATACCTCAAACTATTGGCATCTCCTCGGAATACCCTATCTCTTCGAGTCGACCATTTTCTTGCGACCTGTGCGCATTGTCATTTAATCGGCAGCACGACTTGAAACGCCATCGTGAAACACATACCGGTGAAAAACCATACTTATGCAATGGGGGATGTGGTAAAACCTTTACCAGAAAGGACGCATTAAAACGTCATCAGGTTAAGTGATCCCCAAAATAAATGAAACATTTAACTTATAATGTCACATCTAGCTCGTCAAAAGCTGTGGTCACGTCGAAGATACATGGAGCTAACGCCAAAGTCCTTGAGGGATATTCCCCATCAGTGATGGCTTTTGCTCACATTGTCCACGCAAGTCTGTTGTTTTTTTATTTATTTAGAAGTTCCCTACACAAGAGCCTATATCAAGAATCTAGCAGTCGATTTTTAGCTACTCCCAAACTTCATACTTGGGAAGCTGACCTTAATGTGTAATCGTTCGGTTTAATTCCTACGGAAGACCTTTTCGAGGACCCATGCATCATGGGGTACTATTTTCTTGTAATAATCTTTTTGAATCTCAACTTGTTCAAAACCATGGTTTGTGTAGAACTTTTTCGCCTGCTCATTGGATACTTGAACATGGAGGTAAATTTTGTCGACTTGTTTTGCATGGGTTTCTGCAGCATCCAAAATAAGTTCCAGGCTTTGAGAGCCTAGTTTCCGAGACCGGTATGGCTTTCCGAACCGTAAGTATTATGTAGTCGAAAGCAGCTAGATATTTCAAAGAAAAATCTTACTGCTAAGATCCCCATGGTCATGAGATATAGTATATTTTGCCCGTTCTTGTCCTCCAGACGGCAACAAATAGTTCCAACCTTGGATGTTGAATGAAGGATGTGATGGAGTTGATATTTATTGGACTAACGCACAGGGATATCATTGTAGTATACTTATAACCAGGTCAGTTGGCATGCTTGCAAGTAATAACAGTAAAGCCACACACCAAGTTTGCAAAAGTCCTCTACTTCAGGTAGCAAAAGGTCTTTATAGAATTTGTCGCCGTATCTAATGGGAAAGAGAACCGAATTTAACTTGCGAACCGTGCCGAGGTTGTTTGATGTAATGGATGAGAAAGTAACTCGAGGAGACTTATTAGTTGTTGACATACTTAAGCCAGTAGTCAAAGCTGAAGCCTCAGGGTACGTAAGGCAAGTCCAGCGTGACTGCAGCGCTGGGTTTAAAATATTGTTACTCCGACCGCCATATACCGTGATGCTGAAAGACGTCGTGAATGATTAGTTCCTGACACCTGTCCTATCACATTATATATCATACGCGGTACTCCTTGCCGGTGTACTGAGCTGTTATTCATCAATTCTATGGATCAGTGATTGGTGCTGCCTCTAAAGCTCGTAAATTCGTCGAGCGGATTCTGTTTAGCGCAGTCATATGTCGTGGACGGTCAGATAAGGGCTGCTCAGAAGATCAAGGTTTATTCGCTCATGATCCTATTGTGCTTACCTATGTCAGGTGCCTTATCTCCTATCATAGTGTTTGAACCGCATGACCAGACACCGCGATCCAAGATCTTTGACAATAAACTTCCTGTTTGGGCAGGTTTTCACCCTTGCATAGGTCTGTGATGCCAGTACCTGATCTGAGCACTAGTTGTTCAAGCTATTCATATTGAGAAAGTGAGAGCTCCTTGTCAAATGGTCACCAACTGTCACCGACTTGGCGGATGGTTGCTCGAACAATGTGGATCCCCAAGCTAGTACATCTGCGTCAATTAGCTACATTTTCGTCGAGCTTGGGTTTTGCCAAGTAAATATAGATTGTTCGATGATAATGAAACAGAGATGTAGTTAGACGAGAACATTGCATTGCAGTGCTATCTCAATCGCCGCCATCATGGGTGTTGCCGCAAACACAGGGTGTTTTCATGGCAACTAATTTCTATAATCAGATCTAAAACTACGAACAAAAAGTCAAAGACTTGAACAAGATCTACATATCCATTGACCATCTCACTGCAGCCATTTCTTAATGGATACCAAAACTACCATACTACAGAGACCGATGGGTCCGCGCGGCATTCGATCCTTGTCGCCCATGCCTCCACCAACAGTCCCAGAGTCTTCACCTAGTCGCAGATTAATTCCTGCAATGCCGACCCTCTCACCGCCAGTAAACCAATCCGAATTTACTCGACCTGCTATTCCTTCGCTTAGCCTTTCTATCCCACGAAACCCCAATTCCAGACCCTCAGTTCCCAGAATCAGGCTTGACATCAATCCAGGATCCAGTGGAAGTTCACTCTTCGAAAGTTATGCGGGTGGTCCCAATGGCCCAGCACTTGAAGTGAACCCCATTCCAGAAGATGTAACTATCCGACCGGAAGCCATGACCGTCATGCCTCCACAAAAGCAAGCAGAATCATTCGGTAACCTGCGCGAATTAGTCTCGGAGCTCGAGGTCATCAGGGCCACATTGCCACCATCCACCACTTCGCAATCCGTCCCTCTTACATATTCCGATGATGTACTCGAGGAGATAGGCCGTCTTGGAGAAGGCGCAGGCGGCGCTGTCCACAAAGTAAAGGACAAACGCACGGCTTTAATCATGGCTCGAAAAACCATTACCACCCGTGAGGTTCCCGTCAAGCAACTCATGCGAGAATTATCGATTGCAGCCTCTGCGGAACACATCAATATCATCAAATGGCATGGAACCTATATGTCGCCCTCCTCCACTGAAATTAAAATCCTCATGGAATACTGTGAAGGTGGAAGTCTAGAAGGTGTCGGAAAACGTATCAAGGAACGTGGTGCCGTCGTTGGGGAGAAGATAGCAGGAAGATTGGCTGAAGGGGTAGGTATTGACTGATTTGCTGACTATCGAAGCTTATCATTGTCTGGAATAGATCTTGCAGGGACTTGCTTACCTTCATACGAAAAAAACGATTCACAGAGACATCAAGCCTTCCAACGTTCTCTTATCACGGGAAGGAATCGTCAAGTTGTGCGACTTTGGCGTTTCTGGAGAACTTGTAAATTCAATTGCTGGAACATTTACAGGAACTAGTTTTTATATGGCTGTGAGTGATCTTGATGAATATATCTTACTCCCCAAATAAATATTATCTTTAGCCGGAGCGAATTTGTGGACACGAATATACCATCCGATCTGATGTATGGTCAACAGGAATCTCTTTACTGGAGCTTGTACAAAACCGATTCCCTTTCCCGAACGATCTCCCACCGATCGAGTTGATGATGTATATCACAACAGGCGAGGTAAAGCCCTCGTAAAATGGTCTCTTTTTCCGATAATAATTCTCTGCAGCCACCTCGACTCGAAGATGAACCTGGTGTGCAATGGTCTGATGAGATGAAGGATTTTATATCCCAAACGTTAGTCATTTCTCAAAATGTTTTGAATTACGCTAAGTTGTCTTTAGGCTTATAATTGACTCCGTGACGCGTTCGACACCAAAAGATATGCTTGCGCATCCTTGGATCATAAACGTCATGAAGCAAGAAGTGCACATGGCTCGATGGATTCGTCAAGTTTGGGGGTGGCCAAAATCACGCAGACGCTCAAGAGAAGAGTATGTCCCAAAAATTCTTCTTCGATTTCGTGAGGGCTCACTAGCGACCTACAGTAGTTTATCAAGGCCAAACACAAGCCATGGGGATACCTGAACTGCCCTTGTTATATGCTTTGTCATGTTATCGGGCATGTGTAGTCTCCCGCCGTCAACCATTGGACTTCTGAGTGGTTCATCCAATACGATCATGTCGTTGTATAATCTCACCCCATTGTATAGATATTTGATCCTAGGAATCCATACATTGCAAAAGCTAAAAGTTTGATGAACGCCAATGTACTCATATCCTATTGGCAGCTACTTGGAAGAAAGGGAGCAAACCAATTGTTCTTTGCCAGTTGCTTTGAATTTGGCAAGATTCACTGCGACTTTTCCTAGGCTTTCATACCGCGAACCTCATAAGCCTCAAGCAAAGAGTGATGCGAATTTTTTTATTTGATCAGTTCTTTCTTCAGGCGGTTAGTGAGCTCAAAGGCTGCCAGTGTTTCTTTGAGAAACGATGTTGCCTAATTAAAGTTGGGTATAACTGTAAATCGGAGATTTACGCTCTCCTTATGGATCTATAACTAATCTGTCCTGCACGCCACGGCTAACCAATAGTGGGGACTGATCTTCCCCTTCATTTTTCAACTCGGGGGACTCGGAATGCTGACAGGAAAAATAAGTATTTACCAAGTGACTCTTGAGAGTCAGTTCACTAGCACTCTTCAGTTGCGCATTGTCCTACAGCTGGAACTCGGAGTCGAAGAACCGAGGTATTGTTTCATAAAGCCATTGACAATTTGACATCCATGTGCAGAAGTACAAATTTATGAATTGACATAAAAATGATACATGCTGGAAGAAACCGATCTTCGAGGATCGAAACATGAGTACTTCAGGTGCCACCGTACTAGGCTTATGTCGGCCGATTACTCTCATAGCAACTTTCAGATGCTGCGGTTACTTACCTACAGGTTGATGGTTTGTGACATTTTGCGAGTTCGCCGCTGGTCCTAAAATTCAACCCTGAGTTCGTTTCCGGATAATAAGGAAAGAAAGATAAAAAAGGCTGATCAGGCATACCAAAAATTGTGACTGTGGATAATTCATTCACTGGGCACAACTGGCTTAGAGCGACCCTGTGAATTAAATGTCGGGGTCGATTTTCGTGCATGCCCTCGTCTTCTAGACGTTGTCTAGACGTAAACTCTGAGGAAGTTCTAAGGCATTGGGTTCGAACCTCTGCGTAGTTGGTGCTCCAACGCCGTGCTATGGCCTTTAGGAGTAAGATAGAGTAAGATTAATATACATTGTGAATCTGATTGCGTATCAAGTAAATATCAACTGCCCCCTAGTTATCCGTGGGGGTAAGGCCGTAAGGCATATTATCCGTGTGAACGTCGTTGAAGACCATATAGCCTGGATTCTCAAAGTCCTGACTTACTCAGTTGAAACGCCACTCAAAATTTTTCGGTGTGCAATAGTATTTTGTTTGCGATCAAGTAGTTTGCGGCACCATCCTGACCTAGAATCATAGAAACAGGACACTTTACCTTCTTATAAGCCACGTGTCTGAACTTTTCTGTCGTCCTTTTTCCTTGAGCGTCGTGGTTAATTTCCACATGCAGCACACTGTGTGAAATTCCATGTTTTCTGATGATCTCGGACTGACAAATGGGTGTCCAGAAGATGCGGCCGCGATCAATTCCTCATTTCGGGAGGACATTTTCTTCCACGGCGGACAGTTCGATCTCTTCTACGTCAGTAAACCCTAGTAAACCACGGCGGTGGAGATAATTTTTGGCTGAGAGACTAAGCTTGGCACAAGATAGAGAACTATCATAGAACCCATTTATAATCAGGAGCTTGTCCTTCTGATCACTGTCCCTAGCAATCGGAACAGTTCGGCGCACCCGACATTACCAAAACAGGTGGCCATCCTTTGTTTCGGCAACAAATATTATCCTTGATCGCCATTTCATCCCATCTTTCCTGCTGTTTAATCCTTTGGAACCACTACTCGATTTCTCTTCCGCCTTGAGGATGTTATTTTATTACCACAGGATTTTCCTACCTGTGAAAAGTTTCTCCGCGCTCAACATACAAATAAAATCCCCACACTTGAAAGTATTTTCTGAACTCCTAGGATTTGGAGTATTAGGAGGTATTAGCCACACTGCCATCCGACCCTAGATCTGATGTTCGGTGATTGGTGACCCGTTGTGTCGGCGCACAATTCATTTTTGACCAAGGTGTTCTTTATAACCACACGACGTATATTCCACAAACATCAAATCCCGCTTTCTTTCTTGTAAGTTGATGACCATGTCCTAGTGAGAGCCTTTTACTACCTTTCTCTCCACCTGTCTCATCGTGTTTTTTTTTTTTTCAGTTCTAGCCCAAATCATTTCCTTCCCATTCCCCCACAATATTACCCAAGCTCCCCCTATGAAAGCCACATCCAACCTCCTCCTCCACGTCCCGATACTTCTCAACGCAAGCGACCCAAATACACTCGAAGCAAGACGGGCTGTTTGACTTGTCGTGTCAAGAAGATCAAGGTATGTCGTTTGCTATCATGCTACTACAATGCCCCTTAGTGGCGTGCCTTTGGATATATAGTGCGATGAGACAAAGCCCAACTGCATGCGCTGTACGCATGGCTCAAGAGAAGTTTGTATAGGCGGAATTCTCTTCCAAGAGCCCATGGCTAATCATATCTTAGTGTACATGGCCAGAAGGTGTCCCTGCGCGCAAGAAAGGCACGGCCAAAAAAGATTCGATAGACGGGAGACCTTCAACGGCAGGGTCTTCAGGCCTCTCCGACGCGTCTACTCCCCCGACGAGAGAACGTACTCCACCTAGACGACCACAAATCGACATGAACATTTTGCCATTCTCCTTACGATCATCAAGGTACTCGCACTTAATAAACTAAAACTATTTTGACCCTGACAGTTCTAACCTTAGCGATAATTTTATCCATCTACAATCAATGAGCTCTGACCATAGCTCAACTCGTCGTCAGCCGTAAAGCCTCGTTGCAACTCCCAAATGACTTACTCTAACGTTTCTTTCAGCGAACAACGTGGGTCAACATACATGCCTCAATCTTCCAACCCCAATATGTTATCCATGATACCTGAATCATCATACTCATCGCGGTATGATCAAACCTATCCTCATTCTGGTCAATCATCACGGCACACAATGTCTGGCTCTTACCGGACATTGTCGCACCAACCCACGAGCCACTGGAACTCTCCCTCAGAGGTATTAATATCCTATGTAAGCATGTTTTGTACCTTTGTTATGCGCTAATTAACAAACATCATGATCTAGTATCACAGCGGCGTTCAGGAAAGAACCATGCTAGGGCATAGTCCGCAATATGACCATTCCCACAATCGATATCAATGATTACGTTCTTGTAGTTTTGGTACCCACATTGTCTTCTGCATTTCTGCATGTCCTGCTATCACCATCATCGCTTCTTCGACTACCTCAACGGTTCCTCGCTCCACGGTTTTGCCATGCCTCTTCACAGCCAGAAAAAACATCACGCCGAATAATATATTATAGGCAACTGTACATAGTACTATCCAAGCAATATCTACATATGCCATTGATCCACTTGTTTAATTATGGTCAGCTCGGGGCCATCTGTTTCCACAGGTGTATATTACCAAGTTATTGTAAACAGCGAGATGTTAGAACAACATTAACTGAGCGAGTGTTCCAACTCCCATGTAAGTGATTAGATTTGCCTCCAATTCAGGGACATTCTTTGAGGAGATATCGGCCGTGAGCTGGCGTTGCGTAATGGTGGTTGAGGGTGGCGGTGACATTTCATTCAGGGCTTCAAGTCCTTATCGCCATGTCACACTGACTGAGAGGATATCGCACCAGGACTGGCACCCTCTGAATCCGAACGGAGCAGCGTCTGAGTAATATTGTTGGAGACCTACGTTTGTACAGCCGTCTCCTGATTTCAGTCGCTAGCGCGCAGGTCACCACCACTGGCACCACTTTTGTATAACCACACCTCGCGCACTGTAGGTGGAATCCGCTCCGAGTCTGGGTAATCGCGTGTCCAACGAGTTTTTTTTTGATCGGTGCAAGTGACTCCATGACCAACCAGGCGTGACTAGTTGACTAGTTGACATTTCATTATCACGTACTATTGCACATTTTTGGACACTCTCGTTGGTGCACATAGCTCTGTCAACTGCCTTTATTTTAGTACTCTGACTACTACCCTACGCAAATGAATCATAATGCCTACCTCACATGATCAACTGATTCCGAGCTATCTGAGTCAGACACTGCCGGTGGTTTTTGGAGACTTGGAGTCAATTGTATGAGACTGGCTCGTACTTGCTTGTGTTGATAAACAAGTAATAACATGTTTCCCATGTTGATGGGTATTAATTTATTAGCGCCCGTGGGTCTGTGGCAAAATCTCGGGATACGATTCACACTAGGCTGCGATTTATTTGCACATATTTTGCCTCCAAAGGAAAATCACCGTATTAGCTCAGATTTTTGGCCAAACCGGGATAAAAACTTATTCTGCTGGGAGCTTCGCGTTCACTTTTGGAAATTCGAGCACGGAACCCCGGAATCAATTAGAAAAATCGGAATTAAAGAGAAATCAAAAAAGTTAGTCCGAAGCCTCCCCTAGTAGAGCAACGATTGAAATAATTTAACGCGTTAAATGACACGAGGCAGGAGAAAAGCCGTAATGCATGTTTGGCGCTGTGTGAGCTTGTGCGAGTCGCTCCTCTGTTACGGTGAGATTATAAGGGTGGTTACAATTTATACAATTTATACAGGTGATTATTGGAGTACATGATCTCGACACTACGACGGTGCGGTCCTTACGGGTTTAATGCTACTGGAGACACCTACTGCGGGAGCAAAGCCAATGCGCTGGGCACCTACATCCCATATAGTATAATAATGCTTTAGAAGACTACCTCCAACCACATCAAGGCCGTCAAAAGCATTGATAAGGGTTTGACAAGTAGAAGCATCATTGGGAAACGGGCCTACATTGAGCTCGCTGCTCGGTATCGTTAAGTGAAAAGGGGTGCCATGTTGCGATGTGAATGTAATATCAATCTTAGCGGGCAGGGATGAAATGAGATTGCAGGGAATCCCATATGCGCCGGGCTCGTCAATATTTGGCTTTATGTCAGGAGAAATCATCGCGTATATCGCCTGGATGCCGAAGGTGAGACTTTAAGATAATTGACAACATTTGTTTGATACTGACATTGGTAGTGTTGGTAGAGAACAGAATGTTACTGGTACCACTATCGAAAACGATAGTACGGCTGGAACTTAAAAGTGGGGTCGTTTGACCGTTGATAAAAAGGCCAGGAGATGCCAGACTCCAAAAAGATCCCGAGTCGGGCGGGAGAGACGCGAAGACCGGAGTGCCTGTCAGTCAGAGGTTTTGCTATTTGGCCTCTATATTCAATATTGGTGATGCCATCTCACCGATGAATTTAGATTTGTCGATTCCCCCGATGGTCAACTCGGCATTGCCGACTGACTTCGGCGTGACATATAAGCTGAATAAAGCTATGGTTGGAATTGAGTTTTGGAAGTTCCTAGACAAGACAATATTTCTTACAAGGTAATCCTATTTGAACGAGTGCGGCAAAAAGTCCCTCAGCATCAGCACTCAATCCTAGAAGACAATCAGACTTTTGTACTTGCGTCCCTGTTTTAGCTTTACCTTGAATACCACTGAAGGGGTCGATATTAAACTTCGAAGTTTGGTTGGTAATGAGGAATAGACTGATGTTGGTCGCCGAGAGGCCACCAAGGGAAACTGTATCGGTTGCATTCCGTAAATCCAGTCTGTAGTTGTCATCTACGACTGGATCAACGCCAGCGCCTGTTGTAAAGCTAATACCAAATTCACTGCCTCCATCAACAAAGGTTGAACTCTTGGATGAATTAAACTGGACTTGGTGTGAGCATGCTTGACCACACAAAGTACCTGGTGAAAAAAATAAATTGAATCTCTACGTATGGGGGGATGCGACTTAACCGCTTACTGGCGATTTCTAAGGTTGAGCTTCCGGTATCGAATACGACCTAGTTTCCGAAGTCAGAATGTGGTAAGCCCGACTATGTTAGACAATCCTGACAGTCAGTTCCTGAGGCGGAGTCCCGACTAATGACGCCAAAAATATTAGCAAGTAGAACAAGAATTAAAATCATATCAGAGACCTGATATGTTTCCGAACCACCTAGGTTAGTGGAATAAGAATTAGGACGGGAAGAAAAGGATCAAAAAAGCATAACGTACTGAAGGTCTGTGCCCAGAAAAAAGTCGGCCAAGGGTATCGTAGCTGGTGCAATAGCTCGATGTCTGCCTGGGTTTCTGCGTAAGGTCAAAGTGATTTTCTGAGGCTCTGATGTGGCAACAGAAGTTTGGCTGGAAAGAAATCCGAGGGCGACAACGGCTACTACAGCCAAATACATAACTGATGATAATGATGAAAGTAAAAAGCGAAAAGTCGCTCTATATTTTATAGGCGTTCAAACCGAACCTTGCCATGCCGCATGATGGCGGAGGCGCTGGTTGCAACATTATGGCACTTCGAGGCATAGCGCCGCGTGTAGGAGATAAAAAAAGCGATTCCTAAACATTCCGTCATGTGGCGACTTTTTAAAAACCATGCAACGGGTGATCTCTCCAACTCAAGAGAAGTAAGTATTGCTAGCCTCCATAAGAATGATAGAAAAAGATTCTCTAGCATAGTTACCGTGACTGTGCTACGAAATAGGTATTAATACTAAACAACGGAAAACATCCGTAAATAATGTTTAAGGAAATAGTATACCACTTGAACCAGCTTAAACCCCAAGATCACGGAGCTTGCATCTAGAGCAAGAACTCAGTCGTTGTGGAACAGACTGTAACATTATATGTAAATTAGTGATACCTATAGAACAATAGTACTACGGGATATTAATGAAATACATGAAGATACTCACCTTAGTTATTTTGGAACAGACTGAGAGGAATACAGAATAAAGTTATACGACTGACTACGGAGTCCGGCAGAACAACGGTTTCGGAATCTCAATGTAAAACTACTAAAAGATGTAAAATGGAGGGATTACACATCATTAATGCATCATTACGGTTCATAATCCAACAGTTTGTTATTCCAACAATCACACAGTCTAGTACAGTTCAGCAACATAATAAATGGCTAACTGTATTTGGCTCAAACTTAGTTTAGGAAATTCAGCCAGGAAAAGCTGACCCCGTGCAATACCAGATGGAATGCAAATTTGTAACCAAATATGCTTGCGATAATCTATATATGGGAGGGAATGATGATGAGGCCGCTCACAGAAGCTTACAGATCAATGTTTATTCTAAGCGACATTCAATGTTAAAACTGTAACAATAAGTCAACTTAAGGCTGAGATTGACAGGGTGTACTTCTACGTTCCATTCGTCCAGTCCCGCGTCAGCTGGACCGGGACCATAATCACCCTCTGGAGGCGAGGGCTCCGCGGGGCGCAACGCCCCGCGGTTCGGACCAAGTTTTGGTCGCTGTAGGCTGTCCCACATGGATTGGCCGAAAATAAAAATTCGTCCACCTGGTCACAGGTCCCACCCCAGGTCGAATTGAATGTAATGATACGGTACTTGTTTGATTACAGGATGTGTGCGCGAAATTTCCAAAACAGGCTCTACAAAGCTCAGCAAATACTGGCAGAAGTCGGCTAGATTCAGATTCAGAACGTAACTACAACGTAAAACAGCTGGTATCAAACCTATGGGTAAGTCTACAGTTATCCACGATTACTCAACTCACTGACATGATACCCCCTAGCATCCGCGGAACAGATTTCTTTGAATGCACCTCACGCTCCTCACAAAAATGCTATCGATGCATTCAACATAGTTCTTCCAAGGATCAAGTCGGAGATCTTGAGTTCGCGGCACCAGTGGAACAAGCATGAACCACGCATGTGGTCAAGAGCTGCCCATGTATCTGATGCCGATCTGACATCATTCAGCATTGAGGATGACTTGGTTGAGGTACGACACAACTGTAACTGGCATGACCTTTATCATTTCTCACCCCTTTCGCTCGTAGATTCGGAGCGCGGCAACTTCCTATGGCGTACTTATTTTCGGGAAGATCAGGCTGCCAGCTATTAACGATGAGAAGGGGGAGGGTTTTGTGCACGTCAGGTAACGTTGAATTGTCTGGGTTCCGCGATGATATTGAGCCTTTCGAAATAGGATTCACGATCCTCCCAATCGAGTATGTGTTAAATTTTATGTATGCCACATGGCAGGCAATCTGACAAGGCTCGCTCAGGGATCCGAGGATGTGCGATTTCATTCTATTTTCACCGAAGAAATAAGACCAGACGAAGAAAATCCTCCGACCGGATATTGTGCTATTCAAACCCTTGATAAACCGTTGGAATTTTTCAACGAGTAAATGATTGTGGAGGAACTCGATATATAGCCAGAATCCAATTGTACTTATTGAGCAAGGAATATCTATTTCTCTTCAACTACATATTTTACAAAACTATATAACAAGGCGCGAGTACAACGGACCCAACTAACAGCCAACATGCAGTCCAGGACATGCAAATATGGATTGCAAAAAAAAATCAACGTCGTATTCAGGAGAGAAGGAGAAAGAAAGTCCGGCAGAAGACAATAATAATCACAAGGGAATATGAGGAAAGACAAGGGGAAAAGGAAATGGCAGACAACATAAGGCTAATAAGCTCCAATACCATCTCGTATTATACATTGATTTCCTTCGTACCACAAACCATGACATTGGTGTGTCTCAAAGGGCTCAGCCTCAGAATCAGTCACAGAAAGAATCCCAAACGGGCCATTTCTGCAATTGCCGCCTGATGATAAGATAACGTTTGTTTTGCAACTTGGAGGATCATTGGTATCAAGCCAGGGTTGTGAAGGGTTGCCGCTGGGAAAGACATTATCCTCAAACATAGTCATTTGAACTGTGCGAGTCTCAGATGAAGAGTCAGTCGTCGAGGGGGAATACGTCAAGCCAGGAGTCTCGGGACTGGGACTTTCAGTGAGAGGGATAGGCGAGTATTGCAAACCAGACGGTTGATCGGGTAACTTCAAAGGCTGAACAAAAATTAATTAGTATGGGTTCGTCAAGTTTCTGTCAATAAATCAGGGTAGCTACCTGGGAGTTCAATTTCCATTCCGGCACGTCGTTGGCTTCTTGGTTATCACCATGAGTGTGAGTACTTTCAACAGAGGGAGCAATGTGGGGCTGAGGGACCAAAGCATCGACCGGAAGGGTTGCACATTTGCGCAGACCTCTCCTATGATTGCCAGACATGGGTATATCAACTGAGCCTGGGATATTCTCTTGGTTCAAGAATTGGGATTGTGTCGTTGTATATATCAAAACTGAACCCTCGCTTTGTGATCTGGCAACTTGCCTCAGCGGCAGGTTGCTGCAAGGTGTAGGCGTCTGAGACGAAAGCAGAGTTTTGCCAACCCAAAGTCGCCACTCTAAAGCCTGACCAAGAGCACGCTCACAGCGGCCAATTTCTCGAGGAGGAAGCCCCGAAAGTTTAGCCCAAGCACGATTAGAATAGCATTTATCCTGGGAGAATTTCGAGGCAAGGATTACTGAGGCTAAAAAGGTCCGACGAGGACAAAGGAGGGGCGAAGGGAGGGAGGCTGATGTTGAGGAAGCCAAGTCTTCCTGGAAGGTCTTGGGTTCAGAATCGAAGTCATCAACACAGTCCGTAACACGAACAGTGTCCATGCCATCGTAGTTACCCTCGCTCTCTATCGAACTTTCCAAAACATTGAGTTTGGCTTCTTGAGCGAGTTCGGCTTCGGTGGCAGGAAGGATCCTGGATTCAGGCTCATAGTAAGCCCTGATACCCATTCTCTCCTCGCGCAACAGATTCGGGACTTTGGGGCGAATAGCCTCCAAATAGCACAGTGCTGTTTGAAGGACGACACCGGATGTGCGCGAGCGCCTAAGTACTTCGTGCACAAAAGATCTAATTGGAAGAATATGGTCAGAGTCATTCCCTGAGAGTAAGGAGGTGGGTGCGGTGGAGGAGGAGGAGGCGATGGATGTTGATGATGACTGTGATGGAGCAGATAGAATCGACGTCGAAATCGGGGAGGATGACTGTCCATTCCCAAAACCCAGAGAATGTGTCTGGGACAAAGATTTGATAGCCGCCGTCGCAGACTGGGTTGGTGTTGTAGTTGGTGGCAAAAAAACGGCAGGGATATCCTGAGTACGCCATACTTCAGACAAAATTTTGACGGCTTGATCTAAACAAATGGAATGAACATGTCTCCAATTGCATAAGTGATGTAGACCCACCAACTAAGCCGGCAGCAAACTTGTTCTTTGAAGTTTCGCGTTGGAGATCCTTTGGAGTTTGAGTGGGAATAGGAAAGGCGCTGGCGCCTGAGGAGGAAGCGACAGAACGTAATCGATTTAGGTCAGAAAAGGAAGTAGCACTAGGTGGAGATGCTGGTACGGAGGTTGGGGTATTTAGATAAATGGAGGGTGATCGGGCAGGAAGACTGGAGATTGAACTATAGGGTTGCCAACGGGGTTTTGTCCGAGCGGCTGGTGTGCCTCGTTGGGCGATAATTTGAGTAGCGGAGTGCATAGGTTTTCGACGAGATTTGTTTGTTTATGAGCTGGGAGTGTGAGATGGGATTTATGTGAGAGAGTAGCAAGATATTCACGGCGGCAGTAGGGAATCAGTTGATAGTAACATATGCATTAACGTAAGATATAAGGGTAGTAGGGAGTCCAGAAGATGAGATTTTGAAGAGAATGGGGGCGCTCTTTGGAGCGAATTGGGACATTTGTAGGCGAAACATTTCGGAACCTGGGTTAGCTGTGGATCTCCAGAGTCAAGGACTTTGGATGATCCAATCACAAAGGCTTCCTGTTAGCAGAAGGCCTTGTGGGGGGCTTTATTTTTTGGAGAAGGGCTTTGACTTTGAGCAGCGATTTGGAGTGCAGACAGCGGTTGGTAGATGGGCAAGTCAGGAGAAACAACAACACACAACAGCTAGTGACTCAGTTACCATGCGGCTCACATCCTACAACAAGCATCGCCTCTGACTCACAGGAACACAACCTTTATAATTTATTTATTTAAATTACAATAATGAGGTCCATTGCCTCACTAATCGCCTTTTTCTTATTTATTCTCCCTGTTACCGCCAACGTTTTCCAGAATATTCTTGCCTTGTCTGCTCACCCAAAGGCAAAGGCACTGGAAAAGCGTTGTTCGAACAAAAATACAAAGAGAGCCACCTCTCCTGAAAATATCCAAGCCCAACTCAACTCAACCGCCAGTTCCACAGATATAAGAACTATCATCAACGTCAAATCTACTTGTGGCGATATTCGTGCCACTAGTATGTCTTGAGCGACCTCTCTTCTACACCTACCTCTGATCTTCTGTCCACAGAAGAGGTTACTGCACTTTCTGGACCCAATGGCCACCTCGACTGGCTGAACTGTGGCTTCGAAACTGACGGTGGTTGGCAACCACCTTACATTCGCTTGGAAGACATCATTACCCATTCACTCTCCAGCGCTCTTAAAAAGTCTAGTAGCCCTTTCAAAGCATGTTCTAAATATATTTGGATCTTCGAGAAGTATGGCGGTGAATACAACATCCCCCCAATCCTCTTGGCTTCTTTTGCCATGCAAGAAAGCTCATGTCAGCCTGATACTATCGGTGGTGGCGGCGAACAAGGTTTGATGCAAATCTCCCCTGATAAATGTGTTGGTGCTCCAAATCCAGGTGGCTGCAGAGACCCAGTGCGCCATTTCCGGCTACTCCGCCTTTTGTAGCAACGCTCATGCCAGTTTAAGGAATTTAATATCCGCACCGCTACCAAATATTTCGCCGATACCTTGAAAAGTAACAACGGGGACGTGCTCCTGAGCGTTGGCGCATACAACGGCTGGCATCGTGGATTGACCATGGTCGGTGGTTTGCCAACTTGGACTGATATGACGATTAACCATCATCTTCAGTGGGAAGCTTTTGCTGCTGTTAACTCGGCTTGTTGTCGCTGCCAGAATAACGGAGACTAGTAGGTACCGTCTTTTTTCAGCGCTTGCAACTTTCACAATCTCTTTAGCCTCCATCAATTTTTCAATGGCTGGTGCCAGAACATCGATTCTTACGACAACAATAATGTGCGCCTTGGAAAGTATTTCAACCTTGATCGATGTCAATGAATCAATAGCCGTTCAACGTACTTCGTTTCCTTTCTTTTTTTGTCTTTCTTTTGCAAGGTATACATAGGAATAGATGCAGGCATCTTGTCGATAAGTATTTGTGTGTTTATGTAACAAAATCCATCAGAATTTTCTGAATATTTTGATTGGGTGCCTAGTTAGACTTAAAAAACTTGTGAGCATATCCTAGTTAGCAATAAAGATGAGTGAGACATCATCTCCCCCTTTATCAGACTCCACACCTCCCTCTTCAGATATTCAAACTCTGCAATCAAACAAAGTGGTTTCAGAGCAAAACAAAATCGAGGCTGCTGGTTTAAAGGCTCTTGCTAACAAGGCTTTCACCTGTAAGATGCCCCGACAACACATCTTATGAACACAAGGCTGATGCGTTTGTGCTTGCATAGCTCACGATTTTCCAGCTGCTGCCCGATTATATTCAGAAGCCATTGAAAAAAACCCAGAAGAACCAACATTATGGTGTAATCGAGCTTATGCAAGGATGAAGTTGGAAGAGTATGGTTATGCTCTCAGTGATGCTAGTAAGTATTAAAATTGCATTAGGATTCATATGCATATCTCATGAGATCTCAGGTCAAGCAATAGCGCTGGATCCTAAATATGCTAAAGCATATTATCGGTAAATCTTCATTTATACTTTGATCAACAGTTTCCATGAATAATCATGATGTAGACGGGCAATATGCTATGTGCAGATTTTGAAGCCTCAATCAGCTGTGTCTGATTTCCGCAAAGTGCTAGTATTGGAACCCAAGAACGAGACCGTTCGATCCCAAATGGTATCTACACAGAAGCTCATCCGGAAGATCGAATTCGAAAAGGTATGAATGATATGATCTAGATGATGAAAAGACATTTTATTCTTTCATTATAAGGCCATTGAAATCGAGGGAGAAAAGAATTCTGTGGATCGATGTCATGAGATCATTGCTGAAGGTGAGGAAGTTCACTTTTCTGGTTTTTCTTTGGTCTCACGACTCGATGCCTTTTGAGGTGGCTGCGAGCTCGATGCGAATTATTTGGGACCAACGCTACCTTCAGAAAATGGACAATACTATATGACACTAGAGTTCTTACAAGCCATGATTGACTTGTTTAAGGATGGGAAAACGTTGCCCAAAAGATATGTTTGGGAAATTGTTCTCGGGGCTCATGAACACTTTGCCAAAGAACAAAGTCTAGTCAATTTGGATATCGAAGAGGGTGTCACATGCGATGTTATCGGTGATGTTCATGGTTAGTTTTATCCTTAATGTACCGATGTGACTCCTGTTGATCTTGAATACACTTGCAGGTCAATTCTACGATGTTTTGCATTTGTTCTCGCTTACAGGACCTCCGACTGAAAAGCACTACCTCTTGATGAATGGGGATCTCGTCGACAGAGGGTCATGGTCTATAGAAGTGATCCTGTTGGCCTTTGCGTACAAATGTGTGCTTCGACTAATCCGCCCTTTGACTACTAACCAACTAACTATTGCAGGGCTATATCCTAAATATATGTACCTCAATCGCGGAAATCATGAGGCGAAAGATATGAATCGCACATACGGATTTGAAGGTGAAGCGAAGCACAAACACGGGGAACAGTCATACAAGGTAAATCCAGCTCGTTTAACCAGACCCCCGTCCACGATTTAATAAAATTCCGCCAGCTCTTTGCCCATGTTTTCACAACCTGTGAGTTAAGTTAACTATGAAAGCCTCGACTTGCCTCATGGAAGCATGACCAGTGCCGTTGTCAACACTCGTCTGTGCAACAAAACCACCGCGATATAAAGGAGATGCCATTCTTTCACCACAAGGCCTTAAACGGTTCTTTGTTGTCCATGGTGGATTGTTCAGCAAGGACGATGTTACTCTAGACGATATTCGCCAGATTGACCGTGTAGGTCGACAACCTGGTCAAGAAGGGATCATGTGTAAGTCCATTCCTTCTATGTTTCTGACGCCAAACCAATTGATTTAATTTAGGCGAGGTAACGACTTTCAAGTAGGGATGTAGACATCTATGACTCATACTCTGTTCTACCCAGCTACTTTGGACCGACCCTCAAGAATTACCTGGGCGGGGCCCAAGTAAAAGGGTGCGGCTTTTCTAAAAAAAATTGGTTAAACGCTCATTGATCCCTGGATCTAGGGTGTTGGTATTGCATTCGGACCTGATGTTACCAAAAGATGGTGTACGCTCAATGGCGTGACTGGTATTATCCGCAGCCATGAAGTTCGACAAAGTCAGTACAACATTTTCTTTCCAACCCCCAGAGATGCTGAATCGCGCCGTAGACGGGTATGCAGTCGAGCATGCAGGTTTATGCACGACTGTAATTTTTACCTTTCCTGCTCTGATATTGACCGTTGACATTATGATACTAGGTTTTTTCTGCACCCAATTATGTTGACCAGACGGGAAATAAAGGTGCTTTCGTGAGTTTTTCCTTCGGCTGCATTATGTCTATGGTATTCTCAAAGTATCATTCATCCAGATCCGCATTGATGCCACTGGTAATCAGGAGTTTACCCAATTCGAGGCTTCTCCTCACCCTCCCATGAAGCCCATGGCGTATGTGCAGGGTGGACTTGGGAACTTGATGATGTAGTTCCGTACCTCATGGTGTTCGCTAGATGTTATTCCTCTGCCTTTTTCATCAGGAAACCTAGAAAAGTTCTTATTCCGTATTACTTAGCACACTCATTTCTGAATAAGTATTAAGCACATTGAATAAGTGAAAATTCATCGGAAGACCCTGTGGCAAGTGATTTTTGGCTTAGTTTGCACCTTAATCTACACTTAAAACCACTTATAACACCAAAATAAGTATTGTCATTCATTCTCTACTTGATGTCGGCGTATAATTGCGTTCGAGGCTTCGAGCATTGTATATGTAATTACGTAATTAAAGATTCAACTTTTTTTTACCAGGGCCCGCCTACTTTATCTCGCACATTCTCATTCTACTCATTATAGCTTTCAATTGGCATTAGGCGCCTAGCGTCATGGACAAAACAAAATCTAAGCTGGCTGCTTTCTTTGAAAACGATGATGAAGAATCCCCGTTCCCTGTGCGACGGACAGAGTTATTTCCTCCTCACATAGTCATCGCTTACCTTCACCTCCAAACATAGCAAAAATCCGTTGATGACATGAAGTTGTCACAATATACAGCCGGGAAAGTGCGAAAGTCTCGCAGAGAGAAAGAACAAGAAGTTGCAGACGCCAAAAGAAGAGAGGAGGAAGCTAATGCTGCCCAAGCTTATGCCGAATTCTTGGTTGAATTTGAAGGCGGAGAAGGCATGGGACAGAGAGCTGGTGCATCCTTCGTGAAAGCAGAATCCAAAGTCGCCTATACGCCTTCGATTCAAGTTTCAGAACGCCGTCCACTGGCACAACCAGCCAGAGTAGGTCCGTCTTTGATTTGAGTCACGACAGCTTTTGAGAAGGGTTTCTATAGTCTCCTTCTCCCTCTATTTCCGTTCTGCCTAAACCGAAAGGCAAGAGAGCAATGGATTCTTTCCTGGAGGAAATCAAGAGGTGCATTGCAGTCTTTGAACTCTCTTTTTTGAGGCTCATGAATTTTTAAAACAGAGAACAGGCAGAACGGGAAGCTAAATATTCTCGCCAAGGTAGCAGTGATCTATATTTTTTCATCTGGAATTTATCGAATATCCGCTTCCCAAGGCCATGGCCATGGAAGATCTGTTACCGCAATGGCCGCTTATGAGGGTCAAAGTGGCAGCAAAGATAGAGGAGACCCACTGGTGGGTGCATCTGGCGGAATTGCAATTCTAAGTTGCTGATTGGATTGCCTTAGACAACCAACCTCTTCGTCGCGAACTTACCACAACATGTAACTGAACAAAGTTTGGGCAAATATTTCGCTCGCGTAGGCCCTGTTGGCTCGGTATATATTTCATGTTTAACACGTTTGTGGGCGCTAGTTTATACTTGTGTTTTCAATTAGGTCAAAATCATGTGGCCGCGGTCCGATATTGCTACCAGTATCCCAGATGCGACTGGATCCCGAAGAGGCAAAGGTACAGGCCTTAATGGATTCGTATCTTTCATGAACAGGCAAGATGCTGAGGAAGCTCTTCGTGAATTTGATGGATTTGATTGGGGAGGCTCTGTACTTAGGGTTGGTTGGAGCAAGGCCGTGCCAGTAGCTCCCAAAGCGCTTTATGGTATGTATCAGACTTTATTTGTGATCTGTATTGTATGTCTAACTTTGAGATTTTGCAAGTTTCTACTTCAAGCAGAAGCAGAGAAAATAGAAGTAGGAGTAGAAATGAGAGCAGAAGTAGAAGCCATTCTCGTGAACATCATCGGGCGCGTTCCCGTGATGGCCGCTATCGTAGCTCCCGGCGCTCGAGAAGTCCATCAAGAGACCGACACCGCTCACGGTCTCGTCAGAGGAGGACCTACAGCAGGTCACGACCATATTACCACTCTCGCAGTCGATCCCGCAGTCGATCTCGTCGACGCCATTCTCGTAGCCCAATGCATGAAGATGCTGATGCTGTTACCGATACATTCATACGGGCCGTGGCTGCTGAAATTAAAGGTCATGACACGAAATACGAGGAAACTTTGCGCGAATTCGAAAAGAACAATTCAAAGTACAATTTTATTTTCCATCGAAATGTGGGTTAGACTTGTTTTACAAATCATTTATTACACCCATTAACTGTTTCTCTATTTAAAAGCATCGAAGGCACGCATATTATCGAGGTCTCATTGAATCTGAGGAGACTTTAAGACCTGTTTTTGATGATGATGTGAGAACAATGGTATTTATATAACATCAATACATACTGACCGGGTGCCAGGGTAATAACTCTGTATATTCAAGTGATTCAGCAGAGGAATCAGAACGCGAACAATCTCGCAAAAATGTTCTAGGGTATGCAGCTCGACAACGATTTGAGGCAATGTTACGAGCTTTATCCGGAAAACGTGGAGAAATTGCTCGGTGCATGACATTTAGCCTAGAACATGCAGAAGCTGCTCATGAGGTATGAGATGTTCTCTAGTTCTGAGGAGAGGAAGCCTTCATCATCTCAACCATGTGTTTCCCAGGTCGCAGATATCATTGTTTCGTCTCTGCTTGTTGATGGGACCGCAGTTCCTCGCAAGGTGGCCCGCCTGCATTTGATTTGCGATATCCTTCACAACTCTGCCGCCCCAGTTCCAAGTGCTTGGAAGTTCCGTCAGGAGTTCCAGGCCCGGTTAGGTATAGTGTTTGATCATCTCGCCAACATTTACCACTCTTTCCCTGGTCGCATTACGGCGGATATGTTCAAGAAACAAATCACAACGGTTGTGGATATCTGGGAGGATTGGATTGTATTCCCTCCAGATTTCACATCCCAGCTTCGAAAGAGACTGGAGGGCGCGAAGGGCTTGGAAGAAAACGCAGGTCAAGAAGAGCCATCTGTTCAAGCTACGAATAAAGGTTTCGCTTCCACTTCCCGTTTCAAAAGCAGCACTTTCCAGTTGGCTATAGAACCTGTGGCATCCGCTTATGCTGGAGAAGATGACCCGATGGATGTTAGCAGCGAGGACGATAAGAATTTGGGACTCGACATTGATGGAGATCCAGTCAATAACGTTAAGGATGACCAGTTGAAGGATGATGAATTGATTGGCGAGGATATTGATGGCGATCCCATTGCCGAAGATGTTGATGGCGAACCCATTATCGAGGATGTTGATGGCGAACCCATTACTGAGGATGTTGATGGCGAACCCATTACAGAGGACATTGATGGTGAGCCTTTGGGCGACGACCTGGATATCGATGGTATACCAGTTGACGATGATATCGATGGTGTGCCTGTTACCATCCCTCCGTGAAACCTATTTCCCGAAGTGCGTTTGATTCTATGTAATCCAGTCGTGTACATAAGTATCAATTTCTAATAGTAGGGAAGGATATACGTAAATCGAGATCATGGTCTGTGCCGGTCGCATCGCTGTGGTCATGGCTATATATCATCCAGAACTGCAAAATTGCCACCAACCGAGTTCTGATTCACTCACAGACCTAATGATAAAGTGATGACAATCGATCACGTAATTCACACTGATTGGCAGCTCTCTATCTCTCCCTGGGTGTCCCAGAATTATATTCATATACTGGTCAAAAACACACAAAACGAGGTGTTCCAAAATCAGTTTATCTTTTTTAGATTGCGCGGGAGGACTCATTTGACCAAGAACTAGAATTTTACGAGCTTCTGGATCTGGATGCGGAAGGCGAGGATGACATTGATGTTGCAATTGATAGCAAGTTCTCGGGTTTGATTAGTAGATAGCTATCATACGGAATCTCGAGTGATCTTACCATTGAGGTTCCATAGTGGCCCCATACTATGCACATTGATTTCACGCAGCCTCATCACCACACATCATGATCTGGGAGGCTTAGGGCCCTGCCAGTGCAGAAAGCACAACTTGAACACTAAGCTTCCTCTGCTGCCGCAAGAATACTGCAATTCATAAGCAGCTGAATATGAAAAATGTTATCTGCCTTTTTATATATTAAAATATTCGATTATGATCGTTAGTGTACTCATTTAGTGAACACCGACACCATCCACCAAAAACACCGAAGTCATCAGCAAAGTGGGCGCATCATACGGCGCTCCGACGGATGCGTCGCCATGCGTCGGGTGAGAAACGTTCCAATACTGCGTAATTGCTATGCATTATGCAGGCATGCTGATTCTATGATGGTCATGCATTATGACATTTACTATGGATAATACGTTATGCATTATGAGAATGTCGACCAGTGGACATCTGAGTTTTTTTGTTTTTTTGTTTGTTTTTGTTTTTGTTTTCTTGCCACAGAAGTTCAATTGACTACCTGTCAACAAATATAACGCGTTCAATGGCGAAAAAGCCTCATCTCAACCTTACTAGTTCAAAGTCTAATCTTTATAGAACAAACCTGCTATAAAATATGATATAACGACGACTGCACACCGTGACTGTCCTGAGTGCAATGAGGACATTCTTGTTGGTACCCATCAAACGAGCCCGCCATGATAGTACCATGTATTATGAGGTTATATAAGTACTCTAACGATGGCTAGAAATAAAATTATACATGTAGTTTTTAGGATCTACCCCATCAAGAGCAATTCAATGCCACACAACAAAGAAATTTCAGAGTCTACTGTAACCTAGCTCCTCTGCTGCGCAAACACAAAACAGATCCATGGAAACGAAATCCAGATCTGACTTTAAGGCCCTAACTTATGATTTAGAAGTTCCTAGTTTACCGGTTCATTTGTCAAGTTGACGTTATTTTCATACATAGCTTGATACCTGAGCCCTTTTCAGGGAATCAGGGCAGAATTTTTGTTTCAAGTTGTACGTCGGTGGTTGGTTTCAATCTTCGTTAGCAGAGCGTCGTCCCGGTGTTTAAGGCAACCTTACTATGTCACCCAGATACTGGCTACTAGAATGAGTAGAAAGGGTGGAAATTCATCGATACTGAGTGCCCAATCATCTATGCTTTTACAGCCAAATGCGGTAATAAACAAATAAACAAAGTGTCTAGTTACTCCAGGCTGTCACCCTTAGCCATCGGGTCACTACTCCAAAATCAATTGAGATCTCAAACTTGCTGTCATGAATTTTTATCATCTACTTGATGACATCCTGGACTGTGCTGGCTTTACTTTCTATCGTGTTCTCAGGCTTTGAAGAGACACTGGTGATGTAGACAGTAACAGTAGTAGCAGTAGCTGTGGACGCTCTTGCCTCCTTGTGTTTGATGATCTTCAATACCTCTTGCATCTTGTCTGTCACCGCGGATTGGTTCATGGATGAGCTTGCTGATATTACACCAGAGAATCTGGTTATATCTGTTTATTTTCACCTCGAGAACTTGAACTTGGCTCGTGCTGGATACTCTATCCAAGGAGCTGGAATGGATACGATCCAAATTGGCTGCTCATTTGGTAATGTTACTGTCATACTTGCTCTGGATCTTGTGACAGACTTTGACTCTCCCCGGGCCATCTCCGTAACGATCTTGGTACTTACGAGGTGACTAAAGGCTTCCAAGGTTTAATGTAAAAAATGTTCCGACCTGTTGCCGCCTGTCGCCACCGTGACTGCCTCGGGGGTACAAAAGGTGCAAATCCCATGGTCCCACTTTCTTCAGCTGGTCTCACCCCCCCACACACACACACCTAATTTGCGTTGATCTTATTCACCAATACTTCAGAATGGTTCAAATCACTTCTTCTCTTCTTGTTACTGTTGCTGCCGTCATCCCGGCTCTGGCTCATCTTCAACCTCTTGCACGGTGTGTTCTAACCTCTAGCTCGTCGCTTTCCTGATTTTTTTTTTAGCCGCGAGGACACCGACATCGTTGGCAGTGCATTCAGTCGTCGCTTCTACGACGCAGATCCTATCGTTGTGTACGTATATACCTGATTTTCATGATCCTCTGTGCTCATTGTTATAGTACTCGTGATGTTGCCGTCGGCCTCCAAGAACGTGATTTCACCGACGCTGTCTTGCATCCGAAACGCACCTGGAAAGAACACCGCAGAAAGAAGGAGGCGGGATCGGCTGCCAAGGCACAGGTGGACGCCGAAATCAAGCAAGAGCACTCCGATGCCCTCGGGTATGTGCTATATGAACATTGGATGATTCTTGTAAATAGCTCACAGATTACCTTGAATCTAGTGGGTCCGGTAATCCGAATATGCGTCGAGAGTATCTCGACCTCCAGGAGCGTGATCTGACCGACGCCGTCTTGCATCCGAAACGCACCTGGAAAGAACACCGCAGAAAGAAGGCGGCGGGATCGGCTGCCAAGGCACAGGTGGACGCCGAAATCAAGCAAGAACACTCCGATGCCCTTGGGTATGTGCTATTTAAACATTGGATGGTTCTTGTGAAAAGCTGACAGATTACCTTGGATCTAGTGGGTCCGGTAATCAGAATATGCGTCGAGAGTATCTCGACCTCCAGGAGCGTGATCTGACCGACACCATCCTGCATCCGAAACGCACTTGGAAAGAACACCGCAGAAAGGAGGCGGCGGAGTCGGCTGCCGAAGCAGATGTGGACGCCAAAATCAAGCAAGAACACGCCAACGCCCTTGGGTAAGTATTATTTGAACATTGGATGTCTCTTGTAGATAATTGACAGGTTGCTTGAATTTAGTGCCAATCAGAACCTGCGTCGGGAGTACGTCACTGAGTATCTCGCTGAGCGCTCCTTCGACGAGTTCGATCTTGATTGAGTTAGTGCATTATTGTCTTCCCCTCTATGTTATACTGACTATGTCTTTTAGTAGCCGCGGTTTCGAAGAGGAGTATTAAGCTCTTATGCTGATCATCCTGGCTCGTGGTAACAGGTCTTTCCTCCTAGTCCTCATCTTTGACGGAGATAGATATTCTTTGCCTTTGCCTTGTTCCATTCTGAATAATAAATGCTGGTCTTTTATTATCGTATAATTATTTGCGTGACTACGGTAACATTGTGCTGAATTAAGTGTTGGAGATACTCAAACATCACCAATTAGTAACGTCCAAATCCTTTGTATAAATGTCAAGTTGGGCCAGGGCCAGACGTTGATGGTACATGTGTTGGCTGTAAGAGTATATGTTTCAAGCTCCAACTGTAGGATAAGAGTTAGGCGTGCCTCGATCCCTGGCGAAGGGGAACAGCGAGCACGAGGAGTGGTATCATTATAGCAGAAGTGGCTAGAGAGCTGTAGAAATCACTAGAATAGATACATTCCAAGTTTCCTCATAATTTCTACAATCCAAATGTTAGGTTAACTGGGCCAAGTGCGGAGAGAACGTTCACAGAGCTTTGGCTTGCAATGTGGCTAGACATTGGTCTACGATCCCAACCCACCCAACCCATCGCTTTACATGGTGTTTCCATATCATGGTCCAATATCTATGAAGTGTTTTTCTGCAAGTCCATGGACTCAGTGTATGGTGATCAGCAAACTGATTTACATAGTAAGCAGCAAAAGCATCAAGAGAATGTGTATAGTGAAAGTTGACAGGAAGAAATTGGCTACCAAAGACCGGTAAAAGGTGAGCCCCTCGGAGAAATGTATCAAGATGAATAACGGAACATAGACGCTCATGCTGGCGAATATCAGGGCATACTTTCCACATGCCGCTCACTGGATCGCGTGATCGCCCCCTCATTGTCAATAGTGATGCCGAAGTCCGGTTCAGTCCGGTTCTCTGCCATTTTTGGTGAACCCTGAACCGAACTATCGGTCTGGTTCAGGCAATAGCCCAAACCTTGAACCCGGTTCTGGTCCGGTTCTCGGTTCTGAACCGAACTAATTACCATATAAGGCAAGCGTTCGGGCAAATTATGCCTCCTTGAACCTCAAAACAGGTTCGGTTCAGCCATGCCCTGAACTTTGAACCAAACTTCGGTCCGGTTCTCAAAAGTTCAGAACCAGACTGCCGCATCACTACTTGTTGAGTACCATTCCACCAATGCACATGGATAGTACGATCCTTCATGGTGAAAGGAAAAAAACAGCTGTACATGGACAACACTCATACCTTTCACTGGCATCCCAGGCTTATCTTCATTCTCAATTACAAAGGCACAGTCATGTCTCGGTGCTTTCTTTCACCAAAGTGGACAAGCACAGATGCACTCCCTCCATATGCCACAAAGTCCACATTCATCACTTGGAGCAAAAAAAGAAGCGATGGCCAAATGATAAACTGAAATCTTGCTGTTAATCGATGGGTAATCATCATGAGAACACCCTTGGCAGATGTATTGGGGTTCAATTGCTTGAAAAGAAAATGGCATGTTAATTCAGGAAGGTGAGGCTGGTTAATATGAAAGGCAAGGCCGGCGAGGTCTCGTGGATAATTATGAACTATGAGATATTCATCAATTCAATTAAAATCAATGAATTAATGAATGCCATATGCACTACAAGTTTGAGCCAACACAACATTACCCTGCACCATTTCCACCCTGGGCAGGTCCACCGCTGAGTCGTCATTAGACTCATTACCATCTGGATCATCACCTGCTTCTTGCTTATCTGATTGATGAGTGGCAATATTCAAGGCTTCTTGAGGACAAAGAGAGGCCAGTGGCAACATGCCTCGATCAACAAAATCAACAGCGGCTGCCATGAGCTTGTCAAGGCATTGATTTGTGAGAAGCATTTGACCCAATGCTTCATAACGATTGGTGTTGGAATATTCTAGTTACTTATGTGCTAGTCGCGTGGTATTGCATCATAATAACATAGTAGTATGTTGACCAATAGCGGATACAGCTTGTAGATTACTATCACTAGTACAGCCACAGCATGTAGGGTATTTAAGCACAGCAATAAGGAGGTAACTCCTTATTGGTGTGAACCAATACTATCGCGTACTCCCACCCTCACACAGTGCCTAAGCTATCGCTTAAGTCATCTTGCAAGTTTTAGTTCTTCATGCCAACACCAAATTCAACAATTGGAACATCACCAGGGCTTCTTGACAGCTGTGATATGGTGAGACTCTGTGATTGAAGAGCATACGCCATTCAGAGCACCAAACTCCTGGATGAGATGATGGTAGTGTGAGAGGGAGTGTTGACGAGGAAGGGAGAAACCATTTGGCCAAACACCTGTTGTTTTGAATATCTCACAATAAGTATAAAATTTGGTGAGTGTGTTGTTGAATGTCTTCAGTGTTGATTCACTGATATCTGAGCGACGAGTGAGGTAGCAGACATCCACAAAAGCCGAAATAGCCATGATGATCTCATTGGGCACATGTCCACAGATTGCTGAGACATACACCTTTCATAACAATAAGTAACATGAGATGGGTGATGTGAGATTGTATACGCACTTTCATCAAAGCTTTTGAGTTGTCACCCATCCATTGTTTGAACTGATGACCATGAGGAAAACATCGTAAATGAGGAAAAAGTGGCATGGCTGCGATTCTGTACTTTATTAAACTCTGAATTTGTGGAAAGAGCCAGAGCAGGATAGCTTACCTTTGATCAATGTCATCTAATATCAAATCTGCATGAGCTTCACCATGTTTGAGAGCAAGGTAGTCACCAACCCAGGTTACGAGGTGGTCTTTAAATGTGCCTTTGATAAGCTGATGGAGCAGGTCTGGGGTGAGGATTTTGTGAATGTTGGCTTGGGGAAAGTCATAGGTAAAAGGCTACAAGTGTCATGTTAGACTCATTTGACAGCAAATATAAATAATCCTTTACACACCCAAACATCACTATCAATCCCATATTCATCCCACAAAGTTTTTGAGTCCAATGTATCTAATAAGTCCTCTGTGAATTCCCAAGTTCTTTGCCCACACTCTCCATCAAGGTCATCCAGTAAGGCAGTACACCTAAAAGGGGTATCTCAGTTGAATATAAGATAAAAGAGTTAATCAATGACCTTGGACACCACCCTTGAACTGTACCTGCCAAATACACCTGCTCAGGGTAATCAGCAATGAACGTGGCCAGGTCATAAATGACTCATCTATAGTGACCGTTATGGCAGCGTAGGATCACTGGGGTTGTCATTCCTGGTAAAAGGGACTTCAATATGGTTGACAAAGATGAGTGGTATAGTTGGTGCTTGAATTTGTGAAATGAAGCATCATTATCATGTTTTTGTTCACCTTCAAATGGTCATTAATGTCTTGAACAATTGAATTGTTGTTTAGTAACATACTTTTTGGTATTGCGAGAAATGCTATTGGTACAACAGCATTTCAATGAGCATGGCGAACAGTGTTGTGAACATTTCCAATTGATAAGTAAAGCAGGTAATATTTGATGTGGCTGGTTGCAATGGAAATGGTCATCTTGTCGGCTCCCAAAATAACAGGGCAGTACATTGCCCCTTCAGTGTCTTTGTTGGCTTGATAAATAGTATCCTATAGTTTTGTTGCAGCTAGGAATTGATACATAGGATCATAGACTTACAGCATGTCTCCAGCAAAAATTTCCCAACATAAATTCATTCCACCAGCGCTTGCCAGCATCGTTGAGTTCCACAAAGGGTGCATAGTCAAAATCTGGGTGAAAGTTGGGGTTGGTGAGCCTATTCTTGATGACTGTGCTTGGATCACAATACCAGACCTTGTAGTCAGCAGTTTGCCAGCCTGGGTGCATTGATTTGGATGTCGCCAACAAAAGAGGCTGTAAAGGATGACCAAGGAGCATCGCCATGGGGAATCACATTGATCATTGCATACATGTGTTCATGTGAGGTAAAAGGGCTTGATTTGTCATCTTCTGCTCTGGAAGACGCCCAAATATTCATTAGTTCATCAATGTTTCCTCCAGACATCTCAGTCTTCTGATACAAGAAATCACCTATCCAAAACTGGACTTCATCGAACGGGTCCCAATCCCAAGTATTAGCCGTTTTGCACTCTGGTGGATCCCCAGGAAGTAGATATCTGCCTTGTGCATCACAAGGAAGACCTAGTAAGACAATAAATTCAACCAATCTTGTTACATTCCGTCACATGTTACTCCGGTCCGACTCCGACGGAGTTGTTTCCGGTAGTCCGTACTCCGTTCCAGTACTTTCCCTTGTCTCTGACTCTACTCCTCCTATGTCCGACTCCGAGACTTCTCTGTATCACTCCGACTCTTCCGACGATATCCCAAACCCCTTACCACACCTTTGTCATAACAACTATTC
This sequence comes from Phlegmacium glaucopus, assembly GCA_015039465.1. Lineage (NCBI taxonomy): Eukaryota > Fungi > Basidiomycota > Agaricomycetes > Agaricales > Cortinariaceae > Phlegmacium > Phlegmacium glaucopus. Next base: position 489,203 of record MU130154.1, on the reverse strand, counting down.
CTTTGTCATCACTTTCCCACTATCAGTCAGCACACCAGCCATGGATTATTCACCCAAGAATGCAGAACCTTTTCCGGGAGCAGAATGCAGCACTTATATTTATATTCTATATTTCGGTTGCAATTCCTTTTATATTTAAAGTACTTGAACTTGTATGTTTTCCCTCAGTTTGAATATCAACTTAGTTTCCTCCTCTTGTTCGTCCTCTAAGTCACTGAGGTCTTCCGACTTTCCATTCTCTTCCGTTCCCGACATTGTAGGAGCTGGGCGGCACAGCACATACACTGAGGCCAAAGTCCTTTCCGTTACTTGTTCCGGTTCCGTTCCGTCCGATCCAGTGTTACTCCGACGTGACCCCTTGTTTTGAACTAACAAATCTCAAGCCAGCGGTGATGTACCAGCGGTGGGGACAGACCGCAAGTAGTACATAGTTTGTAGGGTTGATGTAGTTCTCTTCAGTAGGTGATAGTGAGGTTTTATGAGGTGCGAAGGTTTGCTTTAAAGTGCGAGATAATGCGCAGAAAAAGCGAAGCCCGATGTCGCGCACCAATACTGATTGGTAGCGTGAGAAGAAAGCTTAAAAGTTGCCATCATGAAAATAAGCGGACTTTGAATTTGCTTACCTATTTTGGAAGCGGCCCTGAATCGTGTTCCTGGTCGACAAATCATTTGTTCAACAATAACATCCTCATCGCTCATCATATCCTCAATGTCTTCCACTATGTTGTCTATCATTTACACTATCGACATGCTCCTTAACATCTACCATCC